>OENT01000021.1:298219-374807 GCA_900239685.1 Rotaria macrura
TATTGATTTTTCTTCGTGGAAGAGAAAATATGATGCCGATGAATTTCGCGATGGATGTTTTTTTACCATAGGTCTTCAGTTATCAGGAACTTCGATCGCTGAAAGTTTCAGCTTTGCTGCTCATACTTCCGTATAAAGTGGGAGGTTCATGATTGAGTTACCTAATGATGGAATTCTCTACTTTATAATTCTCGGACAAGTTGATATTGTACTTCGAATTAAAAGCAGACAATAAATAATACCACTTTCTGAACGTGGGTCAATTTTAGATCAAAGTAATCGAACCTTGTGATTTTTAAAGAGAATCTTTTTTCTGGATTGTCTCTATTAACGTCAGAGCAGCTATTATAGATTTCGTTCTTCAATTTGAATTCTCAACAATTTTTATATCAGAAAAGAAAACAAAAGGATGCGATACTGTACGAAACTCATCACTAGTACCAGTCTATTTGGTAGGCTCAAGGCTCTCCAAATTCTATAAAATCACGCAGGTAGGCAAAATTGTAATTTCTAGTTTGAATGGCAGGAAGAGAAATTTCTTATATGCTGGTCCATATTGATTAGATGGATAGGGAACGTTCAAAAAATTTTAAAAACGAAATAATTAAACTTTAAGAAAAACGTTCGGTGCATGTCTCTGTTTCTATTAAATTCACCCAGTCTTTTCGTGAGCTGGTTTCGGAACGTTATTACTTCAGTATATCTTGTATTGAATGACAATGATTTATATTCATAATAGCAGGTTTTTTCATGGATTACACACCGGCTCGAATCAACTGCAAGGGTTCATGATGTGCTTCCTTTTCTTTCTATGTATTACCCTACGTTATCTCATAATTTTTCAGCTAACGGATAACAAAGAGACACGTAGAACATCTAAAATTAAAAACCAGAGAGCAATTAAACAAAAATTAGTCGAAGATCATACAACATATAGTGCTAGTCGTAAGCATAAAGTGTTAATAAAGAAGGCCCAAGTTAATTAAACTAAACTATAGTTCAAAAACATGAATAGAACTCTTATAGAACAGTCGACGGTAACATGCTTTCAAAAAAAAGACACTTGCCACGTTCAGCATTGCAGTACATAGACTACTTCTGAAAGATTGATGCAAAGATCACTTTTTAGTTCAGGTCAATGTAATGGATTATCGTTTACAATATTTTCTGATATTCTGCTAATATGATTTATTACTGTTGATACACATTCTTTATATTGTTGAACAGTATACTATTATGGACACAGAGCGCTTTGAAAATTAAGTCGAATAATTTTTTTATGGGTTGGTCTGCTTCCATTTTAGGTCAGACAAGATCGACAAAACGTATTTCTTAGCAGTGCTAGCATCAAATCACATACATCATTGTTGAACACAATCCTATCTTTTATTGGAAAGATTTCTAGCTTACAAGCGAGCGTTCGAAGATGGGCATCCTCTTTCATTGATTCAATCTTGTTTGCTATTATTTTTTATGGTTCTTATCGTTCTATTTATTGCCCCGGAGGATCAGTGTATTCTGACGGATGATTATGAATCGCAATCATAAATGATCTTCGATTATCGTTCCAATGTTGCAACACCAATATCTACTTCATACTTTGAACTTACAGGAGTTTCTCTGTCTTCACCTTTTATTTTCAGAGAAGTGACAACAATTGAATCGCGTCTGATACTTGGTTTCTAGTTCGATGAAGAATCGCTTGATGCATTATATTACAGGAAAAAAAATGCGTTTTCTACGAGTGAGTATCAAAGGAAATATTTGGCATATAAAGATTTTCTCTTTCTTTATGGCACACCCACTATATTATTGGGAGTAAAATATAGAATTAAGATTATACTTTTCAAAAGTAGCCATTAATCAATGATTCTTTGCGAATATTTTTCTTTGTCATTTTACAGTGAACGTAAGACTGTTTCATAACAGCACCTTTGTTATGAAGAAGATGTTGAGTAATTTTAGTGAACATGTGTGCATAGGTCTAAACTAGTCAACAACATTCTAATATAACTGTTACCAATGATCAATGGTCTTACTCTAACGTTTTGATGTAGCCTTTATACAATAGTTATTAAGATGACGACACTGACGAACTTCTAGCGATCGGGACTAATCAACGATGAAGAATAGAAGTCTTATGATTATCATTACTCTAAACGGTTATATATTTTTGAAATATTGCTTCATTCCAACTGCGTCTAGATCACTGTGAGTCAATAATTATTTAGTGATTAGATACGAGAAATGTTAAAGTAACATCTATGTTGAAACATGAACATGAAGTGGAAGAATTTCTGCACGAACAAGTGAAATATTGCATTTAAGTATGGCTACATCACAAGAAGAAACATTTATTGACTGTCCTTCGATTTAATCATGTTTATTAAAATTCTTTCAACCATTTTATATTAGTCATAGTACCAATTTTTTATTGTTACACTTGACGTTTTTTCTCCAATTGTTATAATGCCACGATGTAAATATTTTTCTCTAAATTTTCAAACCTAATTGCTAACATATCTTTGATAAATGTTCAAGTGACGTTTTGTTCGCACACATCGATTGTTTTTATTAATGTTTTGATGGCAAGATTCCTCGGTGTCTATAATCATTGCTTATCTATTTATATATATATATATATGCTGCAGATCCGATGAAAAGAAATAACTTGAAGTTTTTCAAAAACATAATATCCATGAAAAGTTTTTCAAATCGATATCATGTCGTACAATCCTGTAACATGTTTCTGATCACATTTACGTGTATGAGTTGATAATGTATTCATCGTTGGCACATACGTTTTGACTTACAATGTGTTCAATGTGCTTCGGGGCATGTTCTCAATGGTTGATATAAATTCTGTTGGCAAATCGTTTCTGGTACGTATTAAAAACGCAGAAAGAAAAAAATGTCTAATCAGAGAAAATCATGTTAGATGAAAAATATTAAATATTAATTTTATTTTCTATTATCGAAGAAAAAGAAAAATACGTTTATGTACTCATTTGCAATACCTCGATTTTTTTTTGTTTTCGTTGTATTCTGCGTCTATTCGCTACTATAGAATGTTCGCACTCATGCCATGACTAATTGAAGTAAAAGTATTAGCTAACCAACAAAACTATAAAAGGAAATAGGAGAGAAAACAAACGTGAGAAATATGATAGGAAAGAAAATCAATATTGGTCAAAAACGGCATCTCCGAAGTTTCGACACAGTACATGATCGACATTTTTTCCCTTTGCATTTTCATAGTAAATCTCATTTCTGGTCTGATTTGAATTAGCAATCAGATGGTGTCAAGATCGGTTAGACAGATGAATAGAATAATTATCTTGAGTGAAATTATATAGATTTAACCGATGGATGGATAACGGCTACCTACGAAACTAAGCTTAATTCCAAAACTATTTATGAAAGCAGAATATTAATGTGATATTGAAATATTCCTGCTTGTCAATGCTTACTGCAATTTTTCAAATATAATGTTTATTTTTCCATAAGAAAATGATCCTTCATCGTTCATCAACACAACAAATCTAACATTATTTTGACTCGCTGTTGATAGAGGTGATTTGTTAGATGATTTCAAATAAAAATTATGAACTATAAAGTCAATAACATAATACTATTTAGTTGATTATATATTATCACCGAACTTCCGTTTTCAGAGCCGAAAACTGGACGCCACATCATTGGTAATCGATATGTTTTCTAATCTATCTAGAATCTTGTTTGTGGAAATGATTTTAACTTCTTTCGTTTCCTTAATTTAAGTAACGTATTCCATGTCAACACTCTGCTTCTGTATTCCATTCATTATAGAGATTTCTGCAACATTAGTAACATTGATTACTTCTTTCAATCATCATTCTACATCAACTTGGGAAATCGTTCAATCTAACTGCTGTCGAATAGATTCAAACGGTTGTTGTTGTTGCTTAAGTCGTAGAAGAAAAAGAAAGAATAAAATGTAAGAAGCAGAAATGATCAAAGCCGGAAAACTGAAAGTGTCAAATGTTTCGCTAATTGACTCATCAAAACTCTTACATGTTATTTAAGGATGAAAAACTTTGAGCAAACCGAAATATCTAGATAAAATAGCCAGCTTGAAAATTTTTGAAAATTCCCATTTCAAAATCCATCCCAACTTATTCACTCGATGTATAGACTTCATAAAACTCGTTCTGTCGTCATGTATGCTATGTGTGAATGATTTTCCGCACTATATATGCTTATCTGTTTCTGTTTGATATTGTTTCTTAAAATGTATAATGAATTTGTCAGTGTTATGACACGTCGCTTCTTTCCTAATGTCTCATGTAAAAATATTCTCGATGCATTCAATCAGAGCTTTGCATTCAAACAATGTTTGTTCACTTTTTCTTAACCAATATAGCGTAGTTTTCGCTCGAAGTTTCTAGATCTAAACTATTCTAACACAGTATGTTCGTCGAAAGTCAGTAAGATCTACGACTTTCGATGGAAGCATCATTCTAACCTACTAATTTCCAGACATGTTTCTCAAGCGATTATGCTTCTTTATTTTTAGGATGTTCATCGTTGATATAAACATTAGAATGAATCAAGTATGTGAACTATTGAAGTTATTCGACTTGATTTGTATAATAAAATGAAAAACAATGCCATAAATGAATAACTAGAAAAAAATGCAATGTCTAAATGGAAAGTATTTTATTGTTGAATACTAAACACAACTTCAAGTGCCAGATGATCCGATGGATAATTACTCGATGGTAGTGCATTTGTTCCAATATCATCTTTTGTAGGAAATTGTAAAATAGCTTCAGGTACGAACCCATCAGGTTTATAAAAAATATAATCGATTGCTTTACATTGTTCACGTTCGGTTCCGTCACGTCCTTTGAATGTCCACGTGGTGAATGGTGGCTCTTGATCATTCATCTTTGTACGATAAGCACTTTTCAAAGAAATTCGTGAAAATTCCGAATAGAACGGTTCATTAGCATCTCCATTTAAGTCACCAGCTACAATAACATGTTTTTGAGCTGCATAATTTTTTTGTAGATAGTCAACGATTGCCTTAGCTTGATAGGTGCGTGCCATGTGAAATTCTTTCTTAGATTTAAAATGAGTTCCAATGAAAACAAGCTGCGTCGATGACGGTTTATGTTCAAGCTCGAGAACTGCAAAGATCTAAAAAGAAATAATTTAGATAAAGAAAGAAAACATCTTATACGAATGAGTTTATTTGTTAAAGTATTTATTTCTTCGAAGTATAGATCTTTGACTAAAGAGAAGCTTCAATCCAAAACTGTCACCAGATATCATTTGAAGAAAATGAAAATGAAAATGCAATCGAATTGTTTCAACAATGTTTAATTCTATAGAACTGAGTGAAATCTATTTTCGTCATTTTCCAAAGTAAAAGTTCGTTACGGATAGAATTTAATTCAAACTTGTAAATGAAACACAGTCTATTTATTCGAATTAAAGTGAAAAAGTCTTACCTAAAAAATTAAAATTTCTAAATATCGATTTTGACAGCTTTTTCCTGTGTAACTGAATAAACATTTCCTTAAATCTAGCTCAAATATCGGTGAATCTAAATCTTTCAGCAATCTTTTTTGAACATATTATTTACGTTCACTCACACTTTATAACGTAACTTGTTAGTTCTCTGAGACGAACTGAAAAGACAGCTGTCAAGTTTCAGTTTAAAATTTTTCAACAATAAATGATTCCCAAGACAGCATACTAAACATGCAAATATTCGTCGAGCTGATTTTCTGAAAATAATATAAACTGTCATCAATGTATCATGGCTCTGGAGTATACCACTGTTTTGTAGTACGATTTCCACATTGGATGAGATCTTTCGAAAGAACATAGTTTCAGTTTTTCTCATCCTGCAATAATATGTTTAAAACTTTCACTCCCTATGGGATCTAACATTAAATTCTAGCATAGGCATGGCAAGAGATTCAAACTCTGTTCATGATTAAATTCATTCGAATTCAGAGTAGATCGCTCAATACTATGTTATTCAATTTCGATCGTAAAACATGTGTAATTTGCAAGTAAGAATCGAATGATTTAAAATTAATTTTCTAGATGATTCTGAAGGATAAAATACTACGACGAGTAAATCATTTTTACGAAATAAACGTTTCAAGCAGAAAATTAAAACATATTTCCAAGAAAGAAGCATATCAGACAGAGTTTACAGTTAGTTTCTAATCAAGTATCTGTTATGTTTTTTAACTCGTGAGCTGCAGCCCAGTATATCAAAAACATCAAAATAGCTGACCTGCTTTTCTCGTCGACTATCCGCTGGCAGCTCAACTTTATCATGCTTGAGCATATTGAATACTTTAGTTTTGTAACATAGAAGTGTACCATCGGGTCCCTTGAAATTTTTAATATCATCTTCAAATAAATAACATTTCGAATTGACTTTCTCCATAAAAAAACATTGGTAGCTATATAAGTTTTCAATTGAAAAATAAAACATGAACAATTGTTTGAATATCATTTTTTACCCATATTTTGGCAATTCATCTTTCAAAAAACAATCGTATATGTCCATTTCTTCCAATGCACATAGATCTGGTTGACGGATAACGATTTGTTCAAGGATGCGCCATTTACGTTTTTCAAAATCGACTATGTCATCAGTAACACGAACAAAGTTGTTCTTGGTGTAAGAGAGAGCTTCAAACACATTCGATAGAAAGTTTATATGTAAAGACATTGTAGCATTAATTTACCTTGTGCAAGAATATTCCACTGAAGAACATGAATTTTATTGTCACTTGGTAATATATCAACATCAAATTGTCGCTTGAGACTCTCTTGTACAAAATGTGATCTGATTCTATTCATGTATGAGATCATACGTTCATGATTTGATATATATATATATATTTCGTTCTTACTCTTTCAGAGGTGAATCATCAATCGTTGAACTTGCCATCGAAGTTTTATTCTACTGCAACTAGGGAAGTTAACCGTATTTTTTCTGATACAGTCAATGATCAACTAAGATTTATCTAGAAACGAAAAATAGTAGAGAAATTACTGCAGTATGCACATCGATTGGATTTGAAGATCGCTGATCGTGGTCATCAACATTTTAAAATTCGACAGTTCAAAACTAAAGTTCTTGCCATCTTTTTCTCGACGAAATTCTATTCAATTCAAAAAACAATTTATTGTAATTATGAAAGTTGTTTAGTCGACTAAGAAGTTGTTCTTCTTTATTGACGGTTGAATAAATCTCGATTTCTTAAAATGATTTTGTAATATTGATCGTAACAAATAGTGATCTGTCTCACTTGAAATTTGAAAACAAAACTTGCACGTGAAATTCTGAGATAGTAGCAGAAAAAAGTTGAACATTTGACGAAGTCACTGTTCTCTGAAGTATGATTCTGCTCTAATTCATCCAGTATTACTTCAAGCTAACTAAATTTTCTTGTTGCAAATAGACTCACCTAAGCCGTCAGAAGATCAAATTTGTGTAAATTTGATCACAAAGTAATTTGACTTGATGATAGGAAGGTCATTTAAAGTTGAAAGTTAGGTTAGCACATACTTTTCCAATTTTCTTGTTTATTAATAAGTGTGACGTTTCGATTTTGATGAAGTCTTCATCAGGCAATAGCGAGAATGTACACTGAACAACAGATGAACAAGTGTATCTATTATATCATATGTTTTCTTTTTCTTTCTTCGTTCTTACTTTGTTTGCGTTTCTGTCTTTCTTGATAGTGGATCGGAAGAAGTTGGACAAATGAGTCATCAGCCAGTATCACTGTCTTGGTTTTCCGATCGACTATCAAGAATGAAAGAAACACACAGGGGCGTTTTGAAATATTGAGATAGACGATGGTTACGCTCCCTCCGCCTGTTCCCGCGACTTGCGTTCACCCCTGGAAACACAAACAAAGGAAGAACGAAGAAAGAAAACATATGATATAATAGATACTCTTGTCATCTGTTGTTCAGTGTGCATTCTCGCTATTGCCTGAACAAGACTTCATCAAAGTCGAAACGTCACACTTATTAATAAACAAGAAACTAACTTTCGAATCACAAAGTAATGTCGAACAAATACTGAAACGCTTGAGAATATATTCGGTGCGCTTAAGGATATTATGTAGTATGTGATATTCTCAACTACATATATAGATGATGCATGAGCCAGAAACGAAGCACTCTTCGTTCAGAAACATTCTAGTTACAAATACACTAAGGCAACCGTGACATGTAAAAGAATTTTCGAGTACTATCGAGCTTGATTATTCTAGACTCGAGCTATAAGCATAATGGGTATATCTACTGTGTTATTTTTCAAATTCACAATTACCTACTTTGGAAAAATTCAATAGTGCTAAATCATAAACCCTAAAGTCTTTGCGAATGAGAATATGAATCAATTATATTCTTAGATAAATATCAGTGCAACACAAAGCAATAATCTAGTAAGCACTTTGACCAGATCGTTCATAATTGTATACTTTTTTTCTTCTTCACATCATAATAAGATTGGTTGAATCTTGTCATAAAATGCTCGACGTATTTTTGCACTTATTTGTAAATTTTGAAAGCATTCTTGAGAAAGAAATGTTTCCTATTTCAGAATCGATATTGAGACTTCTTCAAAATATTCATAATCTATGTAGTTATGCATTAAATTTTGAGATGATTCTCACATTGAGAGTTTCACTTTATTTGATAAAAACAGGTAGAGTCTGGATACAGAATCATGTTACTTTCAATAAACCTTAAGGCTTTCTATTATGATTTTATCCTTATAGATCTATAATCAAACACAAGAATATAATGACAGAATCGAAATTCCAACGATCATCTAAACTCATGATATAGTTTAAGGTTGACTATTTCTCAAGTAATTATTTGAATACAATACAAAGTTAAATGATCGACATTGAATGAGTTTATATTTGACTCCGGAAAAAATCTTGGTATCGAGCATCACCCAGGCATAAAGATATCTTTTGAAAACGTGTTTAAACGCATAAAAAGTGTGAAAAATGGGCTTTTTTCGTTCTCAGTTGGGAATTCACTGATTGACCTATAAACATGCCTACTGTTTCTCGCTTTTTTCCTCTTTTACTTGTACGATTAAACGCATTCTCAAGAGATTTTGTCTGCTTGGACAATAGTCGTTCTTCAAAGCTTTCAATCGTATTTCTGCTTACTTTTATGATTTCAAGAGCTACTGTGTTTCAAAACTTGCAAGGTAAACATCAGATGTTTTCGTGGTATCTAACGATTAAGGACTATTTTCTTCTCATACAGGATTGTTTGAACACACTTTAAATAAATAGATTTATGAAATGCTTCGGAAATATAAAGTCAAACATTTTTACTGAGAAATTAATAGGAGCAATAATCAAAATGCAGTTTGTTTGAAAATCCAACATCAGAAATAAATTCTCTAATTGATTCTGCAGCCAATGGTTCAAAACATACACTCAACGTTTTCCTAAATTTTTCAATAAGATTTAATTCGCAATTAAATCTTTTGATGCCTATCAGCTCTTACAACTAAATGTTTTTCCCTATGTGTTTATGACAACCAGCTGTACAGACTTTTAAAATTATGAAGTATTTGATTCATAATAGATTTTACAATTTTATCTTTGGTGCTTTACTCAAATTATTTTCAGAAATAACTACTACTTTACTTTGAATGAGTTATCAATCTTGAACCAAAAACTTTAATTCTATATTTAATAATTTTAAGTGAGAAAAAATTATGATATAAATTCTAATGTACATTTCAAATGCATCTAGTCGACAGTTCGGAGCACCCAACTTTGGTCGAAAGTAAAAATGTCGAATGGACAAATGTCGAAAGTAGAGGCGCCACATAACATGTGGGTGATATGGTACGTGGCGCCTCTACTTTCGACATTTGTCCATTCGACATTTTTACTTTCGACCAAAGTTTAGTAGACCGACAGTTCATGTAGATAACTTGATTCGGAAATGATACTAACGATTGTACTATTTAAAATTAAAAATCATGACAAACTTTAAATTTGACGAGCATTAGCATGTTCACGTCAACAACGACAGCATACCAGAAATAGAAATAACATGTTTCTTGCACACATTTACGTCAGTTTTACTAAAATAATGCATTGCTGAGTCACAATGCATTGTTACTATCCTCTATTTTTCTCTCTCGGTTTCGACAACAGAATGAAGAAAAATGACAACTTTCTAATGGCTAGCGGGCATAGCAACAGTGTTGACAAGGGAACCTTTGACTATTTTTTATGTTAAGAAATGTTATTGATTAAAGTCTAATGCATTATATCGATTATTAATCCTATACTAAAATAAAGAGAAATAAGAACGCAATAATGGATAACAAAATTATACGTGTTTATTTTCTCAGATAAGTCATAGAAATAATGTTTACTAAATTAACCAAAAAAAGAAGATTGTTTTCAATTGTCTGCTCCATAATACGGATAAAAGAATTCAAACGATCATACTACTAGAAGGTTTTCGATGTGTAAATTTAAAATTCGTACAATCGCAGCATTATCCTGTGCTACGTAACATTCATTAAAAATTGCGATAACTAAAAGTCAAAATTGCTCATGAAAAAATTCCCATTATGGGATCTTCTGCGGTTGATAAGAAGGTTAAATTCATATTTGGCATTATTTAAATTTCTTCTTTATATTGTTTTACAATTAATTGATATGATATTAACAATTTATTTAAATTTACAATTTAAAATTGTGACGATTCGTTTCTCGGTGAGATGCTTCTTCAAATATAAAATCAAGACAAATGTACATGAGAACAACAAAAAAGAAACTTTCTTTTTCTTTTCTTTATTATTATTCATACTTTGATAGTGATACGGAAGAGTTCGTTCCCTATCTAGTTGCCACTATTACTGTCTTGCTTTCCGTATCACTATGTCAAAGTGTGACTAACTTTGAAGAAAAGAAAACGAAATGTTTCTCTTACCCAGATCAAGAAGTGCAGTCCGACTGCCGCAGAAAATCACTGGAGCATGGAAGCAGTACTCCGGCGGGAAAATTTCCCGAACTTTTTCCCGATAGATTCCAAACAATATCTGTTCTTCTTGGCAGGAACCGCCCGGAAGTCATCGGGAAAAATTTCAGGCCGGAATACTGCTTCTATGTTCCGATAGTTTCCTGTCTTTTACTGCAGTATCCGGTGACCAGAACAATCGATCTGGGTATGTAGATTTGTCTTGATTTTATGTCAGAAGATTTATCGCATCGAGATATGAGAGGGCACAAATGGAAAAGGTTTTAATTTAAATAAATTAATCGTATCATATTAATTAATTGTAAAGCAACATAAAGAAGAAATCAAAATAATGTCATATTATGAAATCGTGTTAAAGTAATACGTACTAAAAATATATAAGAAAATGAGAAATATGTTTTTGGAAACAAGACTAAGACCAACAGAATATTGCAGTCAGCATAACAAATTGTGCTGATTGAAAAGAAATTTTTTTTGTATCATTACGTTCATTTTTTGTTATCTGACGATATTCGAATCAGTACTTAACAAGGCTCAAGCGAAGGAACAAGACTGCTTCAAGTTCTTCATGTTTCAACATGAACATCAACAGAAAATCATGATAGACTCTGACGAGTTGATGCCAATAAATAGATGCGTATTGCAATGGACCCAATAATCATACTTAACATCACCAGTATATAAGTACCTACTGATTTTCGACACTAGCATACAACCGAGGATGAACAAAATAGGAGGATATCATTACATGAAACAGCATGTGCGACGCATTTCGTTGATTTGACCTTATTCAAATTTTGAAAATCAGTTATGATCTCATTCGAAATGTCACTGAATCCCACCTGATTGATTAAACGAGTGACCGAGCGAGTCCACCAGAAATGCAGCAGTCCAATGGATTAAAATCATGATGGTTCTGGAGGTCGATGCTAGCTGTTGACGAAGAAAATAATGCGAGAGACGCCCTATTCTTGCAATTCTTCATGAATGTGTGATTTCACATTATCACGCTAGAAGGCCAAGCCTCTCCCCGAACAGGGATCATATCCATCTCTTCAACAGCTAAGTACTAAATTTCTTTGATGTGGTGATAGTGATCGGCTGTGTCATTATTGACATTAACTATAGGCGGTGATACACCTCTTCAACAAACTCAAAGTTAGACAATCATGTTTTACAAGATTAATGTGTTTACTATAAGACCATCTGTGATATCGACTTCCGCACGATTCCCATCTCATACTCGATCATGCTGAGAGTTACTATCACATCCGTCAATATCAAACATATGCTTGTTGAGAAAATAAAATTGACACACTACTTCGTTTTTCTAGTTGTTTATCATATCGTAGTTGTTTCATGCAAACTTTGTACGTTCAAATTTTTCAATCGCTCTTCCTAATTCGTCGACTACTCCTTCCAGAGCTACCCAATGCATTGACTAAATTTTCGAGAAGATGTTATCTGGTGTTATTTACATTGTCGCTTTATGTTTTTTTGTTTTGTTTTGAAAGACTAATACCAATTACTGAAAACGTAGGAATATGTCTGTAAGAACTCTTCTCTTGAAAGAAAAACAAAAATTCATAGTAATATTTGAAAAATACTGAGATGCACGTTCTATATTGACCATTGTTGATCAAAGAGAAAATTCGATATACTGATGCAATGAAAATTGGCTCTCGATATTAATTACTCTTGCATTGAGACCAATGCTCTTTTTCTGCTACCAATCCATTATGATGAAAATAATGCGATGCAATCGCAATTTTCTCTAATACGTTCCCCGAATTTTCTCTTTTATTTTCTCTTTACATACTAACGGGATCTGACCTTTATTTTATTCAATGCTACAATAACAATATTCCTCTTTCTGTTTTTCTTCGTCGTTCTTTCTATTTGTGTTATGGTTTCAGAATCTTTAATTTTATATCACACCAATCTCAATGAAAAGATCGTTATACTTTGTCCAGTCTTATCTTCTCTCAACATGTTTTTAACGTCGCAAAGCATGTTGATATGCTTTAACTAGTAAGGCCTGTTCATTATCGTTTGTTTCTCGAATATTTTTCAGCTGCAATATTTCATGGTTATTTAGTTTGCGAAAAAAAGAATACGAAATCGTAGCTTTTCTCTGAATAAAATCTACTAAGATGATGAACGTACAGATTCTAGTTTAAAAGCTCCATTAAAAGACCATACGAAATAATTAACTGACCAATATCATAAATACTACTTAGAATAATAGTCAATAATTGCTTAGCTTGATTCTAAAAGTATCATGTCAAATGAACTAATATTTATATTGTCCTATGAAACACCTCACACCCTTCACAAACATTAAATACGAATATGAAGTTTCAAGTAGTGGACAATATCGTATTTAAGGGAAATAATTCTATTCATACTAGCGTACAAATTTATTGGGTTCATCGCCATTGCTGTCATAGGGAATAGTTCCAAACTCTAACTTTCCTTCGTTCTGAGTTCGTCACTGTGCATGCTCCGATCTTTCGAATTTCTGATGTTTACATACTGATAATGTGATTATGTTTTGAAAATGCTAAAGCTTTCGCCTTGAAGTATGTTACATTGAGATTGAGAGTAATTCAGTGACTATTAGATACACAGCTGAAAACCAAAACAGAGAGTTTGAAACAATATTACGGTGACGGTGAGAATGACGACATAACCTCTGGTAGATAAATATCTAATGTTCGTCTCGGTCAGAATCCTTATCTCCTTTTTATATTTTTGTTAAATCTCTTTCAAAACGAAAAAAGACATCGAATGAATGTCGAAAACAAACAAAAAAAATACTATTGGATCGTATAATTATACAATCTATCGGACCAAAGTATCTTTTCTATTTTACTATTATATAAGGATCAGCCATCTATATAATATAGATGGCAGATCCTAACATTCTCCATCGAGAAAGAATTATTTTTCTCTTTCCAAATTAACTATTCGATGCATAAGAAGAAAAACATCTACCTCACGTTTCTCTTTCTAAAGAAAAAAATGGCAATCGTATAATATTTTCCTTTTAAAATATTGTTTTCGTTTTCATCTTAAAGTATATTGACTCAATAGAGTAAGACACGTTATGTCGTGCATAAGTTTTTATATCTAACACAACAAAAATGATTTCTTTATAATTAAAATTTAGTTAGATTCTTTTTATTTCAAAGCTTTTGTCACACTAATAATTATTTATTTTAGATAGATTTCTTTGACTATGCATATCATACCGCTGTTACATCAGCCCGAATGTCAATCTATCGATGTCTTCTTTTTCACTGTATTTATTTTGTTATTGCCAAGTTATTTTACTGGCATACTTTCATTTTGGTCCTCAGTTCTGTATTTTATGATAATAATATTGATCTGTAAAAAAATAGCATCTGGTCATTCATATATTCCACCGGATAATACAGATCTATCTGGCCAAACTGTTATAGTTACAGGAGCAGCATCGGGTATTGGCCGTGTATCAGCCATTGAATTTGCTAAATTAGGTGCCAAAGTTATTGTTGGTATACGTGGTCAAAAGCGAGCTGAAGAAACTGCTCGATTATTAGAGCACGAAGCATCCATATCAAATTCGGGTAGAATCATTGGTTACGATTTAGATTTAGCCAATCTTGCTAACGTAAAAAAATTTGCTGATGAAATTTCTAAGCATGAGCAACAGATAAATATTCTATTGAACAATGCCGGTATTGCACATTCTATACATTCACTAACAGATGATGGATTACAAACCGAATTCGGTACGAATCATATTGGTCATTTTTATTTAACAAATCTTCTTTTACCAATATTAATTCGATCAAAAGCACGTATCGTTAATGTCAGTAGTCTAGGCCATTGCTTTGTTGATAATAAGATCAATTACGAATTTTCTCCTTCATCTTACAATCCACAAATAGCATATGGCCAATCGAAACTTGCACAAATATGGCATGCCTATGAATTACAAGAGCGTTATGGTCAACTAGGTATAAATGCGTATTCATTACATCCAGGAATGATTCAAACAGGAATAACACGACGAACACCGAAATGGTTTGAATACATCTATCAAGTGATGCTCTCTATAGCCGGAAAGTCCCTTTATCAAGGAACACAAACAACTTTATATTGTTCGTTATCGAATCAAGCTAGACC
The DNA here is from genome assembly GCA_900239685.1 of Rotaria macrura. Lineage (NCBI taxonomy): Eukaryota > Metazoa > Rotifera > Eurotatoria > Philodinida > Philodinidae > Rotaria > Rotaria macrura. Next base: position 313,448 of record OENT01000021.1, read on the forward strand.
AGGAAGATTTCACGGTGATTGTAAAGAAGCAAAGGCTAGTCGGTTGGCCTACGATAAAAATTTGGCTGAAGAATGTTGGGAATATAGTGAAAGAATTATTGAAGAAAAAACAAAAAAGAATTTCAACTAAACATTGAACTATATCTAAAAATCTTCTTACAAAATTTTAATTTGAATTCTTTCTAATGATAATACCTACCAAACGAGTATTTACTTAACTAATGGTTAGTAGAAAATAACTCATAAACATAATATCTATGTAGAATGGTGGCCCTACATAATCCTTTTGTCTTTCATATCTAACTAACAATAAAATACAGAACTGGATGCAATTCATAAATGAAAAGATCCTATTAGTAAGAGAATGACAAACATCTGACATTAAATCGGAAGCACGAGAACTAGCACACATGTCGATGAATAGAATATGTATACATTGTTGTTAAACTATCGTTGACAAGGGAAGGGGCGAAGCAGAACACTGATTGCATGTAAAGCAAACTGAGAGTCAGTTTCCTGACCAAGTATGATTGTCATTCTGCTGAATGATAAAAGTTGAATAATAGTATTAGAAACAAACTGAGTTCATTAGCTCGTGGTTAAAAATTCGAAAACAATTGGGTAGCAATCATCAGCAATCTTGTTTCAAACAAAAGTGTATTGCACGACACGTTCAACTGACAGTTAATTATGTAACACCGAAATCAATACTTGCAAGCATTCATAAAAGTAATGATTCAAATTTATTGTCTGAATAGTGTAATAAAGGATAGATTACATTAATTATGTTTGCTTGATTGTGGATCGAATTCCAGAGAAATATTGTAAAAGAAAATCATCCAAAAAAAAACACACGATAAAATTTTACCTTTCCTCATTACACGAATGGTTACCTGAGTCATGACAATTTATTTGTGAAAACTATATTTCAATTGTCAATAGTTTTAACACTGATTCGTTCATTCTAAACTCAACTGAATCTTCATATTCATTATATTTGTATGTCAGGTGCGTGTATCTATAATTAATTTTTACATTTCATAATCAAAAGAATAATATGAATAATTTTGCACAAATTATATTTTTAAACTGAAACTTTATACAATCACGTGAGACACTATATTTGTTCTAATCTGTTGGCATACGAAGAAGTATAACTTTCACATGATCATGTTTGCCTTGGAATAGAACTTCGTATTCATGAGGAAAATCAATATAACCATGTTTTCGTGCTCGAAGAAGTATACCCACGAGTTTGTTTGAAATATTCGTATAGAACTATGGGTAAAATGATTACTAAATTATAGAGAAAAACAACAAAAAAGTATTGAACTATTCATACATACATCGAATAATTGTTTAAATGTGATTTCATAAGTCGATGTTGATGAGTCGTCTCGTTTTTGTCCCATGCTTTTAATCGTTTCACATAAATATTTCACTTCTTGTTGAATATGAGCATAAGCAGCTAAACCTCGTTGTTCAGTTTGACTACCTTTAGGTGGTCGACCATATCTACGCAATATTATCGAATACAAAAACAAAACAGTTTACTCGAATAAATATTCATCCTACTCGGGATCATCTTTCTTATAAAGTCGATATGGTGTGATTTTAGAATTTACAGAATACGAGTTAGACAAACGATCAGGAAGAGCTGGAGCTGTTGGTACCATGATGTATATGTGTCTATATAGTTCTTTTTCCCCTCTTTTCTTTTTATCTATATTCTGCTTATCGACCAATCTGTATAGATATCTTGCTTGTACACATGTGCAAGGACGAAGTTCTACCGGGAGAGGCAGTTTTCCTTGTACATGTAAATATTCCAAGAAAAATAATCCATGCAACCGAACAGAAAAAAGCAACAGATATTACATCATACGACATGATTCTTCTTTGCAAATCTACAATATCATGCATGCCATTTATCAATGGAAATAATACTAAAATAAATGTATACTTTAAACATTAAAAAAGAGATACATCACATCACTGATATTTTATTTTTCTAAACTCACTGAAACAATGGATGTTTCGTATATAATCTTTTTTTTTGTAAGAAAAATATTCGGTTTCCAATTTATTTCGAAATATTTCTGATGCAATACTTATACAAGATCTTACAGAAACATAAATATAAAGAATTTGAAATTACGAAAGTAATTAAAACAAGAAACTATTATTTTCGTGTTTATGAAGAATTTAAATCACACAATTTGAAAATACAGCATTATCATACCTAATTCTTTCCACACTGAGAATTCTTGTGAAAACGACACATAATTAATATGGAGTATGTTCTGCAATTTTATCTTAGGTGGGCTTTCCCATAAAAATCCTCTTACACGTTAGATACATTCCGATCGTATAAAAACATGTAGAAAACTCGAATTCAAATCATACTGCCAAAAGTGAAGCTGACGGGAGATTGATTTGGATCAAACTGTCTAAAAGAATCAACCAGCAGTGTCAGTATGCATCATTGAGTACTGAGGTATTGAGAGATTTTTCAAACACAGCATATTTTCCCCTATAGTTTAGCATCATTTTATAGCCCATGAAATTCTCTATCGAATGGTATATAATAGTTGAGTTTTGATTATGACTATGATATAGATTTCGAAATACGAAAATTGCAATAGGTCAATATTTGCATAGAAAATAATGATATTTCTTGCTCTAACTCAGTAAATCCTTGATGAATTATTCTGATCTTCGAACCCAACTGAGATACGAATGACATGATGCTGTGTAGAAAGTTTCATGACAATTGGATTAGCCTTTCAGGAGTTATTGTGTAAATGGCCGGACGGACACACTGGTCGATTCTATAGTGTACTCACTTTTTCAGTACACAAAAAGAAGTTCAATATACTAAAAAAGTTATGCATTCTTTGTAGTAGTAGTATAATTTTCTATGTAAATCGCGAAATAATGATCGATAGCATGTTGTAGCAAAGAAAACAACCATCGAGGAGAATCTTGATTCACTCAATCAAAGTTACATTCTCTATTTATTTAGAGAATGATATAGAAACAAATAGATACTTTTCTTTGTATGGATCTAACTGAAAAAAATATTGTATCATTCGTCTACATCAGATGTGAACAGATACTTCATAAAATTCACTAAAGAATGCCAAATTCAATGTTGAAGGATACAATTCGCTTCCATATTTCAAATAAAAACCAAATCAATGTCGTTGACTTGTTATCGGTAAGATTTTATTTTATTTTTTAGAATTTTAAAGAATTTTCGTCGTCTATGAATATTTCTCTATTTCTAGATTCATTTTCAATGGTACGAAAAACATACAAACAAGAATTAAATGTCGATTTGCGAAAATATTTTATTCGAGCAAGAAGAAAACACGTCAATAAACACACACATACAAACGGAAGGAGAATGACTAACGTAAAAGCAAAACAGAGTTTAATTATGTCGCTTCTTTTTATACGATTGTTGATGTTCATACGCAACATTTCCATAATAATCGAGTGCTATAGCATTTCCAGTACCGTACGGTGGTGATGGAGAGCCATAGGAATATGAATGATAAGTAGTACTATTAATTATACACAAGGAATATGAAGGATTAATGTAAAAATAAATTAATATCAAAGAATTTCTCACACTTACCGATTATCAGAACTGTCTCGAAAGCCTTTCGCAAATGGATTATTATCAATTTTAAGTTGTGTAACCTATTGAAGAAAATGAAACTTGAAATTATTTACACGAAAAACAACTGCAAAAAAAAACATACATCAGTATTTTGATACGCTGTTACAGCTATAAATTGTGTTTCAGGAAATGCAAACGTATGTTTAGGTGGTGAATTCGACTTGTTAGACGATGTTGGATCAGATGATCGACCACTTACTTCGACAATATTTAAACGTGGCATATATTTATGCATCGAATTAAGAATGAGTGTCATCTGGTAAACAAAGACATGTCAATATGTTTTCAATAAAAACTTAATTACAAATGATTACTTGATTTTGTGGATGACTTGTTGGTAGTTGCTTATTATTAGTTAATTTTAATTTTGAAAATGAGATTTTTTCATTTCTCATCCAATGGGCACCACTATTCGGTGAGTCAGGATGTAAATAGACATGATCTAATAGACACATATCGTTATTTTACGGTAGAAAAAAAATGAATGGTCTGAATGTATTTTTACTTGTCTTTTGACATTGTTCGGCTTGTCCAGATGGTACCCATTTGCCAGAATTAAATTTCCAATGATTAACATCAACCAGAACCATATCAACATACATATTGTAAGTTGCTTCAGGTTTTAATCCATAAATCTTATATTCAAGCGTTGGAAACATACGACGACCAGCTATTGGAGAATAAATATTAAAAATGAGATTAAATTTTATTGAAAACTAGACAAAACTAGACTTACTTTTAGTTATAATATTTTCCAGTGTATGTGGAGCAAATTTAAGCCATAGTGAACGATTAACTAGTTCAGCTATTATTGTATCGGACCGACAAACACCATTCAATGGTGACTAAAATAACAAGAAAATCTATCACTCTTTAATTGTCATATGAAATCAGAAGGATTTATTTCATTTATTGATTCTCTCTAAAGATTCCGAAATTCACCGATAGTTCAATTAGATATCGATCCATTTGTCTCAAGGTACTTTGATAAGTATTGTAGAAGAACATCTCTAGGTTGTCTAGATTGAACCTCTACTGATTCTACTAGCTATCATCGGACCACCCAAAAAAGCCTAGAACATTAGGAAACATTTCCGAATAATTCTTTAAACTTCGAAGAAAAAAATAACTAGTTTTGTTTAAGTTGTTTGAATTTATATGGAACATTCACGTACATAGGGGGGCAAATAATCGCCAGCATTGCTTGTACTACAAGGTGTTTGTTCCACAGGAGTTTGAACATAATTTGAATGTTGATGAAACATTTGGCTTGATTGTATAGTTGGTATTGGAGATAAATTGTAATCATAGATAGGAGTTGATTGTTGATTAACTGACTTTTGTGGAAATAAAATATCTTCAGACGAATACGGGTGACGATGATGCTGATGCTGATGATAGATAGGCATATAAATAGATGAGGAACCTTGAGTATTGGATTCGTCTTCATTGATATGGGTATTCGTTTGCGGATGAGAATATCCAGGTGAGATTGTATAATATTGTGTGGATTCATAAAGGTTTGCTGCTTGGGAATGATGAAGATTATTGGATTCATCATTGAATGGAACTGGATGATAGTAGTAATGATGATTATGAGGAGTATATTGTGTCGAATAGTATTCTGATGAAATTTTACTTTCATCGTCTTCTTTAGTAGCTAGTGGCGTTAACATGATAGTGGTGCTGTTCACGCTCTCTGTGCGACAGGTGCTAATCGACCAAGAGAAAACGATGAACAATAATGAACGCAACTTTAAGTTAAAAAAAAGAAGGAGACGATGTCTATTAACGAACGAGAGAGAAAGAGAGAAGAAAACTAAAAAAACAACCAATAGTGATTATGAACCAATGAAAAAATTGAGAAAATTCTTTTCATCTCTACTTGGTCGTTGATGAGAAAATGACAAAAATATTTCTTTTTCTTCTAGATTCAGAAATCAGCAACTAAAATGTCATATCATACGTTATACGCAGCAGGTTATCATTTAAAACTTTGATTTAAAGTGATAATTGCATTCACTTATTCAAGTCAGATTCATTCATTACCGAATAAATGAATAGAAAAATGTAGCATAGTACAAGAAAAAGAGAAGGAATCATATTCGTATGTTAAGTGTGAATAACAGTTTCTTTTGTCAAAAAGAAATATGCAACGCATATGCCAAGCAGTGCAACAAAATTAAATCGATCACCACACAATTTTCCGTGCTAGGTTTTTATCAATCGTGTATCAGCAGAGAAATGTTCAGCTTTCTATCTCTCTCTATCTTTCAAGGAAAAATGCAACATCGGACATAGGATTTTTAGAAAAGCAGGAAGGCCACCACACATCAGCATTCTCTTCGAGTTTGTATCGATTCATTTCAGTTAGTTTTTTGCTTAGAAGAATAGATGTGAAGACAAACCAATTCAGTACCTAAGTTAAACACATTGTGAGATGGTCAAAAAATTGCCCCGTGCTTCCAAACTATCACCTCAACTTAACTGATGCGCATCGGTATTTCAATGAAAAGAAAACAAATATTATGAATATGATAGTTTCAATGTACTATTGACGACTGTAGCATAGATTTCAGTGCCCTCATTTCGAAAAACCGGAATCATTTTTTCTATTAATGTTTAAGGTGTTATATTTGGTTGCATTTAAAACTCGTTGTCACTTTTTTCAACTTCTCTTCTTTTCGCTCTTTTCCATTATCAGCTTTTATTTTCGTGATTTACTTTCATCTGTCATCATCAATCTGAATGTGAACGGAATTGAAGATGGAAGAGAAGAATAAAAAGAAATATAGTTAATATCAAGTTGTATGTATGCGCTTGTTCTAATGTTCAACAAACAGTATTGTTCATTATCGGATGGTCTCCTTTTTCAAGTTTGAAAAATTATCATTGTATATCAATATGTTGTGTTTCTTCTACAAACAAATTATGAGCGCTATCATAGTCATCATATTATGTCATAGCGGATATCAGACATGTTGTCATTAGGATTGATTTCTGATAGTTACTCTGAGAGAGGCATGGTTACGGTATGTGTTCTCTTCATTAAGCATGACTGATTGATACGAAATGTCGAGATGATTATTCATTTTGATATCGTCAAGAAAAGCCAATGTCGATTTCTTAGTTTCGTAGCAAAAAATTGATTGGATATTTGGTTTAACATTAGTTCGAGAATTTTAATTTCTACTTTAACGAAGCTAAACATAATTGACATTAAAATGATCGACTTGGATATGTTTCTATGAATGAACAATATGAAAGATTCATTTTTCCTAATATGAATGAATAAAATAATCGTAATCCTGCTGTGATTTGATTGGAGAGTCTATTCTCGTAGCAGCCTAATTTGTCCCATCTTGCTCTTTTTTCCAAATAATAGATTAAATTGAGATTTGAATTTTATATTATCATACGATGCAGTCAGAAAGTGCACGTGCTATATGAATGGTCTCTTGTGGTATGCACCTTTCATCTAACTAACATCATGTATCACACGTTTACTTTTTTGCTATTATATGTCTATTATCACATTTTCAACAAGTTACCGCTGCTAGTATGGCGACATGTAGTGATAATGAAATCATGAACATTATATTTCATTTTTCTTCTACGTAGTTTTCTCATTGCCGGTCGGTCTGCATTGGACTATTTTAATGAAGAAGAAAAAAAATCATTTTCGTTATGGTGAGATGATAGTGTTTGTTCAGAGCAAGGCAAACGACAGTCAGATTTGTTTTTCGATGATTCGGTGCGCGAATTGTTTCATGTGGATAGATTCTGTTGAATTTCGACGTAGTATAAAATCGAAAAATGATGATGGATGATTGAATAAGAAATAATATTTGAAAATAACTAGTATGATAAACTGAACGTTGATTTTTCACTTCGAATTATGTTTAGTATGTAAAGCCAATATTGTGTTTGAATCTTTCGAGAAGATTTTTGTAACTACAGATTGTTACTTCGGAGATGATACTAGTTTGTATTGATTCTATGTCATGCTGAATCAGTGCTTTGATTTCAACATACGGAAAAACTTCAGAAATAGTCACTTGAAATGGATCGTAAAGGACGCATAGATTTTTTTTAATGGAAATTTCCAATCTTAGGATTTCTTTTTATTCTGAAAACTGAACATAAGTTAAAATATATCGGTTGAAATGAAAGATACACGACTATCATCGTTCTACTTTATATGAGGAATAATGAACAACGGTTTCGAGAATTTGTTTTTCTGATATTCTTGAGAGTAAAATTACAAGGATATCTATCAATTATATACATAAATAATGTGTGTGTAGTCTAGACTGATGATGAATGGAGTCGACCGATGTTTATGTTGGTTCTGTTCGAATTAGGACAAGTCTTTCGTTGTATTAGTTTTGCATCTAATTTTGCTTGTACTGATGAACTATTTTGTATGATGTTCTAGTAGTGTTGTTAAAAAATCGAAACATGTTGCATGATTCATATGAGTTCTATTATTCTCACTTTCTTTCGTAGAGATACATGATTATTTGAATATGTTCTAATAGTTCATCAATTTTACAAGCATGTATTCGATGACTCGACGCTCGACAAAAACAAAATCAAGCAACTGGCTTCTACTATTGAAATTACAACAGAGACAATACTAGTGGCATGGCTACTATTCAACAATTTGTGTGTGAAATAGTCGAATGCATGGTATATAGTCATTAAGAATTTGATAGAAGTTCTAAACGAATGTCAATGATGCCACGTACGACGAAAAGTGTATTGGTTGTAGTCACACGTCTTGTGTTGACTCGAAATGAGTTTATTAGTTGAAAATTTGCACTTCTAGTCGAAATATCAAAAAGAAAATCGGAAGCCAAGTATTATTTGTCTTAATTTTCCACATAGTTAAATACCAAGTAAAACGTTAAAAATTTTTCTTCGCTATATATTTTATAATCTAGTCACTCTTTGATAGCGGTGCCTAGTTTTCTCTAGAAACTATTATCACTAAAGCATAATTCGACTGAAATCAACGTTACATAATCCTTTCTCTTCATTGAACTGAAGAAATCTCAGCAAATCTTATCTATATTGTTCAATATGAATGTAAGAATAGTATTTTTTGAAAATATTTTAATCTTTAAATTTGATTAGTCAACTGCATCACAAACACACGAGAATCTAGGTTAACATAAGTACTTGTTTTGTTCTTGTTAAACCGAGCAATCAATGCCTATATATGGTTATTTCAATATCATCTTCTTGAAAAATACGTTGTATCGATTTCGATACTTCCTCCCACTGAAGCCGGTCTAGTCCGCAACCAATTCGTGGCATTGCCAAATGATGAACATTATTTTTAATACATAAATCTCGCATGGCATTAAGACTTGATTCTAATGTAGCCATCGTTGGTTTTTGATAATATCTATCCTTTGTTACCAAATAAAAAACCAAACGATCATCTACGGTGAGATAAGCACATCCGCCGGTCGATACGTCTATGTCAATACATAGATGAAAAATGAAACAATAAAGAAGAAAATTTAATAAACTGAGCAGCAGATTCTGATTCGAAAACAGCTGTTTGATCGCGAACAATTTCTAAAATGAAACATACTTTGATTCTTAAGCTTATTGATTTGACCAAATTTATCGCGAAATATTGTTGCGATGCCTTTAGACATATTCATATCTGTTGAAACACAGTGTGCAAGTGATGTTGCTGTCGAAGCGGTAAATAGATCACCATGAATTTCACGAAAGACCAATGGCATACTTTCTCGTTTTCTTCTTATCTTAAATGTGTCAAAATATGACAAGAAGCGCGCATTAGTCACCTTCAATGCTTTGCAAAAATTATTTTTTTTTAATGATTTCTTCAATTTATTTTATTTTATCAAATAAAAAATATCAATATTTATGAGAGCCTGCAGAACTCCTACCAAGCACAACTCAAAATTCTGTACGCTTGTTCGTGCAACAATAAACATTTATCGGTTCAGCACTAGCTATAAATGTGATAGTAGAATTCTATCATTACTAAAACAAGTCTAACTCTGAAGACACACTACTGCTCAATATCCCACGAACCAAACAAATTCTACTCTAGAATTAAAAAACAAAATTCTGTTCGTTAAGCAGAAGGTAAATATTGAATACGTGTACTAGATAGGTATATGTCGGAATTTAGCAGAATATAAACATATTAGATAATCAACTCCATTACAAAATATATAAGTCTACAGATTTCTGAATTGTGCTTAGTAGGAATTCTGCAACTGCTGATATTTATGATCACAACGAGCTGGTTCATAGAAAGAAACATTTTAGCACTGTATATCATAAAGAAGAGAAAAAACAAGCAAGAGATAAAAACAGATTCATGAGAATTCGAAATTCATTAACAATGACGAATAAATAATAAATAAAAAGTTAACAAATGAATAGTACATAAATAAAAAAAATAGACTGATGATGATCGAGGACGATGTGTTAATGTTATGCCAAGTTTACTAGACAAAGAGAAGTATGTACACGATTCAACATTTGCTAATATCTTTCAAAGAACTTTTACCTTTTTAATTCACCTAATAGATTTAATAATACTGTTTGTGCATCAATTATAGTATCTAAATTATATTTGATTAATTATCTACTTTTTGTTAGGTTAAAAAATTCATACGTCTATTTGCTGCCGCCAATGATGCCGATTCTTCTTCCATATCAATCGTCATCCTAAACTTATTCTCATTAGTTCACAATTCATGAATATTACAATATTATTTTAATAGCAGCAGATAATAGTGTATCAGAGATATGCTATCTAGAAAAGTCTGTGGAATTTTTGGTTCTAATTAGTTCTTGGAAATAGAATAAAAAACAATAGTGCATACGAAGTTTACGTTACTTGTGATTTAAATGCATCGAAACGATTTATCTTCTAGTTTTATCAAGAAAATAACTCGGTCTGCTTTGATTGATCTATCAAAAAGACTCTGCTTACATGATATAAATGTCGTGGCAAAATATTTAGTTCTTACGTAGAAGACCAAAATATCAGGTTGCATATGGTGATCGTCAGTGAGAATATCAAATTTTACTATTCAAGTTTGAAACTATATTCAAACACGATTTCCTTCATAGAAAAGAAAACTGCTGCATTGATTGAAGAATTACAAATTTTAAAAAGCTTCTATATTTGTCTGTATAAATCATATGAACAATCATCGTTTTGAACAGTGTATCTAGACATTGTGTGTTTTATGCGAAATTCTAATCTAAAACTGATCCAACTTAAATAATATGATAGTGTGAGATTACAATCGGGAAATATGACTGTGTTGAAAAGTTGAAATCGTACTTGAATTTTTCAACCATTTTATACCACAAGATTATATTATCGAAAGACTTCTCCTGTCTGTTAGTCTATGGAAAATATTAGGCTAAAAGAAGCTTCGTGCGATATCATATGTATTTTCTAACGATAAGATGTTTTCAACTGATTAGTTGTCTTCTCAAGATTTCCGAGTGAAGACAATAAGGCTTTGATCAATTTGATATTCACTGTTGACGAATGTGCATATCAGTCAATCGAATACATTGAAGTGTGAACTACTACCACACGTTTGACGACTGAGACATTCCGAATATGTTTCGTTGTCTTTAAATATCAATCTAACTGCTAGAAATCTCTCGAATCTATGTTTCATTTATATTTAAAATTATTTTCAGTGTAATAAAAGTCAATGAGTTTCGGAGTCTAACGACATTATGTAGTAGCAAACAAAACTGAAAATTTTTCATCTTCTCTACGATATCTTGATATGTATTGATAATAGCATTGAGATAATTTGTAAGTTTAAACTTTCAAGGTGCATATGCTAGAATTAGTTCTTTCTTCAACCACAATCGTACAAGTACGTTCATCTTCAACTCATCGTATCCTTTTATCTGAAGTTTTAATGTTACAAATTATCTCGAATTTTTTCACAGCTCGCATGAAAAAATCGTACATTAGATAAAAACATGTCATCTTTTTGTTACTAAATATGTTATTAGAGTTTGGAAAGGATTGATGTTGATTAAAAGAAATATGAATCAACGCAAAAGCTGTACTTCTACAAAAGTGCATTCATACTAAGTCACTAAGTCTGTTATATTTGCATACATTCTAACAAATATAACTGTACACAGTACTGATACATACTTTAGTACAACATTCTTTGTGACTTTAGTGATGCTGATCCAATGTTTGTTTCAGACAGGTGAATTCATCTTCGTAGAAACAAGTTGCAGGATATTAGATCATCGCCAATGCTAATTCTTTTTCGATTTATGAGAGTTAAAATTCAATTTTAAAACGCTTATTTTCTGGGCTGTCGAAAACCTATTTCTGATTCATATTAGCTGGAGAAGATTTGGGATAGTTCAGAACAAAAGCAAACTTAATCATATTTGAGTTGTATCCGTTTTCCAGAAAATAAAAATGAGAATTTTTTTCAAAGTAAACATTTCCTCAATGATCTTATTTTAATAATTGAAATACTCTTCTTATGGGAGAACAAAGAGTGTCTAGTGTGTCTCCCGAGAAAGAAGCATATTCGACTGCTCAACAAATTTCCTACTTCATCTAAGAACAGTTACTTATGTCACGGTAAGAATAAGACTAAATTTAAGAATTCTACGACTGTGACCCGCTCGAAATGAGTAATGATGACTCTGTACATGACTTTTTTGCCAAATATATGCTGTTGTCTAAAAATCCGAATCAATTGGAATTGTTCCAGAATCTCATTAATTGACATGGTTAAGAGTTCTAAAAAATCTCAGTGAATACACAAATGTTTCTCGAAACTTTCATGGTTATATTGCAATTCAATGTATGTCGAATATTCTATATTTCATTCTGAAAACTGTTTATATTCCTTGAAACATCTAAGAGGGATGTGTAAATAATGAAGAAATTTTTCGTGAGAAAAATCTTCTAAACTATATCCTTCACTTCTCTATTCAACATTGACTGTGTACGTATCTATAGACTTTCAAAAATCCTATTAATATGCGATGTCATTAAATTACGATATTATTTCGAGTACGAACGACTAAACTGAATGTAGCATTGTATTTTAAGCTAACCAGTGATTTGATTCAGCTGCTTGTTGTATGGAAGATGAATCATTTGATGGTAGTATTGAAGGCTTTTCAATGTCGATGATTGCTACTTCTACATCTGTTGCAAGATAAATGCATGATAAAAAGAAAATAAGTTGATATAAAGATCAATATTTACTTGGTTTCTGTGAGTTTTCATCTTTGTATGATTGATATTCATCTTGTAAACGTTGATATTGATTAATTTTCTCTTCTAGTTGTTGCGTAAGATTTATAAATTGTTGTTCTTTATCAAACAAACGTTTTTCTAATGCGATTTTTGTTTCACGATGTTCATTGATGATACTTTGTTGTTGATCAATGTTTAATAATAATTTTTCATTTTCATCGTGTATACATTCATTACGTTGACTAAATTTATTTGTCAATGATAAATGATCTTGACGAAGTTTCAAAATAGTATCAACAATTTCATTGACATCATCAACATTTTCAAGAGTATCTAAAACGTTGACAAAAAATTTTTAAAATAAACGAAAAAGTCAAAGTGAACGGTTTTTTGCGACAAGCGAACCTTTAATTGATCCAAGAATGTTTAGCAATCGTTTATTTTCATATTCAAGTATTTGTTTTTGTTCTAATGTTTCTTTTTGATTTTTATCTAGTTGATTTTTTTCATGAATGATTTGTCGACATCGAGATTCATATAGTTTTCTTTGTATGTCCATTTCATCCTACGATATAAGTGAAGCACGTTTATACGCCACAAAAAGTAATCAAGTCTGCAAACTTTAATTGATTCAATTTCAAGTTTCATTGTATCTTGTAATTCTTGTTGTGTTCGACATTCATCCGATGTAACTTGAATTTGATTATTGACACTACGTAATTGTTGTTCTTTTTCTTCGATTTGATTTTTATAATCAATTTCTTTTCGATGAAATTCATCAAGAGACTCTTGGGATTTTCTAAGCTAAAACAATAAGAAGATTCATAAGTGCTCACAGTTATTGAAAATTAATGTTACTTGATCGGTTAATGTGTCGTTATTTTTTTTCATTTCTTTCAGTTTACTTAACATTCGTTCACGTTGTGCTCTTAACTTTTCTAGTGTATCTTCTTGTTCGAGTATTTTATGGCGTTGTTCGGATATGGTTATATTTAATGAACTCACTGAGCTTTTTGTATCATGATGAATTTTTAACTTTTCTTAAAAGATAAAAAGGTGAAAAACGAAAATAAGTCCAATGTATCAATACCTTTTAGATCAACACTAGTTTTTTCTATATCGGATAGACGATCGAAGATTTTTTCTTCATTATCAATCGATAAGTGTCTTAGAAGTTGTTGCTTAAAATTAGAAACTAAAAGAAATATAAATGTACCATTCTTACATAATTAGTAAACTATTGTTTTGAACAATATAAAAATCGAATTGACTTATGATAAATAGGATGATGCTCTCTAAACTAGATCAGTAAATGTTCAGTATGGAGTTAGACTGTTAGAAGAAACGTAGGATTAGAAATGTAAATCAGTGGTTTGATTAGTAACAATGTGATAAAAATCATTATGGTGGTTTCTTGGTTACGTTCACTGGAACATCAACAAGGTGGATAGTTGTATTTCGAAATTTCTCGACTCGATCAGATCATGCACTGAAATCTTTAGAAAATATCGATAGAAAAGGGGGTATAAGAAAAAACTAGATATGATAAGTAAGATACAAGAAACTTTTGATTTAAGTTTGATCAGTTCTCATATACTTGTGGTTCGTTTCCATGTGTCACTAAGAAAAACAAAATTTTTTCTAATTCATGGTACTACTGGTTCATTAAACGGAGCGAAAACGTCATGCTTAATGGGCCTAACTCTTACGGGTATCTGTAGGTTGATCGTTGCGAGAAGCAGCTATTTTTATAGAAATATAACAATAGACTGATGAAATACTGGTTTTGAATGGTGAAGATAGATGTCGTCTAACTTCGAATAATACAATTCGATGGACCGAAGAAGATCATGGTCAAACTAATAATTTTAAGTATCGAACAGTTTTGATGATCCACTAGCAAGACTTGATTTTTAATAAATTTTTATTATCTTCGATGAAGAAACTGAGTCATCGTTATCTCGATGGTTACGATTGAGATTCTATAAAATTTTGTAAACATCAGCGGCGATGGTTATTCACCTAATGAGATACTCGCCAAATTACTAGAACACTGCATCGTATATGCTAAATATGAAAATAGGAATTCACTTAGCGTGAACGATTTGATAAATTACATGTACCCAATTGAAAAAGTATACTCTTCGAATAGAATGAAATGTTACACGTCGATTTTAAACAATGCAATGCTTTGCTTATAATCTCTAGATGTTGGTTAATAGCCAAGTTTGATTTCAATAGTTAAGAGATTTCTTTGAAGATCAAATCTTTCAGAACGAACGTTTTTCATAGATCCGAATTGATTGAAATTCATTCTAAACTCAATGGTTACTATGAAGTTTATCTCCATGCTTTTTCTGTGCACTTTTCTCATATTAAAAAACGAAAGAATATTAATGATCGATCCACACTACGTACTTCACATTCTCACATCAACAATCAGACTCAAACTATTGAATTGTGTAAAAATCGTGAGTAGACGTCTACGAACTGAAGCACAATCAATATATTTTATTTATATCATCAATATTTGGATCTGACAAGATTTTATTGATTCAAAGTAATCTCCTATTCGTATGACAACTGAAAGATAATAAAATCTTATACAAATTCGATAAAATCCTAGAGAAAACGAGCAAGTTTTCAGTTCAATCTCGTAACCATGAGAAATTATACTGCAAATCAGTACTATCATTACTGGATACTAAACAAAATTCAACAATCATTGTTCCTACATCGATCTGATTGCTAGAAGATTAGTTACTTGTCTATCTATATTGTTCTATAGTACAATATTGAGTAATAAAGAATTACTTTGCTCGATGATATTTTGATCGTGTTCAATCTTTTCTCGATAGACAAGTAATGCTTGATCAATATTACGATCTTTATCATTACAAATGAGCCGACATAAACTATGAACCTTTGCTGAATAATTTTCCAATCTGGATACAGAATTCAAATTTTCTGATAACTAAAGAGAGAAAAATAGATAGAATATCTCATGATATTTTTTGTATACTGTTCATCGTACTTCATCAACACTCAATTGGTTGATTATGCTTTTAAATTGATTATTTTCAGCAAGAACTAATTGAATGTGTTTAAAAATTTCAATTAAATTCATAGTTTTGATATCTGTAGATGTGAACTGTTGACATGCATCAGAAAAAGTATCGAATATTTTATAAAATTCATCGATTCTTGTTTGAAGTGGTGAATCTAAAAATGACGACAATATCAATAATCAAAATCTGTAAAAAAAAAACAAGCCACATGAAATACCAGAAGATAAACCTAGTCGAATCATCAATTCTTCAATAATTTGATTGATCGAGTTTTCTTCTAAATAGAAATTATTCAGAACATTCCACAGAGTTCATCCGATGAGTTACTTTGAATAAGTCTCTCATGTTGTTCTTTTAATTCATCAAAATTTTCGTTTAATATCCGAACAGATTCAATAAGGTTTGCATCTTTAATAGCAAGTAAACTTTGAAGTTTTTCATTATTCACCAGTAGTTCATCAATTGTAGCTTGAGAAGGCTAAAGAATGGAATTTCGAAAAACAGACTTCGTATTTTAAATTATTTTACTAATTGAGATAATTCTTTTATTCTACTAAGCATCTCATCTGGGTTGTCGACGGCTATGCCAACGAATTCTTTTACTTGATTGTAAAAATCATCATTAATAGTTGTTTGTAACTCGACATCTATATATGAACAATAGAATTCTCTATATGAATCATTAATGTACGCATAAAATAAACCTTGTTTTGTTCGAATAGATTGATTCAATAAATCTTGAAGATGTCTGTTATCTTCTTGATATTTGTTGAATAAATTAAAAATATCTTCATCGTTGTTCATTTGAGTTTTTTCGACGAATTTTTGATGAAATGCAGTTAATGATTCGATCAAACGATGCATACGTGCAATATTCGATCCTATAATGTAGACAGAATTAGAAAGATTCCGAGATGTTGTGGCAAAGACAAAAACTTCTTTTTTGCAATGAGTCAATACACAAGTCTATTCATATTTTGGAACTCGAACGGAGCAAATCGACACTTAGGTATGATGCTTGATCAGCTAAAATTCAAGTTTTCGTCAAATAGAAATCAGCAGTCTTTTTGATAGGGTAAAAGATGTTCGTTTTCGTCGTGTACGAATTACATCATATGAAATAGTTTTAGTAGTGATAGATTCGAAAGAGACATTTGAGATTACAGTTTTCGTGTGATCAGAATTAGAATTCAAACGAAAATGGATTGATATCACCTCATGTTTGGTTATGTAAGAAAAGAACATCACATTAATCAGGACCACCCACGAAAAACAATATGTTATACCTTCATTGTAATCATCGTTGACTAAAAATTGATCCGTAAGACCGTTGATATCAATTTGTAATTGTTCCTTATCATAGATGGCTTCATCCAATCGTTTTTGTTGATTTTCTATGGTATCTTCAGCATCTTTCTATACAATGATATTATAACTACAAATTTTTACTTTTGAAAATAATACTTACCATCGCTTTTAATTTAGTAATTAATTCGTTAGTAGTTTCATTAGTCCAATGATTCTCATTAGAATTTAATTCGTTGATTATTGATTGATAATCATGAATACGTTGTAATATAACTTGATTATCATTTACCACAGATAATTCACTTGCTAGACACTGAACAAAATGAGTAGACGCTTGAAGAAATGAATGAATAAGATCGAATTGTATCACTTCTAAATTAGAATTGTGTTACGAAAACATATGACGAATATAGAAATAACCAAATACCATCGTCTATGTCTTCTTCTTTGTTTATAAACGAGACTAAATCTTTTAATTGATGTTTTCGCTGATTGATGTCCTCGTTCATTTCATTAATTTGTTTCCTGAATTCATCGATTGTTCTCTGTTGACCTTCATCTGATTGGTGTTCAGTCAATATTTGTTGATTTTCATATGCTGATTTATATTCGTGTACACGTTGAAGAATATCTTCATTGGACGTAACTGATGTTACAGTAGAAATTGTGTGTCGGAAATCGATATCTGATTCAAGTATTGATTGAATAAGATTTAATTGTACGACTAAAGTAAGTAAGAAGTATAAATTAATTTTTCTCTCTCTCTCACATATTCTTCTAACCTTCACTAGTATCTTGATCGATTGACTTATTATAAAACTTTGAAACCAGAGCATCGATCTGTTTGCGTCGTTCTATCGTTTCATGAATATGTTCTTCTAGTTGCTTCGTGAGTTGATCGATGGTTTGTTCATGATTTTTTATACGCTGATTTAATTCTAATCCCACCTTGAAATATGAAAAAAGAAAAAGAAAATAGACAAATCTATTCAAATAACAAACGTACGAACATGTATAGCTTCACTAGAGCGTTCCATTAGAATTCTTGCATAATTTAAATCATTGTTATCATCAGTATTTAAATGTAAATATTCTTTCAATTCGCTTTGTTGTTGTTGAAAATTAAAATAATCATGTAGAACATGTTTAACAAGATCATAATCAGTGAAATCATGATTATGATGAATCTTACTGCGTAAATATTCTATACATTCACGTTTATTAATCAGATCTTTAATGTATTCATCATGATTATTTTCATTAGTTAAATGAAGCAATGAACGAATATGTTGTAATTCTTTACTATCGTGTGATAGTGTTTCTTTTAAACGAACAAGACTATTTAAATGTGTTAATACTTCAAATAATATATCATCAGACTCGATGAGATTAGAAATATCCTCAGTTATCAAACTTTGTTGAAGAAGATTATAAAATTTTACGCGTTGATTTTTATGATATTGATCGAGTATAATTTGAGGAGAACTACTCGTCGACGAAGAATAAATATCATCCAGATCATGCGTAATAAGTTCATACAATTCTTTATGGAGTTTAATTTTAGAATGAAGATCAGTAATCGAAACATGATCGGATGTTATGTCGAATTCATCTAGTAATGATTGACAATTTTGACATGGAATGTTTTCATGAATTTTTTGTTCTTGATCATTGTTTATTTTCTTAATATGTTCTTTAAGTTGAGCAATAATATCATCTAAAGCTCTTAGCTTTTCATCTTTTTCATATAGTTCTTGTTTTAAAATTTCATTCGTTGCTTCTCGTTCATCGATTTCATCACTTAAAATATTTATACGATTACGTTTTTCGTGAAGATCATTTTGATGTTCTGAACAAACATTTTCAAGTGTTCCTATTCGAAGTAGTGCACTATCTAATTCACGATTAAGCCGAACGATGATGTCTTGTGAATTAAGAATTTGAGATTCAAGATCGACTATTCGAGCATTTTCGGAAACACTGGATGAATCTTCAGCTTCTAAGAAGGCCGAAGCCATACCGTACTTTGTGAATAGGAGAATCTAAAATTATATGTCTTTCTGTTGAATTTGTACGAATGTAGAAAAAACCAAACAATTGTTAGTTTGTCTACTATCGAAATCAGAGTATACAAAATAGTTTATTATCGATAAAAATATTTCACATAATTTATTCAAGGTTATTTTAAGTAAAATTATATTAGTTAACTACTCGCTTAGCAGCTGTTCCAGTATGTTTGATTGTAGGACGTAATCATATCAAAGTTAGTGCTCTCCACTTATAAAAATATTCTATCATAATATAGTAGAAAAGCATAGAAGAAATATTTGCCAGTGTTGAGCATTACCTTAGATATTATCACATATTGCCCACAACAACCTTACTAAATCAATATTAGATAAAATCATCATACGAAGATACAGTACATTCCGAAATATATTTTCTTTCCTTGGCTTAAATAAACAACGCTCTCCATCAATTTTTATTCTTGTAGACAGTGTTTGATGGTGCATAAAGTATACAATAATAACAAGTAAAGTATTATATAACCAATCAAATTTCATTTTATAATGTAAGGTGTCACTAGTATTGATCAATGGCAAGCACCACATCGCTCACAAAACGACTTTCAACTGATGGAAAATACACTCAATAAACAAGATAGTCTAATTGATCTTTGTTTCTATAAAATTTAAGTTCAATAAGATTTAAATGATGAAACGTACGATGATAAACACTTGGTTAAGTAAAACTTTGCCCCCGAAACAACATAAATCATCAGTTGTATTTAATTAACGGAATCGGAAATAAAGATAACCATGAGCTTAGAATTTTTCAATAAGTTGTCTTCGAGCAAAGGAAAATACAAGGTTTTCATGTTTCCACAATATTTTCTACGATTCTACGACACTTACGAGTAGTACTACAATTAGCTTAAGAGTATGTGTGCACATAGAAAGAATATCGACCATTATGCGACGGATTTTCTAGAGCCTAACCATATTATAGTTCGGTCAATAACTAGATTCGAATCGGCTCACTCGAGAAGTGCTTTTCCACTATTAATTGGTTTTATTTTTCAGCTAAATAAACTGACTAGATGACAACTCATTTTTCTGATCCCTGTTCTTCAACTTTTCCATTTCATAGCAAGAAAAACAACAAGCAAGCTAAACTCTATTTTCTAATAGAGGTTGTCCTCAATTACGACAATCCGTTGATTTCATTCACAATCGTGATATTGAGGTCCAGCGATACGAATAGCAAGTGTACCCAGCATAATCAAAGTGTACAGAACCCTTGCTAAGTCTCGAGTACACGCTGTTTTGCACGCTGCTGACAAAAACAAAGTGTACCTAGAACACTTTGTCTACAAAATGAATACTTTGCGTTTTATCGAAAAATCTATTTTTATATGAGTTAATTCTAATATCAGTGAATGTGAAAAGCTGACTTTGAACGATACGACCTTTGTTTTGCATTTTTACTATCGACTAGTGCTACTTTTCATATTTTTTTTCTTAGAGTATTCACCTTTTTTTTCTTTCCTCTTATAACATGAAGCGAATAGTTTGTTAGGAGATATAAAAATGAACTCGTGTTTTTCTAGATTATACCGTAAGTTTCGATATATACACTGTGGTACCCTTTGGTTACAAAAGTAACGTGTACCGATACGTTTTGCTCAATAAAACAAAGTGCACGAAACCATTTTCTTTTCTAATTCCATTCTGAACACTGTTCAGGTCGTCAAAATACTATGAAAAAAACGTTAGCTAAGGGCTAGACATTCAAAAATTATACACGAAAGCATCATACGATTGCAATGCTATGCTAGTCACGTACATTTTATAAAATAGAATAAGATGATTCATACAATTGCTAAAGGAATACATCATGTCAATGTCAATCCATAGTTTATCGATATAAACAAAGTAATTTCGAACCTATTCATTCTCTTCACTTCTGATTAATCATCTCGTGTTATTAGTAACAATAAAATTGAAAACTGTGATTGATAGTTAATCAATATCTCGTAGCGATTTTCGATAAATAATATATCGTAGTCAAAAATCTTGCCATAGATGTCGCTGGTTCATTTTTTCGATACAGGAAAAAACAAAGCAAACAACAACAAATGATCTTGACTAATAAATAATTCACCCGAATTTTCTTTAATATAAAACTACTTAAACAAAATAGACTATAGATTGATTAATTTGTTTTAGTTAGATTTGATAATTTATATCTCTATCAAAAGCAACCAAACATGAATGATAACGGAGCTTTAACAAAACGTATCGTTAAGGTATGTTTTAAAAAGATTTTTGTAGATTTTCGTCATAGATTTTAATTGATAGGAAAGTGCTCGCTTACTACAAGAACCAGTACCAGGGATCATGGCAATACCAGATGAACATAATGCTCGTTATTTCAAAGTTGTCATTGATGGTCCAAGTGAGGTATTATTGCCACAATGAAATGAATTAAATATTTCACAATTATATTTTATTTCAGAGTCCGTATGAGGGTGGTAAATTCAAAGTAGAATTGTTTTTACCAGACGAATATCCGATGGCACCGCCTAAAGTTCGATTTATGACAAAACTTTACCATCCAAATATTGACAAATTAGGTCGAATATGTCTAGATATTCTCAAAGGTAAATTAACTATTGAAGACTGTATGAAATTTGTTTTTTTGTTTCGTGTTATAGAAAAATGGAGTCCAGCTTTACAAATTCGTACAGTACTTTTATCAATTCAGGCCTTATTAAGTGCACCTAATCCAGATGATTTTTTGGATGCTGATGTAGCTGAAAAATGGAAAGCTGATGAAAAAGGAGCTAAAGCAATTGGTAAGGATTGCACAACCTTGATATTTTTCTCCCGGAAACTCGATCTTATTCATTAGAAAGTATAAAAGCGATGAATATTGCTATGGCTGATTGTATGACCCGAATCGACATTGAATACTATACGTTCACGATTCATTTCGAGTTATTTTCATCGAATGATTCAATTAGATAACGCAATAAAATCATGCATTGAAATGAATGAGCAAATGTCAATGATCGTAGTAGATTTCATTGTCGAGTATGAAAGTAGCGATAAAATCATCTTTTTGTGATCGGTCATAGAGAATGTCCTAGAAAAATCGAAACGTGCACTAAGAGTTGTTGGAGAAGAAGAAAAGTAATTCATGTTTATTTGCACTACTTTACAGTGTGGAATATCATACTTTATCAAGGAAAATGTTGACCTGGTACATGTTTAGTGCATTCAAGGACTTCAATAGTTCGCACACACTTGCAAGATATCAAAATCAGTTCATATTATAATGTAGTCAATATTTTGTCATAGGAGTGAATCGAGACAAATTACCTTTCATAGATTACTGAGGATTGTATTTTCAGTTCATGTTAATACTCTATTTATAGAGTACCTTATTAGTTTATGTCAAACAAGATTTATTACGTTCATTTATCAACAGAAAATTACTATCGTCTTGAGATAATGGACGATAATTCTAGATTGGTAGATTGGCTTTTTACTACGCGATGAATTTGGAAGATTAGTTGAGTGGTTGTGTTTTAGACGAGATTAATAATAGTTTACGATTTATTATCTACAGTATTAGACTTGGTTGTACTTATTACGAAATGCGTGAATTTTTTCATGAATCTGTAATTAAGATAGATACAGAAAGAAGATACCTCTCAGTACAAAAATTGTTGTATTGTATGATATTTTTCTTCTACTTCTCATTCCATTAGTACAATTATGTCTTGTGACTACAATGTGTGACCTATGATATTATAAAGATTCTTTCTTTCATACTTAATTCAACAAAGAAGATATTCTATCATAGGAATGTATTCTCTCAATTATAGGCCATCGATGAAGTATCAAGAACATGAATTCTGTTTTCCCTAATGACAATGAAACAAAGAAAAAAAGAGATATGTTAATCATAAGAGAAAAATATGGAGTAGTTGTCGATACTGAAGTTCGAGTCGGATCACAAAGATTCTGTCCAAATTCAATAATGATCGGTAATCGATAAAGATAAACAGTGGCAATCTTGTCATATCTACTTTGAAAAATTAAAAAACCAAATGTTCTAAGTTGTTTTACCATTATTTTTCCTATTCAGGTTCGCTGTACTCGTTAACAGTGTCAATATAACTGTAGTACCAACCATCTACCGATTCGACGACTAGGAGAGTGTTGTCGTTTCCGATCTGGCAAAATATTTTATTTTTCTATCGATGATATGCTATTGATTTTGAAAACAAGTCTTTTAGTGAGAAGTTGTTCTCTTCTATGAGAAATGTTTCACAAGAGAGGAGAAAATCGATCGAGTTGAGCAAAGCGAGGTAATAGCAAGATATTTCAGTATTCGTGGAACATATTTGGTGAACTATCCTCTTTGTGAACATTCGCCAATTGAATAATAAGAATAAAAACGATGAAAAAGACATACTAAAATCTGTGAAAATTATTTTCCGTTTTCAAAGTAGCTCAACTATTCTATTCATGAATTTCAACTAAGACATGTCTGCATTCAATATACTGCTTCGTCGAAATCAGGATTTATACCATTCTTTATGCATATGGGTCGATTTTTATAATAGATTCGTTTAAATTTATATAAACAAAAGCTATAATTTTCTTTTGTTTCTTATTGTAGCTCGTGATTGGACTCAAAAGTACGCCCATGAAGTTTAGGAAACTAATACCCATTGAACTCATTCGGATTACATTACGTCACAAATATTTTCAAAATATTAGGATGGTGAACATTCTTTTTCTTTTCATATTTTCTTTATATGTATGTCTATACTTTTTCTTTCGCTTTCATCTTGTCATTTACTCGTTTTCTTTTCTTCATAAAACTAACCAAATGCGAGTTTTAACGAATAGCATCATATTTGTAGGCAATGACTGCACATGATGTTCCTTATCCTCTTCAAAGAAAAAGCACACTTTCTTCATGTTTACTTTTATTTCGATGATGATCGTGAATGACTTTATATAAAAACGTCAATAAAGAAACAAAATGACACGATGCTTCGAGATTTTTATTATCTTCATATGCGAAAATATGTAAATAGAAAGTTTATTGCAGCACTTTGAAAACAAACCTCATTGATAAATGTATTATTGACTGAAATTTTAATTCAATAAAATATAATTCAAAAAACTTATTTGGCTTAAGAAGAAACAACAGATTGATAAAAATATATTTCTAACCAGCTTCATGTATAAAGACATTCAACCAGTCACATGTGTCTTCAATCGCCTGTTTCACGCTTGATTGCTACTTGCTCTCGACATAGCAACTAAAACGTTTAATTACCACGACCGCATTCATACTTTTTATCCCATACATTCATTGTACGTTTTGCACTTGGTGAAGTTGATATATATAAATATATTGTTCTATCGTGAATCACTGAAGAATCAAACTAATGAAAATCTATTGACGATGATGAATGCATCTGGTCAAATTGTATTTCTAAAACGACGTCGAATAGGAAAACTTATTCTTTGGTTTTTCTTGTTGACATCTATTATAACTTTTTATTTGAAATGGTCATCAACATCAAATGGCACAGGAAGTCATCATGATGATGGTGCACTTTATAATCTATTTTTACAACAATATGAATTGAACAAGAAAATACCTGATAACATATTAACAGATGAATTAGGTTATGGTCGACCAGATTTAGCTAAATATATTCATCTGGATTTAAAAGGTGCACCACCAAAAGCAAACGTGTTTTATGAACCATTTTTTCACTTTCTTGGACAACTAAAAATGGGTGTTAAAGGTGTTGTTATTGAATATGAAGATACATTACCATTAGAAGGTAACCTTAGTGATGTAAGTGTAATGAAAACAGAATCAATTTATTTTCAGTTAATCGAACAGGCTTTTTACTAGTTAGAATTATATTCAACCAAAAATATTTATTCGCATAATGATTTTTACTATAGAATAAATAGATACTGTAATAATCAATGGT
The DNA here is from genome assembly GCA_900239685.1 of Rotaria macrura. Taxonomy (NCBI): domain Eukaryota; kingdom Metazoa; phylum Rotifera; class Eurotatoria; order Philodinida; family Philodinidae; genus Rotaria; species Rotaria macrura. Next base: position 338,815 of record OENT01000021.1, read on the forward strand.
AATTTTTCTCTTTTTTGGTGTTTCCTATATTTACGGCCATGAACTTATTATGCATTCAAAATTAAAAATTTGTCGTCTGATGTTACACTAAAGTCTTACATGTATTGTTGGAAGACGCTGTCTCACATGTGTGTTCACATAGGTATCAGAGTCAATGGAGACATCAAGTGAAATAAGGTAATAGGCGCGTTGACACTAGAAAAAATCGCTATCATAGACAAAATGAAGCCAAGCTTTACTAGTTGAACGTTGAGTAACTTAGATTTCGTTTGATTTGGTTCGATTTATTTTCAATCTCGAGAAACACACGTAATTCATATGTCATTTGTAAGTGAATTTGTGAGATTTATTTATTTGATTCAATATGAGATTCTAAATCAATCATGATATTTAAAAAAATGTTTTATTCAAAGATTTCTCATCGTGCTGCCTATTCAAAAGCTGATATTGCATTAATACAAGAAGCAGCACAAAAAAATGGACTCGAAATTATTCCACTTATTCAAACGTTCGGCCATTTGGAATGGGTACTCAAATTAGAAAAGTTTCGATCATATCGTGATGATTTTAACTTGCCATTAGTTATTTCACCATGTTTTGAGGACACGTATACTTTACTTGAAGGTTAGTCATCGTTTGAACATGTCGTTCATTTCTTGTCGCGAAAGAAAGTTTTTGAAAAACTCTACAACTAACTATTTAGATCTATTGCGACAAACACTCGTTATGCATCTTAGTAGCAATATAATTCATATTGGTTGTGATGAAGTCATACTAAAGAATTCGAATCCTGCTTGTGCCACCTCACATAAGAGTATATCTGAAACATATATCAAGTAAATTCGTAAACAAACGAAGTAGTTAACAACACGTAATATTTTAGTCATATACGACGTATTGTCGATATTATTCATAAAATTCGACCTGGAATTCGTGTACTCATCTGGGATGATGTTCTTCGAAACGATCGATTCATCGAAGATAAAAAATTGGTAAGATTCTAAGAAAATGATTATTTCGTCCTTGTAGAATGTTTTTTTCATGAAAAATCTAATCAAATGTCGATACATAATTTAAAGATGTAAAGAATGATTCTCACACTCTGCTATGGTTCGTTTTCTTTACGGTCTCTAATGTTTACCTTGGTTTTCGTTCTTGTTCGTGTAATAATATGTTAATATCAAACGTCAGTGTGATAGAGGGAGAAATTGAAAAGTTTATGAAAATTTACGAAATTTATTGCAGATAGATAATTTTCCTAATGAAGTTTTTACCTGAAGAACAGTCTAGACATCATTCGAATGTCTTGAAAAGTTAAATTAAAGTGAAGGTTCGTTTCAGAAGACACTTAAATGAAAATAAATAAACTACATTATCTTTGCGAATCATTTTTTTAGCTGGAAAAGAACAACCGTGGATATTTCAAAGATTCATGAAAAGAAAGGATTTGAGCTGAGAATGTCAATCCATTCTTGGTTTAACTGTAGACAAAACTATTACTATTCACTTCTTTGCTTTGTACATACCATGACATATAGAATTTCAAAAACTAAATCTTTCCATAACTTTTTAATTCAACGCATAAACATCCTTTTAATATTTGGAGTTTTAAGTTTCTTGTCAAGATGTAACTTAAGGCGAGATTCTAATGAAAAAGTATGATTTCCAAATTACAAGGATGCCTTACCTTTTCATCTGCAAAATATCTCATTTATCAATCCGATTCTATTCAGAATTCTTTATTTTTATATCTTAAATTTTGAAATTCACTTTAATTATAGCTTTGAATAAGAAACTAATGAATTACTTAGTAGATTTACGATCCGTTCTTCTTTTCTTCGTAGAACTCAACAAGAAGTTCAAACAGGTCAATTTATGTTGAATCTATAAGGCTCGTCTCATAGACTGATATTAGTATCATACACAAATAGAATTATAAAAACTGCTTTCAAAAAAGAATAAAATAGTCATAGATATCGAATCAATGTCTCGCAATGCAGAAAATGTTTTGATTTTATTCATGGAGAAAATATGAAAAACAGAGACAAAAAGAAAAAAAAACATTAATGTTAAGATAAAAATGTTCATTTTGAATGATGAAACTTTTCAAACTAAATTATGAACTGTAGGGAAAGGATCGATTAAATCTTACGCTATAAGAACGTTGTATGCATTAATCAATAATATAATAAACCTAATCTACCGTTAGAAATTTATCAGCACCATCACATTTCTTTCACAGAGTTGAATATCACGTACACTGTCTATTTTGAATCTTGTGCACAGATATACCGAGGCCAACCTTCTTGATCTCGTTGAATGTTGATCTTGTTTCCGATGGGTGACAATCTTGTCTTCAAGTAATTTCGATCTAGCTCGATATCATAGGCAAATATGATATCGACGAAAGTGTAACATTTTCGTAGAGTATGGTTTTGATGTCAGCGAATATTGATGAGTTTTGTTGTTAGAATGAATTAGGTACTTGCTGAAACTGAACATTCGTTGTCGGGCATGAGTACTTCTCACGGCGAAGAATCTAAGGTATTCAACAAGAATTTTATCATGAACTATTCATTGTAGTTGAAAGTAACTGCGAATATAACCGTAAATAGACTGATGATAGTGGGAGGTTTTCTTTTTTCGCTCTGTATCGATCGGAACTATAATTTCTACAGCTTTTCGACGAAGATCAAATGTCTCAATTTTACAATAGACATCTCCTATGCTGATATGTACATTGCTAAATGAAGTAACTCATTTTTATCTGTATATACATATTTACTGAACTAATGATTTGACTTTGTTTTTGAGTACCTTGCTTCATTGAAGACATACTAAATGATAACGACTGGTTTCAGATTAGTCGCATGATGTGAAACAAGCTAAAATAATAAGGAGGAAAATATGATCGATAGAGACGCATCGATCTCTTCTCGGCAAAATCGATGCATCCGAGAACCTATAGACTACTTCATGGAGAAATTACTTTAGAGATATGACAATTTATGTCTTACATTGCTAAAGAAATATTTTTCGATATCAAAAGAATGAAACTTATTTTAGCTTGATCAATTGAGAGGTCTCGTGGAACCTGTTTCATGGAATTATTTTACAACATTTGACGACAAATATAAACTATCGCCTGCATGGGAAGTCTATCCGAACTATTTTATGACTAGTTGGATTGCAAGTGCATTTAAAGGTGGTCTTCATCGTTTTTCAATGCAAACAAATACGACTCATCATGTATTAAATAATCGCCAATGGCTTCATTTTATAGAATCCTCAAACTTCAAAAAAAGCTCTTTCTCAGGTATTATACTCACTGGTTGGTCAAGATTTGATCATTTTATGCCCTTATGTGATTTATTACCAACAGCGTATGCATCTTTTGTATATAGTTTACACATATTGAGTACAGATAAATTTCAATCCGACAGTTCAATTTACAATTGTGAAAGTTTGTTAAAATCCGTTAACCGCGATAGATACTTATGTCAAACACTACCGGGTAAAATTCTTTAAAATATCTCTGTACATATATATATATATATATACTAGATATTTAATTTAGGCGTTTCTATTTGGGCAGGTATTTCATACTTATCTATGCTTCTCCGAAAAATTCAAAATCGTTTGAAAATTCTCGATACTATTGCACCGAAATATAATCGAGAGCATTTATTTGTTCGTCGTCATGAACTTCATTCACGTTTATCTGAATTGAAAAATTTATACAAAGATCTCTCATCGACTAAATACACGTTACATCGTCGTTTCGCTGAACTTTACACAGAAGATACAATTGGTGAATGGTTTGATCTGTATTTAATACCAACAGTGAATGAAATCAATAAGACTTTTGTTGAATTTGCACCCGTAGATAAAATAACTTCATGGGAACGGCGACCACTCGGCCAATAAAAAAATACTATTGCTTATGCTTGTTGGTTTTTATTTGTTTAAAACAAATAACTTCTATTGTATTTTGTTTTCTTGAGGCATGATTAACAACTGATCAGATTTTCATCATAGTGTGTATTTGAAGATAAATAAATTCTTGATTTGAAAATGAGAACAATATAAAATGCTATGTATAATGTGACACATAAGGAGATAAAAATGATAACGCTTGATAATAATCATCGTTTGAAAGGTAAGTCTTTACGGAATCACTAGGTGTGTACTTTTATCTATGTTATTTAGATGAGATGCAGACAGTTAGCAAACGAATGTGCATTAGAATATCTGAAGACTTGGATGAAATGAATATAGGTCAAACTTTTCTAAAAATTCACGCCATATGCCAGTGATCGATAACAGAGACCGAAACGAATAGAAAAATCTCAATTCGATTCGATTCGAGTCGGTTGATTTCTGTATTTGGTTCGATTCGATTCGACCTAGTTTTTCAAAATCTCAGTTCGATTCGTTTTCGGTCTCTGATCGATATTGGTTTGGGCGATTATGCGAATCAATATTTCTTTAATTCTCTTTGTTCTTCTACAAGCTAGATTAGGGTTTCATTCCGAGTTAATTCAAATAAGAAAAGAAACGATATCATGTGAATAGAGAATAGAACATATTTTATTCGGACATTACACTTGACTTTTGTATCATCGGTCTATTGTAACTAGACGCTCTTGTCATGACTTAGCAGTTGAAGATACCAAACAATAATCAGATTCCTCTCAAAGTACCATCAAGTGTTGCTCTCATCTTTATGAAAGTATCGATTGAATGAACAATGTTTCAAAAGTTAACTTTTTTCTGTTGATGCCGAGCACTGTATTATTGACTTAGCAATATTGCAAGATAACGATGCATGTCTGTCAAGTTCTAATGGATTATTTGATTTCATCCGTAGAATTCAATGAACTTATTAGGATCGACTATAAACTCTGAGTTCGTATACGATTGAAAACATCACGTACGAACATTGAAATAGGATCTACCAGTACTTAACTTGATTGTATTTTAAAATTCTACAATTCATTGTAACATTTCATCGTGTTCTAGAAAGTATTGCCGTACCGTTTATTGATTGATGAATCAATTGATCATTTCTTTAAAATAAACTAGTGAAGTGAGGAATTCATAAAAAATGTGAATTACTTGGTTTTTGACAAGACATTTCAAGATGATTTTTCAAATCATCGTAGAACGTAGACATTCTTCTATTCTCTGAATTGTGTTTGTAGATGAAAAGCTACTACAGAAGAAAAACGGAGTTGTCGTTTCGTACAACAAAATAATTTCAATTGATTTTATTCATCATTTTTATCAATTATTGCAAAAGAATTTGATTTTTTTTCGAGTTTTTTCTAGTAAATGACGTCAGTCCCCTCTCTTCTAATGAAAACTATAGGTTTATGTATATCTGCGCCGTCTTATCCTATTGTATAAACTTAAATTAGAGAATAAACCAGTAAGCTTCGTCTAATTAGTAGTCGTTGACCTTTTGAATCGGTGGCAGTCTCGAGGAATAAATCTTCACTGAACCATTGATTCAAATGAAAAAATGGTAAAAATGAATCGACTTCATGTTGTAGCCTTAATAATTGGTCATTGAATTTATTCCAACAAGATAAAATCGGATATTTGCCAATTGTTCCATTGTTTTCAATGAACGAATAACTAGTCGTCTTTGGACATTAAAACAACTTTTTTTTCACGATTTTCCGATTTATTCAAGAAGAACATTTAGTTAACTACATGTCTGCATCTATGAATGTATAATTTTTGTGCTGAGTATTTTGTTTTTGAATTCATATATTTACTGATGCGTAACTTTCTAGTGATAAATTTCTGCTTATAACCAAATTCATTCTCTCGCTCTCTATTTAAATAGAAATGAAATATTATCGAACAGTCATGTAAAAAATTTGAGTACGAATGCTAGAAACGCTATAGTAACAAGATGAGTATTTTCACTGGTGAAATTGTATACAAAACTTAAGAATGTTATATACGGTCATTCGTATGCCTAAATCCTTCAAGTTTGAGAAAGAAAATGAATTCTATGATGAATCAGTACAATTACATAACAGAGAAATGATTGTAAATTGATTTTTTTATTGATTGTGTTATCTGGGGACACAGTCGCCATGTTCGTGGCGTCGAGATCTTGAATTGTATAATCCAGAATGTAGTGAGTGTGATGCATTCCAACTAGTGTACTATGCTTGAAGAATAGTGATCATTGTATAGATAGTAACGTATAATCATAATCAGATGACTCATAAAACAATCCTCGGCAGTTGTTTTTCTTGGACATTAAAATATTTGGTTTTGCGGTGTAACAACAGCAAATATATCTATACGAATTTGCTAACTTGATTTTCTGTGTCAACAATTCAATCAACTAGAAAAAGTGTCACTATTTTACGTGCTAAATCTATATTATGCAACACATCAATTGGTTACCGTCGATAATTTGGTCAATTCAAGATATATATATGTTTGGGGCAAAATTGGGATCCGGATAAAACCTAAGATTTCACCGGACAAAATTAGAATTTGGTTACTGATAAATTCAAACAACCACGTGCTTCACTACAAGTGAAGTCGTATTAGAAAAAAAGAAAGTTGTGTTTCTACCCTTTGTGTCGGAGTGTAACTAGAATAAATTTACGTAGTATCATTTAATAAAAAAATGTCCCAATCGAATTCAGCAACCGTCGAAACAAATAATAGTATATTGCATTTTTATGAAAAACTGGCAAAACATATATATTTACTAAGTCAAAAATTTAGAGAAAAGTGCGTAATAAAACAAAATATTTATAATGATATTGTCCAATGTTTATTATTAATCAAGGGTAAATCATCAGGAGTGTATCTCTAATCAAATCCCAATTTTGTCCACAACATGTATATATATATATATATATATATATGCATAGTTTTATGATTTGTAATCCAAGTCATATAAGTTAAAGATAACTATATGGTTGGTGCTTTACTTCGTTTATATATTTACATCCTAATATTGTACACAAGGAAGTCTGAGTATGTAAAAAAACTTAAGTGATAATGAAATGACAGAAAGGCGTTATCCATCACTATGTTTTATGGTATTAAAAACCGCAGTCTAAATCTTTTGAAGAATTTGATCAATGGCAAAGTTTTTCGTGAAATTTCACACTTGAGTTATGCTGATGATGACGCCACTCGTTCTTGTCATAGCACATAATTTTATTGCATTCGTATGCTTATGCTTGTAGACTCACTTAGATTGAGCTTTGTATTATTGTAATTGGTACTGGTGACAATGATAAGACTATCGACTCGTAGACAATATTTATATTATTATGTGCTCTTTAAATCGAATTTCCTCGGTGATCTATGCATTTCCGAAAGGATGAATGATCTTAAAAACAGATCAAACTATGGAAAGAATGACACCATAAAATAATTATATAAAAAGCTTCTCTCACATTCATTGTCCAGAAGTGAAGGTTTCGATAATTAACTAGATAGTAGGCGAGCCCCACTCAATTACCGAATGCGCTGCGAAGTACTCATTTCGGTCTTAGGAATAAACAATGTTGCGTAAAGAATAAGCAGTAGCTCGACACATCTTTTCCAATCGTGCTAAGGAACAAGAAATATTTTGTTGTGGTCTACCACTGAAAGACGAAGAGTTTTCTGCGACAATATGATATAACATAGGCTTAAGATAAAAAGCAGTTACTCTAATATTTATCAGTCTGCCAGTCGTCGCAAATCATATCAACAGAAATTTTCGAAAATCGTTGATACGTCATCAACTGATTATCTCGATGAGTCACTTTATTCTACCAGTTGTATGAGCAGCTGTTTCACACATAATATCAATGGAACGGCATCTAACTTTCTTCGTCGCTTTCGTTTTAATTATCTCGTAATGAAAAGAAGGCAAACTACGTTGAAACTTTTCATGTTGGGACGCTATCTTCCCGACGAACGGACTATGGTAGAAGAAATTCGAGAAGAGATGCAGTCAGTTCGATTTCAATAGTTGGATCTCACGTTTACACGACTATTTTCTGATTTTCGGTTCTGGAGATCTTGACGACACAAAATGACAGAGAAGATGCTTACGTATAGTTAAAAAACAAACTCGCGACGGATTACAAAAATGCTTATGCTTCGCATCGCATTAATTAAATGAATATGCTGACGAATTGTACAATAAAGAGAAACATTAATAATAAGAAATCATCCAGGGAAATTATATGAATTCTATCTTTAATAAGACGTGTTGCGAGCCATTGACACAAGTAAACTCACTACAAATTTAACTGATCTTATTCTCAGAATATCATATAAAAAATTTAGTAAGTAATCGTATTTCTTTTAAGACTTATAGTTTGTTGAAAATGTTCGAGTGTTGATAACCTCGTAGTTGATGTTTCTCTCTAGCTAATATTTAATCAGATTTCTTTACTCTTTTTTCTCTGTTGTGTGAGCCCGTCTTAAAACTCATGCATTCTACATATGTGATATATCGATAAATACTTTTAGCACAATATATGTGATAGATTATTTACGAAAATGTCTTCTCAGATTTATTACTATTGTCTATGTCAATAATACGAATAGCATTATTTATGGGTAAGCTCAATGAGATGTTGCTCAAAACAATGTTGAATGGCGTATATCAAAATGAAATCATCCTATTCATAGATACGAATCGAATTTAATCATTTGATTTAAATATCTCTTTTATCATTTCAATTTTGTAAATAGAAAATAATTCGATAAATTTTGTTTTTCTCGTGCTCGTGTAGATTTCATATTCATCGTCTATGTAAAATTCGAATCACCACAGAGTGTCGTTATAATTAGATCAACTGATTGTTATTTAAAATGAAAACATCAAATATCGAATTCAGTAGTTAGTTATAAAGCAAGTGAATTCTATCGATTACTCCTAAAATAGGATTTATAATTAAATAGCATCATAGATGAATATCATGTGAAGTGATTTTATAGGAGTTTGACCAGACTAAAAAGAAATATCCTAAGAAAGCAATTATCTTTCAAATAGAATTCATATAACCCTAAATATTTGTTTTTCTTCCTTTTATCTTAAACCGGAAATTATTTAGCAAATTGAATATTTCCACTAGAAAAATTCTATTGTTCTTTAATGACAACAAAATCAATGATTAAAATTAAAAGCTTGTTCAATCTATATGATGATTAACATATCGAGCGAATACATACTAGACAATTTTTCTATTATAATACATCGGCAATACTTGATTTTATTATATGAAATAAGTTTAATGATAAAAGCATTAAGTTATTTCATTGCTCTCAATTAGTTTTCTTTCACGGGTCCATAAAATCTTAAATCATATTTAGTGTAGATAGAGTCGTTTATAACTGCTTAATAAAATGAAAAACTATTGCTTAGATTTTTATACGATTCGAAACGCACAATATGATGGAAAATAATCTAATAACAATGTTACAATGTCATAGTTAAAATTCGTCCAACTTCTTGTATTGCTTGTTAACTTTGGTAGATGTTATCCATAGACAATATATCAATAAGGTTTCGTTCTAATATATGAAATGCTTCCTTTCTCGAAGATTAAGTTAAAGGATAGCATGGAAAAAATGTTTCAAAATTGATAGAATAAAATGGTTTCCCTATGACTATTCATAGCAACTCCATCGTATTTCATATGATAATCCTACAGGGATTGTATCAATGACTGTTTTATTATTAAGCAGAGTGTTTCAGCAATATTGTCTATGATTCTTAATTAAACATTTATGAGAAGTTATTATACAGAATGGTTCACTTAGTCAACCTACAGATATTAACCTAATTGAAAAAGAGATCAGCAAACATCTAGGTAAAATAATCTCGAATACACATGTTCACTAATATATATAAATATGCAGATAAAAGATTAGTCATGGAATTAAGTTGATGAACAAAAAACAACGAGTTTAGCATATTTACTTGTTTCTATATAAAGAAAAAAGAAAGACATTGCTGATTGTATCATTAGCATTCAGAAAAAAATACTAAATAATTCATTACTATTATTGTAAGCAATAAAAATACTCATGAAACTTTATTTGATTGTTGTATGCATCTAAATAATTTGGATGCATATTTATCATATTTTTACCGATGAACAAATAAAAAGCTTTGCAATTCATCATTATTTATATCTCCATGAAATTCGTTTGTTTCAAATCATTGGATAATTCACGTCAAATCTTCATGTCATATAACAAATAATGCAGGATTAACTTGTGTTCGGTCTTATTTTTTTTCCTTTGTTTCTTCAGTTTGCTGATTACTCTCGTTCATCCATGAAGTTCATTTGTTTGCCGTTATCCGATTTATTCAAGTGTATTAATTAAATAATCACGTGCATCTCTTTTCATTTTCATTATGTTACATAAATTATTGAAATGCGACCAATAATAAGAACATATAAGATTTAATATTTCCATACAAATAATGATAATTAACTAGAGTGAACGAGATCAATTTTTTTCAATTACGTCAAATACATGACAAGATCGGATTACTTCTATTTAGTAAGAATTCGTGATAATAGATATTAGAGGGGGAAAAGGCAATGATAGAAATAGAAGAAATGAGTTTAAGTATGCTGAGTAACTTAAGTCACAGAAGATTGTATATCAGACAGATGAGAGACAACTGTCAAACTCATAAGTTATTACATATTGTCGAGGCATCTTATTAATGGTCACGAATTCTATGTATGCCTGACTTTCTTGATTGGAAACTGTTCTCGAGGGAGAGAATTGTTGCTAATCATAGATGTCTATTTGAAACAATATACAAGCGAACATTTTCAAACGAGTACTATCGAGTAAAATCAACTGCTGCCAGTTTTAAGTTGAAATTTACAATTAAAGAAGCTATTTAATTCTAAATATATGTTCATTTGAATTCTAGTTTAGAATGATACATATTTCAAAACGATTCACAAATCATTCGATTCACTGTAACTATCATTAAAAATGACATTTTACTCGGTCATCATCTCTTACGAAAGTCGATCTAATATAAAAGCTTGAATTGAATTAGGCAAAATAAACGCAAACGAGATAAATAAATGAAATAAGACTCGATTTTAGTGTTAAAATATGGAGGACACAATCATTAGATAAGCTTTTAACAAAAATCGTTGATGCATTTCTTCTCAATAATAGACATTTGCATATAAACATATGTACATAAGTAGTTCCCATGAGAAAATTGACTTGATTTTTGGTGTTGTTTTTTCTAACATGCATATCTATATATTCTTATTTTTCTTTTAATATTGTTTTGTTTTATTTATTGATTAATCATGGAATAAGAATAGTTGTATATATTATACTTAAAACAAATGAAGATAGTATTACATGGAATCCATTTCTTTTCCTCATTCATTCGAATATTTACTCATAAGAAACACGGCACTTGTTTCTATCAGTATATTTTCCCCTTTTAATGTTCACATGAACGAATAGATCTTATGTTCAGAAAACTACAATAGAATAATAGAGAATTCGATTTTCATATTAACAAGATACGATGACGATGTTTTTTTTTTCATATTTATGATAGAGAGGTATCGAAAATTTTCATCCAGAAAATTAATCATAGGAAGTTCTACGCAGGATGGATGTGATTGGGCTCAGAAAAGATAAACTTTTTTTTTCTATGGAATCTTATGCGCATTGTATGTATATGAAACCTATGAATTCTTAGACACGTAGTCATATCTCTGAAGAAGAATCAAATCGGATGTGTTCATTTATACGTGAAGTACAACACAAATAAATTGTTTCGAACGAACATAAAAGTCTTCTATTTGAAGCTAGGTATATATGAGTTTTATTCATTGTCTATTCATACAAAGAAATTAGAATCTTGAACGCTTTCCAGCATTTCACAAGAAGACTCCATACAATAATTTTAACGAATCATGATATATTATGATTCACTCAGTATCAAAAAACAATTTCCATTGACTTATCGGAACTATCTTATCGGGTAAAATTTTCATTAAGAATCTAGCCGTTCATTCCCATAGATATTGAATATATATGATAATTGGTTTAGTTCTTGTTCGCGTGTACATATGATCCCTATTAATCAGAGATGCTCTTTTATTTTTAGGAGAGACTCTCAATTGTTTCTTCTGCTAGTTGATAGAAAAAAGCATTGACGAGAAAAAATAACTAATAATTCTTGCAATAACCTTTGATTTATGTAAATACGACTAATTGAGTAAGGAAAAGATTGCCAATGAGAAAGAAACAAAGAGTAATATGGATGCACTTTACTAGATTTCGGAGATTATCTTGAGAAAATTGTACGCTTCTTCTCTATTGAACTTTCTTTTTCAATATAAGGAAATGATGAGTAACGACAATGTCCTTGTCGTTTACTCAAATATGATATGTATGACGAATAAAGATGCCTTCTTCGTTCTTCCTCTCCTTATATTTATTATTAATAACATCAATTCAAATGCAGAACTAGAAGAGAAAATGAGTATTCTTGATTTTATTAGCATCGCGTCTGTCGAGATTTATGTTCATACATAAAATGTTCTTTTTCTTCTAGCTGTTCCGAACTATCACTCTGTTTTTATCGGATGTAGAGTCGCCGTCGTCGAGTTTGGTTTGTGACACTAGCAATATTTGTTTTAATATCCCGATGCCGTCGTCTCTACTAGATTCAGTAACGTACTCATTAAGTATTCGACGACGATTATGCTCGATTATGTTTGTCTACGGTCATTACCGACCATTTCCAAATCAATTCAATTTATCCATTTAATTTCAATTATTTTTATGTTTTGTATCTCATTCTGTTTATGTCTCCATGGCAATAATTCACAATCAATTGAAACGTCATCGTTACAGAAAATTTTCAAAGTCCGAAGCACATATCAAACAAAAAAGTTACTTCGTATTGTATATTTTCGTGAATTCGATATGACAATTAATGAAAATCGTTTGAAACATGATGTTAAAAATCTTACAGAATCCTATGACATTGATTTAAAAATAAATATTCTTAATCAATCAACATCATTATTGATAACAAAACTATGTTCATTGATAGCACAAGAAAAACGTGATACAATATTGATTGCAGATTTATATACAAAAGAAGTTGATTTAATATCTCGCACACTTCAGATTCCAACTATTGCAACAACAAATCGATATCAAATCGTTCACGGGAAACAGGTAACAGCGTGAGCAATATCTCATATTAAAACGATTATTCTTTTCTTTGTTTAGCACAATCCATTTTTATTTAAATTAATGTCCGATGCTGTTGAAAAAGCGCAAACGTTAGCATATGCTTTAGATACTCGTACAGTTTATACTCGGATAGGTATTGATATTTTTTGTTTTCATTATTCTTTCTGATCATTCATGAAGTGTAAATTTTTATTATTTTTTGTTTTCGAAAGCATTGATCTATGATATATCGTTGGATATGCTTGAATATCGTTTATCATATCTTCGTCTTGCTAAACAACATATTATCTATCGAGCACATTTGCCACGCATATCACTTTTATATGAGTTAAATCATGGAGCTAAACAAATTATATCAGATTTAAAAAATCTTAAAATTGATCTCATTTTATGTATAATGTCAACTGAACGTGAATTACAATTTCTTCGTTTAATTAAAGATCTGAATGTATCATCGGAAATGAATTTATTGTTGAATAAAACAAGTTGGTGGTTTGCATCTCGTCTTGGTGAAATACATCATTTTACTTATTTTCCAAAAATTTACACAGCAACTGAAGATCGTCAAAGATTGTTAGGTCAATTTTCAATGTTAAGCATGAAAGTGTTAATAAATGCTGTCATACGAACATATATTCGTTTACCTAATTCGGCATTGTCTATTGGTACATCGAATTGTGCTATTCAACAAAATAAATATCAATTAAGAAAGACAGATATGTTTATTAAGTACGTATATCAATTTTCATATTTTAGATACACATTATATTAATGAGCTTTTAATGAGATAAAAGTCGAATTTATGATCCTATTGATACGATAATCATCAATGATTCTAGTCTCGACTCAGGGAATATTATTTTGTGACTGTCGAAATTATTTCGAATGATAATCGTAAGTACTGCATAAGTTAAGTTAACAGAATAAAAACGACTGACATACAAGATAAACATAGTACTTTGAAGACAAAATAAGTTTAGACATCGAACAAGACTCTTCTTTGTTAAGTAGCGTACTAGCTTAGAATTAAGGATCAATTTGTGAATTTTGTTTTTAGTCATATTTATTGTGTGAGTGTGTGTTGATTGATCGACTGAAAATATATGTATGAACAACAATCGAGAATATGTTGAAACGGAAATGTACGAATAAGATATTAAGCATACATATGCATTGCGTGATAGATTCAATTACTGACTATTCTTCGTATTCATGCGCAATGAAGTTTGCTATTCGCATGTATCTCTATTTAACTATCAATAATGTTTTTCATGTCATCTTGGTCTTGTCTTTGTTTGTATTGCATGTATTGGATAATTCCTAGAATACAAAAGAAATGAATGCAACAATCAATCACATCGTTCTATCTCAGATGCTTGTTTCCGTTTTAAATTATTTCCTAATTGAATCAGTACAAGCGTGAATTGAAGATCAATAAGAAAAGACTACAATTGCCACAGCTTAATTCGTTCGATACTGGCTGAAATCAATTTACTATTAGTATGGTTGCGTTATTTGACATGTATCGATAAAATATTTTTTTCTAATCCCAATATGGATAAGCATAGTATGATCATTGAAAAGTCACTAGTGCCTATGTGTTTCAGATCACAAGGTCTGCATCATGTAGTATACGTTGTAACATATAGGTTCTCTTTTGTTTCGTCAATGTACATTAATGAAAAGTTCAAAACATTGAATACAAGAATTCTATATTGGAAGGACTTAGTTTTTCAAAGTTTATGTTAATTTTTAAAGAATGCAATCAATTGTTCCATCTATTTTTTATGTCGTGTGATCAGAATAGGTTTTAATTGACTAAGAAAACCGAAGCATGTGTTTAAGATTTAATTCTGTTTTTGAACTTTTGATGATTTCATTTGAGTTCTTTTTCTAAGAGGGTTTCTCCCAGTAGAGAATGAACGTTTGATGATTCAATGTTAATATCTTTTCTATAATATTTCATGTGATGAATTTTTCTTCGCTTTCATCTTCGCATTTGTTTAATTTTCGTAGTATTCAGATTATATTTAGCTTATTCTGAGCAATTGAAAGAATATTCTTCATAGTTATATTTATTTATGTATTTGAAGATTGTTTACAAATTTTACTGAATGGAATTGTGAGATTCGAATTGGTTCTGGTGTTGATCCAATTTTATTTGAGCCTAAAACTCTTGTATGGCGTGTTCCAACAATATTTTTGGTAATTATATTGAAATAAAAACATTTTACCTTATTAAAATTTTTATACTTCGTTTTATATTCAGGTTCATACTGAACATTCATGTCAAGGTATGCTTACTCGTGTATTCTATTCAATGACTACTAATGCTGATCAGTTCTTTCGGTCATGCCGTTCAATAAGTTTAACATCACGTAAAGTTTCAACATCAACTCCTCAACAAGAACATTTAAATACGACAGTATCATCATCAAATGCTCTTGTTGATATCAAAAATTATCATCAAATGTTCAGTAAATTATCGTCGGATGGAAAAACTGATTGTCAATTCGTTCATGTACATAGACCATTACAAAATCCAGTTATTGTTGGTGTTGTTGAACCACCGTATATATTTATGTCCGATGATGAAATATCATCGGAATTTCATTGTAATTACGGTATACATTGTTATCAAATTGATCCATCATGGGTTGATTTTGTGAGTGATGCAATTTTTTTTCATTCGAAAATGAATACAACACCACATTGTTGCTATGGAATATCAATTAATCTTTTACTACGTATGGAAGATTCAAAATTAGTTATGACATTAAAAACAACGAAACTATTTGTCTTTTCGGATAAACCAAATAAATGGTTGGCATTAACGCAATCATTACAAAATCGTCGTGCACATTTAACTATATCAGCTATTCCTTATGAATCATTCTTAGCACGTTCAATTGATTTAAGTCCACCATTTTATCATTCATCGTATGTAATATTAACTGTACCAACACTAACTGGACCATCACTAGGTGCTTTTCTACAACCATTTTCATGGACAACGTGGTGCATGATATTTCTTGTCTTAAATGTCACGGTGTTATTTGAAATCTTTTTTGAGTGGCATAGTCCTTATGGGTAAAAGAAAACGAACGATAATTTTCATTCCGACGAGTTTTCTTGTTTCTCGTTCTGATTTTTTAGTCTAACACCAAAAGGTCGTCGTCGACACAAAGTATTTAGCTTAGCATCGGCATTAACACTTAGCTGGTCAATCATTTTTTCACATACATTCAAAACCAAATCTCCAAAATGCTGGTCGAATCGGTTTTTAGGCAATGTAAAATTAAATATTTCGAAAACAAAAATTAGATCAGAAACACAAAACCTTGATGTATTTTATTTCTGTGTAGGTATGGGGTGGATTTGGTATTGTATTTATTGCTATTTATACTGCTAAATTAGCTGCATTTATGGTTGATGTTAATTCAACAAATAATGCAAGTACTATTTCAGGCATAATTGTAAGTGAAAAAAAAATCTATGAAAAATGTTTTCAAATGCACATAGTCCTATTATGTTACATGAACAGTATTCTCATGTCCTATGATAGAAACTATTTCTAAATGTCGATAATTTTTTTGCGTTTGTAATCTACTGCGAAGGAAGAAAGTCACTTATGTTTTGCCTTTTCTGCCATATTTACTCAATCCGATGTCACGTTGTCAAATTGTATTCGTTTAATGTATCATAATTCCTAACTAACTAAAAGATTCGATGTAAGTTTCAATATTGTTAGAATACTATCCAATAGTGGACGATGCAACACTAACAGTCGCTAGTGATTTGTTCAAGAAAATCCATGACTAATAAGTATTCTAGAGTTTTACACATGCACTATCTAAGGAGTAAATTTCGAATAACATTATTACTCATCCATTAAGACCTTACATGATATATGGATTATATGTTTAATATTCAAGATTGACGAATTGAATAGTGATCCATACTTAACTTGAAACGTAACGATATGAATGAGATTGCGACGAAAATCCTTGAAAATTCAAGATTTACTTAAATTTTCATATTGAAAACAAAAATTTGCAACTGAAAATCAGGTACATGTGTCATTTATTCACAGAAATATCGTTGATTATGTATTTGGGAAAGAAGAAAGTCAATGTATTCTCGTTTGTTTTTTGTTCAATCCTATCATTGATCGATGGCAATCACAACTGTAGCTAGCTATTCTTGTCTTCATAGAATCTCGAACATGAACATTGATAAAATAATAATCAAACAAATGAAGTATCGATGCCTTCAATATGTTAATGCTATGAATAGAACAATGAGAACGAAACAGAAATCATGTCGAGTGCTTTGATGCATTCATTGATCATCGAAACAAGGAATAGATGGGAAAGATTTGTCACGCTATACTATTCATCTCTATTGAAATAGAGCTCAGCCAAATGCAGCCTTTTCTTTGAAATAATCTCTGTAGTCGATACAGCTAACAATATAATCAATGGGAAATATTCTATTAGTAATTACTTTTCTATGAGTGTCTTTTACTATGACAAGGTTTGTAAAGAGCGATGGCATGTTTTCTTTATTTTTTGCTAGTACTAAAGAAAGTCCATGTAATCGTTCGTCATGTCTTATCCGGTCAGCTAGATGGAACAATGTGTGACATTGATTAATTCACTAGTTAAGATTTTCATCTGCATATACTGTACAACATGCCTTCGAGGCCTAATCTGTTTTAAAGTAGACAGGATCTCCGAGGGGAATTTCATTCGTCAATTTCATTAGTTATGTTTATTGACGTAGGAGAAATAACTAAAAAAGAATAATATTATTTTTTTCCATGTTGAACAATAAATAATTTATGAAATTCGTTACAACAAACATCGAGATAGCCACAGATCGCAAGACTTACTCATGTAAATTCCATGAATATGCTTGTGAATGCAAACATTCTATAATACTTTTATAGATTTTATACTCATCAATATTTAGCAAACAATCAGATAAAAAGCAAAGCCTTAAAATCGTTTCCAAACACTTTCGATTACAATATTCTGTGTTATAGATCATATGAATAAATTCTATTTGTCTATAACTCTATTAAGGATGTATGTCGTAGTATGCCTCGATGTACAGTGGGTGTTGTTGCGAATTCCAGCGACGAAGAATATTTAAAAAGGTTTCATGCAAATACACTTTATCGTAATATCCAATATGTTTCATCCTATGGACAAGGCATTGATCTACTTCGTAGTCATGTAATAACATATCTTATTATGGATCATTCAATGGCAAGATACTATTTAACACGTGATGTTTTCAAATTGATTCGTATGAGCGATGATAATTTTGGTACATTTGGTTTATCATTGGGCTTTTCGAAATTCGATACAGATTTAAAAGATAATATCACGAATATTCTTCTATCTTATGTTGATAAAGGTTAATTGAATTTCATTGTATGTTTTGAATTTCGAACAAAAGCAACAAATTGTTTTTAGGCATCATCCAACGTCTTCATGACGATTGGTACGTCTATGAAAATTGTGAAACAAAGTTATTAAATGAGGTAACTAGTCTTGATTGAAATGAAAAGTATATTCGAGAGAAGAAACATGACTTGAATTCAGGTGACTTAAAGTATGCATCCATGTCAGGATTAGCTCGGGAAATTGTTGTCAAAGCTAATGAAACTTGTTTCTTTCTAGTCATAATGAGTCAATGATGTGCTTCAGAAAGGAAAAAAAGTTCAGGATGATAGAGTCAACATCTAGTTAGTCACTACGATTTCAAGTAGATCTTGATTGATTATTTCTCCGAAGGCATCGGACGAATCATTCGAATCATTATTTCCGTTTATTTCTAGAATCGAGTTTTATCCGTTGATCGTTTTTTGGGAGTATTCATATTATTAATAACTGGCATAATAGTCGGCTTAATTGTACTTGTATTAGAATGGCTAATATTTAAATATGTTGTACCATACTGGCGAAGACGACAATGGACTGGCTGGTTATGTTGCTCTCAAGTAAGTATAATTATGCTGAACAACAAAAAGAACATAAAGATGAGAATATCTTATTTCTTCATCTAGCGTTTGTATGCTGTTTTGAATGTATCCAATGATGTGTTTAATAAAACCTATCGTTATAGAAAAAACCATTCATTTACTGTAGGAGAACGGTTTGTGATTGAATTTCTTTTCTTTTCTGTTTTGTTTTTCTGCCTAATATTCATTGGTTCTTTTAAATCAATAGGCTTCATAATTATTCAACTCGGCGTGATAGTTTGGATTTACATGTTGTTAATATTCCGAAGTTATTGACTACAACTTATCAATTGAAAGAACGAATAAAAGATATAAGTGAACAACGACTCGAAGAAGAACAGCAGCTATCTATGTTATATGTTTCTCCTAATGGTGATTTGCAATTGAGAAAAGAAAATTACCAAAAACATTTTATCCGAAAACGTATTAAAGAACTTGAAGACGAATTAAAAAAGCTTAAATCACAATTAGTAGCAAGTTCAACAGAAGATAAATTTTAAACATGGCGTTTTAATTATTATTGGTGCTATTTAACAAATGAATATTGTATCTATATAGATATAAATCAGAAGTTTTCAACAAATAAAATATTATAATCGAAATTTCTTGACATGCCGTGTTAGTTGATGCCATTAAAATTCTTTGTATCATCATGAATCAATATAAAAGTATTTTTTCAACAATGCGATTGTTAATTCATTTTGAAAAGGATTAAGTTCATTTTACTGACATGAAACAAGTTAGTCGTGGAATATAGAAAAAAAACACGAAACTGCATTGAAAAATCTACACGACACTAATTGAACGAAAAGATGTTCGATAAAAATTTGAAAATGTGAAAGGTGACCTTTGAATAGTAAGCGAGGAAGTTTTGTCAATTATAAAACTATTACTACTAAGACTGAGAAAAATTCATGTTTTTAAGTTCAACAGCGAGATTATTTTAGTGTTGATCAGCATGCAATTTTCTCCATAAATTAGAAGTCCCTTGTTTTTTTCTTTCAAAATTTTTCGAAAAAAGTAAACTCTCTTCATTCGAGGTACACTTGAGAACACAATCGAATGGCTCGAACACAAGACAAAGTGACTGTATCTTGAGTTTCTTTTTCTTCTGTTTGCAGAGCAATGTACAACAACACCTGTTGTTAAAGAGAACAGAGAAAATAGAAAAAAAAACGAAAGAAAAATGTTGATCGTTCTTAGTGTTCTCGTCATATAATTGTAGTTGAAAGTAAAGTAACTGCCAGCAATCATGAGTTTTGAAGCACAATTCTATGAAGCTCGACGTCGTCAAAATTTTCTAGAACGACGGCAATCAATGCAAAGTTTACATGAGATAGTGAAACAATCTCGACAATCAGATTATTATACTTTGAATGTTCCTGTTCGCATATTAAGCCAAAATGATAAACAGGGACGGTGCACATGTATTCCGATGCAGCGTTCGAAACTAGGCAATAGTGATCAATCTTTATTCAAGCGGCAACGAGACATTTATCCGTAAGTCTTTTTTGTAATTATCATATCGTGCTCTTGAATGATTCATATTAGTCGGCCACCACCATTAAAGACAACAATAAGACGACCTTTCCTACACGCTAAACTTCATCATCGATTTTCAGTATGTTACATTTTTGAAAAAGTCATGAATGTTCATCTATTTATCATTTTAGTCAACGGAATACCTTCAACAATGGTGAACAGACAGAATCTTAAAAATGGACAAATAGAATTATACTTTTTCTTTTTTTTCCTTCTTTTATTTATTATACAATTGATTATTTGAAAATTTGCATAAATAAATCTAAGTACATATTTCGAAGATATTCATTTCAATATTCAAATGCAATTCTCGTACTTAGAAAAGTTCAATTATCTAAACCCTCGACTCGCTTTGTCTTCTGTCTATCATTTCCCGACTATTCATTTCGAAAGAGAAAACGATTCACACGTGGACAATAAGCAATCTTTTGTTAACTGTCTTTATACATACTATGGGAGAGTGATAGTGAATCTTGTTTTTTTTTCTTCGTCTCTCTCGTGTTCGATGATATTCCTTCGAGAATAATTGCATTCAGTTCGTTAGCTTTTTTTATATTCATCGAGCACATACCAATATTCAGCAGCATAAAATCGTTTTCAATATGTCAATTAGTAAGTATAAAACTAGAGGAAAACCTACGAAACAAACTTCCATATATACATGTATATAAATACTATTCATTATACAAGGTTCTTATCAGTCAATGATTAATAATAATCTAACAAATTTATCAATGGCGTCAACTAGTTCATCAAGTTCAAACGGTGGTGGCAATAACAATGCACCTATGTCATATGCTGCTGCTAATGTTGTACGTGGTATTATGGAGAAGGTATTAGCAACACCGCCAATGGGTTCTGGTTTAACTGGTGGGATATCATCAGGGAATACCACTGCTGCCGCTGCTGCTGCTCGATTATTCAATGAACTTGATTATTTATCATCACCAGGACTTGATTCAGATTTTGGTGATACATCACCATTACTTTGTAACGGCTCATCAAATTTAAATAATCAGTATCTTCGCTTAGCTATTAATAGTAATAGTCTTAATAACAATAAAGAACAACAACATTGTCATCATGGAAATTTTCTTTCACGGTAAGATTTTTATTTTTGTTTCCAGCGACTTTCTTTATTCTTTTGCCTGTGTTCGAAAAAATAAAATCAATGTTTCCGACAACTCCAGGCACATGTTGCAGTCGACATCCAACCTTTAGTTACAATAGTCACTTTCGAACATTCTTTAAAACCTAAGTTTTTATGTCGAAAAATAAAATTCTAAGACTAAAGCAAAAAAACAACGTTAAATATAGACCATAATATCTCATCATGATGAGCGCCATCTATTAATACTGATAGCTTTCGTATATAGCATATATATCATCGGATCTGAGTGTGAAATAATACAATAGTGGCACCGAGCCCACAACTACATATTTATGCTGTTGCGACAAAAAAAGTATTTTCTTGAATATCTGAAAATCAAAGCGAAATTCGCTAGACTATTCTTGTTTGTGGATGTGTGGAAAAATAGACAGAATCTTTTCAATTCTTTTTCTATACGACGAATATTGTACGAAAACTATTGTTATAGTTGTAGAAATAAAAATATAGTACATTCTATTCTAGCCATTGTTTATCGCAAAATAATCGAACAATGAATAGTCCATTTTCGCATCAACAATTTACAGATTTAACTAATTTAATTGATTACTCACCACCATCAAATTCGATGCGAACGTCGCATGAAAATATCAATATATTTTCTGATGCAGATGATTCCAATGATTTAAGTGCAAATAAAAAATTTATTGCGAAACGAGCTCAAATCGGTAAAAGCAATTTTTTTTCCTTTTTCTCTGTCATGCAGTCGATATATCTTTCAATTTAGATATGACTAAACAAGTAACCGATGCTCGTGCATTATATTTTATGTTAGGTATTAAAATGAAGTGTAAATTTTGTTTTGAAAATGGTGAATCATTTGAAGTCTATCGTTCACATATGTTACGTAATGGTGCAGGAACAATACTTTGTCCAATACTTCGTGCTTATGTATGTCCTAAATGTGGTGCGACAGGTGATTTAGCACATACATTACGTTATTGTCCATTACATCAATCACCGGGTAATACTCAATTACTTGGTAGTGCTTTTGATTAAATTATAATATGTATGTACGAATGATTCAATAGGAACCCTCTAGTGTGTGCCATTCAAATATTTTCTTCGATTCTATTTGTTGTGTATACTTTAATGTAGATCTGATATATATTAGTTTTGTCACTATTAATATGTAAGTTTCTTTCCGCATATCTCACATTAATAATAATAATATTCTTCTATTAAAAAATAATTCTTTCTCTTGTTGATTGATATTAATATTCCACTGAAATTTCGTAGTGGCAAGTGTTGTTAGTTTTTTTCCTCTTTTTTGTTCCGTTGTACATGTGTATGTTTTATGTGGGAGATTGAGAGTGTGTGTGTGTGTATGCGTGTGTGTCATTCGTCTATGTGTAAGTCTATAAGAGTGTGATTTAGTTTTTTTTTTCGTTTGTTCTTGTGTTATTGTCTCGAATTGAGGCAAAAATTGTTGCAGTACGTTTTTTGTTTTATTTCATGAAAAGAGTCAGATGAAAAGAAAAAAAAGATACATGATTGATAATAAATAAAAATGAAGAATGATAGTTATTTGAATACATCTATATTTTCGTTCTTTGCAACTTCCGTCTAAAGATAGTTAATCGTTGCAAATTATTCAACCTATTCGATTGATACAACAAGGTTACGTTTGAGCTTTTAATTTTACGGAAATTTTCCACAATATGACTCAGATATTCTCCTTGGAATCAATCATTAATACCTTTATCAGAATGTCTTTGTAGAAAGAAACTATGCTATGATTTTCGATAATACCATTTTATAGAATCTCGATCAACATTCGATTTGAAATCTGCGAAAAAATAACTTCTATATTTCGACTTAGTAGATCTCGACATGAATCGATATATTTCATTAGAATATGGAAGATTTTCTACCATAGGAAACATACACAATTACAAGTGTAAAATCAATGTGAGCGTTTTCTGATCGCGATACATTTTGTGCGATTGATATGGAGTACAAACTTATTGAAAGATTTGTGTCTACTCTACGAAAAATGATCAATAGTGGACTGGCAAATTGTGAGCTGAAGAAGACGTGATTTAGATTCGATAATTGATGGAAAAATGTATTTATTTATTTCAATCGACGAACAATGAATAAAAATCGTAAGTGATCTCAAATTGTGTTTTACTTGAAATTATGTGCTTACGTATCTGTTTTTCAATATGTAGCGAAGTAGTGATGAAAAAATTGTAGGTTATGGTACAGTGTGAAACGATGACAATGCTTTTCTCTTCGAAATCTTTCGTACATATTTTATCTACAACTAAGTAATGATTCGTTGTATGTAAGATAGTATGTATTGAAAATTAATCATAGTGACTATATTTGAACAATTAATGATGATTGCCATGATTTCAAACATTACAAGTTATTGAAAATAAACATTAGATTTAATATTCCAGGATTCAAAATTTTACTATCTCTAAGCTATAGGTTCATATAAATTTTTTTTAGAAGAAGAACAAGTTCACGAAATTTTACTTCATTTCATTAAAAATGATGAATTCATACAGAGACAGTTTGATACTTTCGTAAAGTTTATAGAGAAGGACATAATACATTCTATGGATTATGTCAAATTGATCCTAGTTAAATAATCAATAGATGCAGATGTGGTAACGAATTGCAATAAGACTCTTAAATACACTCATGACAATATAAAACTGCATATGAAGCTAATCTGAAGCATGACAGCAATTTTAGTAACTCACTCTTTTTTTAGTAATTTATTTTCTCAATTGTTATTGTTTCAAAAAAATGGTAACTGATACTCTAGATCGACAGCAACCTGTCATTTCGTTTGTTCTCTTTATCACCATTGATTGAGTCAATCAGCCATGGATATGGTTAAATTTTGATTAAGAAACAAAGTAGTATACAATATTCATGTGGGAAACAATATTTTCGTATTCGGGCGTTATTTTTCTACACGTTTATGCAGACAAGTCAACACTTATTTTCATCATAGATTGACTTCTGACGACAAAGTATTAACTGCAAATGAAACAGTTATATAAGAATAACCATGAAATAACAATGAAGAATGACTACTAGGAAAAAGAACAATCGGTGATCAAACATACTTTTCTTGAGAAAATATAAATGATTTGTTCTTACACCGGAACTTTGTTAAATGGAGAGTTCTGAATATAAAGATCAATAGCTTAATCGGATGTCCAATAGTCACTTTAATATTTTTTTCAATCAACGATTATTCTTACAGAAAAGAAAACTTCACTTTCATATCATGCATATGTCTTATCTTCGTTTGAAGTGTCTTGTAATCTCCATTATGCCTTACCTAATGATATTTCATTAAAATAAAATCATCAATTCAGAAATTATCATGATCCTAAATTGTATCGTGGTAGTAGTATGTTAAACTACGCCAGTACGATTGTACAGATCTACTTATTAATAATAATCGAGACCTACCATCTTTGACTCGTCCATGTCTGCAGGCTTCGAAATAGGACTATCTTGTCCTTGTTGAATGTTAATAGGTCAATTATTTCCTATGAAAAAAAAGCAAGAAAGACCAGTCAATTCAATCAAAACACCTTCTCAATATCGTTCACACATATTATTAATTATATCATCTCATCGATGCTTATATCATTTCCTACATACTATAGACGATGTCATTCATTTTTCTTTGCCATCCACTTGTATAATTTCTATCGTATTAACAACTCTTTTTATCATTCTACAGTTAACATATTTCCAATTCAATTGTTATCTTGTCAAATATAAATTTGATTGTCACATCATCAAACAATGCCATACATCATTCTATCAAGTCAATTGCTATCCATGAAATTGTCTCATACACAGCATACGTCTTTCGTGTTAATTAGCTACCCTCTGTCAAACAACAAGATGTCTAGAACATAATACTAATGTAGCTGTCACTTGAAAAACATCCGAGTGAAATAATACTACTCGAAAACCTTTTAAAAAGAAACAAGTGTTTGTTATTGTTTTTTTTTCGTTAACAAAAATGACATCAATCCTTTTCTTTTCTATTACAAAAATAAAAAAACACACGCACACACACGCGAATATGATTAAACTAGATTGTCAATACGAATACAGGAAATGCACAACAAGAGATTAAGAAACAAAATGGAATGAGAAACAAAATGATTTATACAAATTATACATGTACTAAAGGTAATTGTTTAGATGATGGAAGTGAATATTTACTTCCATTTATTTTCGTATGTTTATATGAATAATTTATGCCATATGCATCCCGTTCATGATGATACGGATGAGTTACTTCCATCGTTTGACAACATAGACAACGGCAAATAAATCTTTTCCATGTTAATAAAGTTTTACTATTTAAATTAATCCATAAACCTGTTGTTATACCAACGATTAATAGGAAAAAATATTTCGCCATATAAATCCTGAAATTTGGCTTCATAATCCACGGTGAATAAGATTGACGTGGACAATTATTACAAAGAAGATTTTCCTCCCATAACGTACGATAACGAAGTTCATAAAAATAAATGCCAACTACCTACAAACAACATCGACATGAGACAGAAAGTATAGTGTGATATATCAAATACAAGCAAACTCTTGTATTCTTTCGTTCTTGTTTTCAATATACTTACAAATGTCGCTGGCACAGTATACAGTATTGAATACAATCCAATACGAACCATTAATTTTTCAAGTTTATTTGTTTTTGTTCGATCTTGCATTTTCATAACATTTCTTATGCGCATTAAACTTATTAAACCGCCTAGCAGAAATATTGTTCCTATTGTTAGAAATATTATTAATGGTATTATTACAAAACGACGTAACATTGTTGAATCAGTATGTCCAACATAGCATATGCCACTTATCGGATCACCATCAATACCGTTTAAACTAAGAATAGTTATTGTTTGTAAACATGGTACAAGCCAAGCAATGAGATGATAATAAAGTGAATACTGTGCAATAGCTTCCGATGACCATTTAAAGCCGGCAGCAAGAAACCATGCTAATGTTAATATAACCCACCATATCGATGAAGCCATACCGAAAAAATATGTTAAAACAAAAACAAATGCACAATTGGATGGACCAGATACGCCAACAAGTTGAACATAAGATGGAGAATCAAGCTTAAGTACAAAAACATGAAATTAACATCGAATTTTACATTACAATAAGAATAATTGGCATAGACATGTTTGACATCAAGTCTAATTGAAATTTTAATCGAACTAAATAATAGATTCCGACATAGATGAAGAAAGTGCGTTATACTTTATGGTATTAACGCTATTGTTAACGAAGTTTAGTATGTGACGTTCAGAAAACTGTATTTAACATCGAATAAGATCTTACGGATGAAATATTTTCATACGATATTTCAAATCTTATACTATACATCTTAATTTAAGATTTAGGTAAAATAAAAGTTTGCCTTGTACAAGATTTACATATAAAAATAACCTTAATCCTCTTATTTCACAATAAGACTGAAAATATTTTGCAACCAACCGTTCGTATTGAGAACAAGTCGCTATGCAAACTATCAAATCCATAAAAAGAAACCTGTTCTTACAAAGGTAAACTCTCAACCACAAGGATAAGTTGTATTTCAAACTATTCAAAACATATTTGATTCTATCTAATGGTTATAGTTTCAAATCGAATGTGTTACAACAATTCGAAGACTTCTCATGTAAACTGATTGTATTAATACACATCTGAATTTCCATGTAGAAGTTATCAGATAGATAAGATCAGCAATGCCAAATATTAAGAACATTTTTCTTTTACTATTTACCTTATTATCTAATCGACATGCAACATTTTCGTGTCCCAATACTAAACGTAGTAAGTAACCACATGATATGAAAAAATAACATAAAGCCAGAAAAATAATTGGCCTTTGTGGATATTTAAATCTTGTTGTATCAATAAAAAATGTTAATAGAACAAATGCACACGATATAGCACATAGTAGACTTAAGAATGTTAACCATTTATTCATGATTAATTTTGATTGTTCATCAGAAAAGTATGGTGAATAACATGGTGGAATACATGTTGAGGGTGTTACATTAGGTTGAGAAACACTATAGCCTAATGATGTATTACATTGACAACATGGCATTGATGTTTGTAATGGACGAGGTTTTGATGATACTTCATTTTTCTTCGGATCCATACATATGGGATTTTCATGACTTGACGGATATTGTTCACATTTTAATGCGTCAGGCCATAGAAAACCATATTGTATATAATATGGTTCACATGGCAGACGAACACGTTCACAAACCTAATCAATATTAAAAGTAAAAAGAAAAACTTAAAAGATTGTTGATTTTTCTTACTTCACGACATGGTAAGATTGTTTCCGGAAAATTTGGTAAACACAATGGCATATAAATTGAACAAAGTAGAAAACGAAGTTCAGATGAACATCCAACAGAAATTAAAGCTGTAAATTGATTGATCTAAATTAACAACATTGGCTTTTTCATGTTATTGGATCAGAGAAGTTCGGTTATTTGACACGTTCAGTCATTTTTCACTGATTCATTAAACCTTATGAACTAATATTTGAACTATTTCTTTACGGAAGCCTTTCAACAATTGATATAGCTCTTATTGACACAATCATTTGCTCGATTCTAATGATATCATAATATGTATTGTTTACTTGTCAGATCATTTATAAGGTCAGACAAATGTCATTTGAAGACTTTGCCGCAAGGATACAATGGAACAGCAAATATTCATTTGTGTTCTACACCTATCTATATATGTATATATAAAAATCGATTAGCACGTTATACAAGAGTCAATGTGAAACATTCTTATCCTTAGTCTAAATGACAAGAATAACAATCGATGTATGATGCTACATGTCAACCTTGATATTAAATCAAAATAATTATGCAACAACAAAACAGAAATCTAACAGATGTGGCAACAACACATGCTATGGAAAGAAAATAGAGCAACAAAAGAAATTCTTTTGATTTTTAGTATCTTACCACAAGTCCAACATCTTTTTGATCTTGATGATTAAATTTATTTGGTAAATATGTTTGATTATATCCAATGTTTTTACATCCATAATAAGTTATTGCTTGACATTGTTTATGTTGTTCACTTTTTATCAAAATAATTCTTATTATTAAAAGAATAAGAAGTTGTTGTACGATCTTTTTATGCATGCTATTCTTGTATATTAAGCTTGTATTTGTGCGTGCATATATATATATATATATGTATGTGTGTGTGTGTGTGTATGAACGAAGGTGAAGAGAGAAGGAGAGAAAAGGCGAGAGAAAATAATGATCTAGAAGAAAAGAAAGAAAAAAAAATTCTTCTTTTTTCGTCTGTAACAGCTGGATAAATGAATTGTCACTGTTCAATTTGACACAGCGGAAAACAAAATAGACATGTCACCAATTAGATGACGAGATAGGTTAGACATGCTAAAATTATAAATAATGAACATGGGAACGGAACAAGACATTCTTAAATATATTTCAGTAAAATGTTTAACTTGATCTCAATCTATTTTCAATGCTAAGCACAAACAAATAAAAATTCGAAAGTATTCAGAAGATTATAAATCAACATGATTTTGCATACGAGGATAAAGAGCAACAGAAAATGAAGTACAAGGTCACTATTCTTCAAGCTATTAGATGCGTATATGCACATAAAGTATGTTTAAAGATCTCGTAATTAGATTTACAGATTGTTTTTCTCGTTTGTACGATTTTATCAACCATTTTATCGATGAAATATTAGAAAACGATGAAATTATACTCATAACATTGCTCATCTCCATAATAGCCTTACAAAAACAACCATTCTCAACATATGTTCTTTTTGACTTCATGATTATTTTAACAAAGAATATTAGCTGCATATTATTCATCAGATCAGTAATCTAAAAAGACTCTATTCATATGAAGATTATATTAAGAATAAAACGTTGTTCTCAACTATTTATTCACTAATCTTATAGAATCGGCTGGGTTTCATGAAGAAATGACCATGTTGATTACAAATATATATATACATTAATATGTCAAACCAGTGATTGGAAGTTCAGAGACCTATCTTCAGCAACTAATATTTTCACAAGTCAAAAAAATCTGATTGGAAAAGAAACGTTTTATTTCGTCGAAAGGTCGAGTTGATGATTGTAAAACAAGTTTTCACTAGTTATAAATCATTAATGAGATCATCGGAAAAAGAAAATCTACAGAAAAAAATGACAAACCATCAGAACGGCATTGAGACGTTTCTTCACAAAATACCACTTTATTTCTGAGAGAAACATTAGTTTTCTTGAACGGCCATCAAAGATCTTGATTAACATTGCTGAATTCATATTCGAAACTAACATGGATATTTTTACTTAAATCTAACTTTATATAAAAAAACGGGTTACATGAATTTCGGCTCAGGAAATATGCGATTCGATTCAAAATTCCAGTCTTCCATTTCAATGGGTCTCTATACTAGAGTAGAAATTCGATAAGAACTATAGTTGATATCTCGCGACAAAAAAATCATCGAAATGAGACAAGAGTGCCCGAAATAGTTTCTTCCCTAGTTGATTTCTACGTTTCAGATATTCTCTACAGTGAAAAACGACGTTTGAATAATAATAAAAGAGAATCGACTATGAAATAATGCATTTTTATCTTTTAAAAAATAAACTGCTAATTACTGTTGATCACGTGATTACTCTTCTCACCTTTTATGATAATTAGGGGTGTTTTTCCAGATTGTTCTCTACGAGATCACGTCATATTCGAACGACTTCATAGATAGAAATTCTTTTTTTCATCATCGTCTATTTTACTTACATCTACTTGAATAATTATCTTCTTCTAATCGTGTTAAGATCAATAAAGACGATAGATCCACATGCATGGGTGCATGCATCTTCAACAAAAATGGCAGCGCCCTAATAATGAGCGAAGAAAAAAAAAAGAAATAGAACGCCACCACAAAGAAAAAAAAAAGGGGAATTCTTGTGAAGAGAAAAAAAAAGTACTATCAACAAATAATAATAAGACGAGAAATAACTCTTGTGAGGAGATTAATAATGTGACAGGGATATTCACTATATTTTCCAATGAAAATTTTCTGTTCTTCCGCTTTTATCTATTAGATATGAAGTCGAACCAGGAATACTAATTAGATGCTCAGTTGGTGTCTGTCTGACATATTATTCTTCTGTTGTTCTTAAACAAAACGTTCAGACAAACAAAGAATCTCAACATGTTACAAGATAAAAAAAATAAAAAAAGACCAGGACTGACTCCGAACTCAGTAGTCAGGCTTAGATATTCATCTGTTCGAGAGACAGCAGTAGCCAACTGAGAGCAAAAGAAAGATCGAGGTTATATAATCATACAATGAGAAGCGTGGTGATGACGTGTGTATACACTTCTTATATACATGGAGAGATGAGAGGAGGTCAGAAGACGCTCGATCGTATAAAAAAAAGAAAATGAGCAGTAACATTCACGCACGCGCGAAGCCCGTGAGAGTACAAACGCAATCAAAAAGAACAAAAAAAAAGAAGAAAAAAAGACGACAAAATTGGTTTCCTTTAAAAAGTTGAACTATACACAGAGAAAAGTAATTAGAAGAGCTATTCATACATGTCTAGAATCATATCTTAGTTGCACTGATGTGAAAAAAGTGTCCTTTAAAAATCAATCAATAGTATATTCCCGATTAACACGTGACAATCGTTGTTTTTGATGTTAATGTCCATCTCTTACTGTTCAATCTATTATAGTTTTAACCTGTTCAATGGAGTAAACGACTTGAATGAATGAATGAATGAATGAATGAATGAATGAATGGATGAAACAGTTCGTGTCTATAACACATGAAAATATGTTCGAACATCACCTTTTCACTATCAGTGTATCTATCTTGATGCATTGCATTCATGTCTTTCCTTTTCTTTTGTTCCTGATCAAATTTTCTACATGTCTGTCGAACTAATTTCATCGATCTATAAATTCAACTCATCATTTACCATAGTAACTAGGCGTGAAGAAGGACAAAAAAGTAGTTGATAACGGTCAAGTATGTCTTACTTATATTCTGTATGTATGTATGTATATATATATATATTCATATATCAACTGTTGATTGTCATTTAATAGATGAAAGAAATACGAGAAAGAAAGAATGAATAGATGATCTTTATATTCAATGTTCGATTAACACAAGACGACATGATGTGTCGTTTTCTTCATAGAATTCGATCTTGTTTTTGTTCGATGAAGTATATCAAAAAAAAAGAGGAGGTGACGATTAGAATGATTGAGAATATTAAAAAAAATGAAAGAACGATGAATATGTGTGAAAGAAAGAAACGAAAAACGATGATGATGAGGGCTAGACTCTCAAGTAGTGTTGAATAAGAGAATAGAATAGTGTTGACGGTGCCCACTCAAATGACCCCGAGAGCTACTCATCCTAATGGACGACCACCTACTACTCATTAATACATACGTCTAGTGTTTCCTGTTCTTTCGTGCAGCACGAGAGTCGATCTACTTAGTATATAGACAGTGAAAGAAAATCTCGTATGTTCTGTCTTTCACCTGTGTTCGCCCGTATATACATTTATAAATCAGCAAAGAGAAAATGAGAGAAATGAATGAGAAGAGGATTATTGAATAGATTGATGTGATCTAACTCTTTTCGAATTGCATGCTGATCTTAAGGGAATGACTTTTTGTTTGTAAAGAATGATGAAAGACAGAAGTCTATACCGTCGTAAGACTAGATTTTCATGTGACAAAATCAAACATTGTTTTATGCGATAGAATACTTGAGAAATCTCTTTGCCTCTCTCACTCTCTCTTAGCGCCTAAAGAATCATGACAACTTATGTAGCTAAAAACGAAAATAAGAAGAGTCACTTCATTTTCAAGTGGAAGAATTAGATTTTACACATAACCAACACTCTATGTCATAATTGTTCTTCAGCTTAACTTAATCCGAAATCAAGAAAAAAATCAATCTAAGTTAAATCTTCTCTTTTTTCTCGCATTCGATACTAAGCATGACTGACAACTATTATGTTTTTATCAAAACCAATGAATCCGAGTTAGTTAACCTTCAAACGAAAGAATAATATGATACCATCGTCTGACAACAGCTGGCGTTTTTTTTCTTTCATGTCTTCTCTGTTATATTTTTGTAGCTGTCTTTTCCCTTAACTAACAAGGACATGGTTAATTATAATGCTGTGCAATTGATGGTAATAGATTATTATCAATGATTCTATTTCGTCTATAAGAATACATAAAATGTTACATGAAAGGCATATAGCAACTCCCCATTGTCAATGATGCCGTCGGCAATAAAGGCACAACTACTATTTTTTTTAATAATGTCGATAGATGCATTAAATGCCTTCCAGGCATATCATTTCGAATAAACTTCGAACTTCCTGTATGCATATTATTTGATTTAGATAGATGAGATGACTTTTTCTTATACATAATGATTTACTCTTGCGTAACCATGGCTCTTGAATAGAGCAGAAGAATTTTTTCTAATATACTACAACAAATATCATAAAACAATGAAATTGAAGAATCGTTTTAAGTTTCGAACAGAATCGATCCTTATAGTTGGGATGTCAAAATATTTTCTTTCTTTATTCTTGTAGACGGTTGAAATAAAGAAAGAAGCACTTCTGCGATTGAATGATGAATAGAAAAAGAAAATAATCGATATTGTTGAAGTGATGGATTAAGCTCTTTTTTGCTTCATGTGTGAAGTATCGGCACAAAAGATTTTTATCTAAGAGAAATAATGAACTAGAAAAGTTAATTATAAAGATTGCCATGCTCAGTCAAAACCATTCAACATAATTATATACTGAGAGTTTAATTCTTTCAAAAATTACTTTTATATTTGAAAGGATTTCGACAAGAAAATATCAGAGACAATACATAGAAGCCTTCTGTCTTCACGTGTATGTATGTATGAAACCCATAAAAATAGAAATAAGGCAGAATACATGTTGATGCATAGGTATAGAAAGAAAACAGTACAATTATTTTTAAACATACTAAAAGCTCAGATGGTTTGATAGATTATGAATATTATCGAGTTATCTTGAACTTTCCTTTTTACTTTTTTTTCTTTCAATAACGATGAATCATTTATTTTCATTTATTAATAAGTTAATCATCGCAATTGAATTTATCTTCAGAATATATCAGACAATTTTTCAAAAAAAAACGACAGAATCTTTTCTCTTTCGAAGTTATCTCTATGTGCATCGAAATAAGCGTAAAGATGAATCACAAGATATGTTTATTTAACAAAATGACAATAATTCGATATAGTTTTTAAATATTCATCTATCAATTTATATCATCCATATCTGATGATGATTCAACGACAGTTATATCAACATTATGATCATCGTACCGTGATGATATATTACTTCGACTACTTGTCGATCGACTTGTTGCCTTCGATGGTTTTAATGAACGTTGAAAATCATCAATTTTATCAAGAAGACCCGGATTACGACGACAAAGAAGACGTACATCATCTACATTAATTGTTGTTCGTTTGCCATGTCTAAATAAATGAATATGGTAATTGAAAAAAGCAGAAGTCATTCTACTTTGAAAATGCATCAAGATCTTGACAAAACGTATCTATTTGTTGAAATGTTATATCACCAACAGCCGCCACGACTTGTTTGTCTATAGTAACGTTTGATTGTGTTTGCAATTGTTCACCAATTTTACCACAGGCTGCATGAAGTGCTGCTTTTAATCTCTGAACAATATGACAACAATGAATTTTTGCATTGAATAATCGATTTCAGAATTTCATTTAAAACAATAATTCGTTGTTTTTCAGAAGACAACTCAATCATAGAATAGAGATGTGCACAGGAAGTCATTTCTTTTTGGTTGTTGTACTCGATAGTTTTTATTCAAGAAATATGGCGACAACGGTAAATATTATCTCGGATAGAGATGTTCAGCTGTCGGTTAGCATTCGCCAAAAGTTTTTTTCTCTCAAGTTATTTTTTTCGTACCATGTATATCTTTATCGTAGAGAATGCGAAAACAGTATTTGTGGGAACTTTTATTGTTGGAAATTTCGCAAAATCAAACGGCAAGTGAAATTTTTTTTGTAAACTCAAGAGAAAATGTTTTTTTTATGTAGTGACAATTTTTCAATAAATTTATTTCCTTTATGCATTAAAATTGACATGAAAGTGGTTGTAGACAAATGAATTGTAATTTTTTGGTAGAATTGACGCAAAACAGAAAGTCAAAATAATTCGAAACTCAATATGATTGATAGGTTTAATTTTTCTCTATACTAATGTCATCCAGTGAAATTTTCCAAACACTCAATTATCTATTAGTTGCAGTAAGCATTACTTCACTATGAATTTAATATGAAGAATGTTCGTTGTCAGGAAAAATTTGTTATAGCTCGCAGAAAGTCTACATATATATGATGCTTTTTAAAGGATCATCAATGTTTGGAATAGAAGTAGGAATCCTTACCGACATACAACGATTATATTGATATTAGATCTAGTCCTTGTCGATCCACTATTACTTAGAACATCAGATGAATCGTAGTTTTTCTAAAAACTATAGTGGTCGAAATGAAGTCTACAATACAACTGCGCTGTAGTTTTGATTTCATATTAGAATGAAAGTAGACTATCATTCAGCGTAGAAAAGAAATGTACACAATATGATAAAACAACTCATGTTGCCTCGCCTACATTAAAGTATTTACCATAAGTGTGTTCTATATATCATTGAAAGCTCTTCAGGATCATCAACGAAGCATAATTCAAAGGATGACGACTCTTCTAGTTTTAAGAACAACAAGACCCAGTGCAACTAGATGGTATTCGAGTTTCACTCGACTACGAAATGCGGTGCGAAGCACTTTCGAAAATCGAAATAATGA
>OENT01000022.1:0-361812 GCA_900239685.1 Rotaria macrura
GACAACTGTAGTAGAATGTCTCCTGTAAGTTTGAAGTCGATATGTCAAATTTTCACTGCCCTAGCAGTCAAAATTACGAAAAAGACGCGTTAAAAAATGCCTTTTATTTTTCTCGTTCAACGCGTTCTACACAGTCAAAAATGTCCGAATTTTTGCGTTTTAACACGTTATAAATTGATGCATCCTCTAGCATTCAGAAATGTGAAATTTAACTGTTTAAATGCGTTTCTGATTTCTGAGCGTTGAAACGCGTTTAGTGAAAGAAAAAGAAAATTCGTCGAGACGCGTTAATTTTAATTTTGTATTTTCTTCATTATTGAGAACGCATTATACCGAGTTGCTCTGTGTCCTAGTACAGAGAGACCAAAGAACTTTTGATTAGAAGACAGTAAACTTACGGTTAGACTAGACTTACGCGTTACTATATATCTTAAAATTTAATACTGATATTAAACGAACACTCCGGGAAAACAAAATCTACAAGTGCAACTTTTAACGAATATTTAGTCGATATTTTATTGTTTCATTGAATAATCAGTGTTTTTCATTCAATTTCAGTTAATATCTATCAATAATTTTTAAAATTTATATTTATATATTTATTAATACTTAGTTGAGAGATTTTAGAAGCATCAGATTCCGCCTTTTAGAACTTTTAATTAAAATGAAATATAAAGCAACAAAATGGCAACTTCACAGGTGTCGACACATTGTTGCTCTTCCTCGTTTATGATTTTCGTGAAGTGGAGTGACAAAAGAAGGAATCTGACAGTAGTACTGGACGAGCTCAGTTACAGTTCATCTGCATCTACACCATAGGTCAAATCTACTGTTAAAATGCATTAATTTCTGAAAATTCATCTATTAGACACATGAAAATGCGTTATGACAAGATCAACTCGTTTACATGCGTTGTCTTCTTTTTCCTGTGAGCTGAACGACTTAAACGCGTTCTTTCTCTGCCTTTTTTCCTTCAACGCATTAAAATACCGTTTTGGCGTTTTTGTGATTGCGTGGGTGAGTTATGAAGTACAGAATGGCATTGGACGATTTTTCTTCTCATTGATACTCTCAGTAAAATGGTACTAAATCCATAATGACTCGATGAAATTCAATGAAATTTTTATGATAGATAGCTGTGGTACTTGGCTACAGAATGAGGTGTACCCGAGTTCACAAAACTCTTTCTTCCATAATTTATGAAATGCACAATGGCGACCGATAGATTACATCGTAAATCTCGTTTAGTTCGAGCAATGGAGGCGCCGATTTCGGTGCTGACCTACATTCTTTGAAAACTATGAACACAAACGTTTCCAGCCTCCGAACTATCATAACGACTGAGATGCTAGGGGGCGGGGGATACTTTTGGCCAGTACTGTAGCATTCGGAATACGTCGTATATGAATCTTTGTGTTACTGTTCTCTGGTTGTGTGTATGAAGACATTTGAACGGGATGCATAAAAACCGTTACTCTGCGTAAACATACCATGTGGAATTCTTTCGCAAAGCTTGAAATATGAACAGTTACGAACAGAATGAGTTGATCCTTACAATTCTTGAACGACCTGCCACTTTGTCTTTTAGATCGATGCAATTTATTGTTGTTAGCAACTGTATGCACGAACTAAACATTCCGTTTCATGAACCAGTTAGGCATTAGTGAACAATAGTAGTTCTGTTCTCTTTCATATGAAAAAGTTGACCTTGAAACGCCTTGTAGAATTCGAAATCTTCTGAAAATTGTGACACTTATCTTTAAAGTTAATAAATCCATAATCAATATGTCTATTCGATACATTCAACGAACATGAAAGCAATATTCTGTGATTTCATT
Source organism: Rotaria macrura (assembly GCA_900239685.1). Classification (NCBI taxonomy): domain Eukaryota; kingdom Metazoa; phylum Rotifera; class Eurotatoria; order Philodinida; family Philodinidae; genus Rotaria; species Rotaria macrura. Next base: position 1,839 of record OENT01000022.1, read on the forward strand.
ATTTGTCGGACTGAATGCTTTGCGGAGAAAACTTAACTTTCATGCGTTCCAATTTTATGTAAGAGATCGATGAGCTCGTCGTGCACTCGTATAATGTATATCTACTAGCCGATAGTAATCGACAACATGCAATTAACAAAGTCACAATTATATCATGCTATTCAAAGCTTTCTTTGATATGAAAAATGAGTAGACTATTTGGCTTTTGCCATAGACAGTGACGAAAGAGAAATCTCAGCTGATTGGAAACCATTATAACGTCTTCCCATTTCTCGAAATCGATCAAGTTTTCAATTTATCTTAAATATCATTGTTTATGATAACGTTGAAATAGAAATGAAGGTTTACTGCTACATTTTAAATTTGCAGGTGCATATATTTGTATATAATTCATCATCCAAATGTAGTTTTATAGTATCATTATTCATTTCCTAGCCCATATACTAAAGTAGTTCGACGACACAAACACTATCATTGTCTTTGCATGAAGTTTTTCATACAACGAAAGCCAAATCGCGACTGAAATATATTCTTATATCCGATAAACTGCTCAATTATGATTCAAGCATGGGTCATTTCTATACTTTTACAGAAATAACAGTTTGGCAAAACAGAAAATATTTTGCAATAGTAACGTCTCATAAATTACTGGGCAGCTCACTAAACTGTGGAATACGAATTGATTGCGTCGGATCTTCGTTATTTGTCTTGCATAAAAAGTAAATAGATGAATTTATTATTTTGTGGTTATTATCGGACGCTTTCTTATCATCTGATCACTGCTCATCGTGACATCTAAGTATGAATGATAGTTACAAACTATATTTGCAGTTGTTTATCCCCTGTTTTTCATTTCAAATGATAATACCTGAAAATGAACATACGGCAACCGCAAACAAGTGATATGTATGATAGTGACTAAGAAGTAGTATCCTAGTTTGAGAATATACTAAACGTATGGTTCAATGTAATATGTACTCTTTTTAAACTCATGATTGTATATAACATTCAGTATCCTTTACATAGAGTCAACTCGATGACTTCTACTATGAAAAACAAATTTCCAATAAATCATCTCAACAACCAAAACGGCTAACTGTCAACCAGCATGGTTGAAGTCAAGTGCTCAAGTTTTCGGATATGAAACAGCAGATCTTAGTCATTGAAAATTTGTATGTAGGTTTTCGTCAACCTTGGGTTGATCGATCTTGTTTGTTTTTAATAATTACGAAAATAAATGATGGTTAACAGTCAATATTCAGCTTTTCTATGTGAAAATAGCTTGAAAAGACTCTTTTGTCCCTTGCCATCTTTCATTAATGAGAACATTTTTAACATTGAAAATAGAACTGGTAGCTTGAAATAAAAATAAACATTGTTACTGTGACGTCCCTAGTGGTATTTCTAAATACGAAACAAAACTTCAAACCTGTGAACATTGTTTTGAAAATTCATGTCTCTGCGTTACTTGATGTTTTGCCAATATCTCATTCATTTTTTTAAGCTGTCAATATTTTTTCTTGATCAGAAGATAACCCTATCTTTCAGCTATAACACCGCATCTCACAAAATTCATGAACATGGAATAGTTGTCAGGATTTATCACTCCTTCCGTATCAGTCGAGAATCGAACGCCCTCTTTGTCTATGCGTTACCGACCCGGTTTTTCCTCATAAAATGCAAGCAACAAAATTGTTGATGCTGAAAATATCAAGTATTATAGAACTTGTTTACCTACATATTAATTTAAAATTACAAGTCTTTCGCTTCTACCATTCTATAGATATGATCGTTTGAAGTTGAAAAAACGTCTGTGAGTTATCTGCGTTTTGCATGTCAAGCAATAATATACAACTGCATTGGAACCAGCCATGTGCAAAGACGATGCATACAAGACAATTGCAAGAAATTCGAAATGTTGAATCACTTATGAAATGTCGGTCAGAGTATAACTGATATACATGGACCCCATTGCGGTTTCTTTTTATGTACGCCATCACGTACTAAATACGCGTACAGTAGTGTGCAAAATTATAAAATCACCTTTCATCTTAGCTTTCTTAAAATGTTTTTCTTCACAAATGAGTGTTTCATTTTCAATTGATCGTAAATATATAAAATCGATATTGAAAGATGACATCCGAATGTATATATATTTACGATCAACTGAAAATATAAACACTGACACTTAAGAAGAAAAAAAACTTACGAAATCTTATATGGATGATGATTATAAATTTCTGCATGCAACTATATGTATGAACAAGTATTGGAATTCTCGACTTCAACAAGTTAGTTATCCATTCATACGTTAAAATAAACGAAATAAAATTCGATACGCTTATTAGTTCCATGTGTCCTCACGCTCAAGGCACAATAACCTTTTTGGAACGAAATGGTTTGGTCTATCATCGGACAGAGATTAAAGACAAAATCATACAATCTAAATTCTATCATATTTCAGGGTTCTTCCCTAATCCATTGAAAAAAATGTTCAATGTCTAGAAAGATGGCAGTATTGTTGAAGAGAAAATGAAAACTGATGCTATGTAAACTTTACCAATGACAATTCATTACTAGCAAATCTTAGAATAGAAACACTTGAATGATTGCAAACAGGATTGATAGAATCAATCGAGTATTGAGATTGTTTATCAAACATAGATCATTACTATCGAAGAGATTTTATTCTTCGATAACGAAAATTTTGTATTGAACGACAAAGTTTTGAACAGTTATTGAACACGTGATATATAACAACAAACAAGATAATTTTATCTCTATACGAGGAAAATAAGAAAGGCAAAGTCTTGTAAAATATTATATTTATATAAGTTTTAATGATTTATTTTAATCGTTTCACAAAGAATATAAATTTCATGGTGATTAAGACATTTTTCGATTTGTTATCAATGAAGATCCATCAGGTGGACATGATTCATCACTAAAAATAAGAGGATAAAACATTTGAAATATTGACATTCAAAAAGAAACAGTCTATTGATCAAAATAAAATATACTTTTGTTCGTTTTCTTTTAGCGATCGGCAAATCATTATTCGTTGTTGTTTGTACTGGTGGATTAGTTTTTGCTGTCATTTGTCCATTAATATCCTGTGATGATAACTATTTAGGCATGCAACAAATAAATAGATGAATGCATTTTCATTAAAAAAACACATGAATCAAATATTACATTAAACAATGGTATCGTTAAATTGAAAAGATTTTTAGCTGATCGATGAACATGATGATAACGTGGATTATACTTCATCGCATTGTATAACATTAAATAAATGTCACGTTTAAAGTGTTCTTTGGTTTGATATCCGTTTGATTCAAGTGTTTTACGAATTGTATCAAGCGCTATTGGACGTCGAACATACTGATGATATTTTGGGGCGATTTCTTCAGTTATTTCATGTTCGAAGAGATATCCATGTCTGAAATAGAAATGAATTCAATCAACAGAAGAAAACATTGTCTTTATCATGTGAAAGATGAGTAACGATCATCATTCCAAACGTCCATATTCTTTGAAATATTAAATTCATTAAACGGGAAAAGGACTTCTTCATTCCTCGGAAGTTCTAGTTTGAATCCAACTGAACATTTTCGCAAGATAATTGAATACCTAGCTTCATCTATCTGATCTAAGTTACGTGAAACTTTCTAAACATGATCATAGACATAGTTTTCACAATAAAAAAAATACTGTTCATCTAGAGCCAGTATTATGAAAGCAACATAATAGATTTGTTTTTGATTAAAATTGAATACTTTTCCAAAATACATGTTTGATATGATACTTTCCTACGGCCAGCGATTAACCTCATGTTTAAATCTTTATATAATAATATATAAGTTGATAATATGGCTAGTAGTGATAGATAACTTTCATCTCTAGCTCAAAGTCGTTAATCGATAAAGAGATATTGATAATAAATATTTTGTGAATAGTCTTCCATCGTTTTAGTAAAGAAAATTTTTAAAGCTAAGATTAAAACATTTTTCAAAGACCGGATTCATCAATAAATGATTAGATATGAGTTTAAAAATAAAATATAATTCATTAAGTAAAAGTGGATGCGAGATCAAATATCACTTCTTGGTATCATGTCTCAAATTCAGTCCATTAGCTAGATAAAACTGATTTCAAATGATATCTCGTGCATCTTTAACATAATCATATACTGTAAAATAATAGGATACGTAATAAAAAATGGGCTAAACATGAGGATGACACATGTCAGCAAGAGCATGGTATAGAGTCGAGTTCTTCTTTCGATAGAAAAGTCTCTTGAGACATAATCTGTATTTAACTTGAAAAAGACTGAGTTACTCTAAAGATAATAGTGAAATGTTGAATATTTACTTTTGTGCAAGAATGAACTGAATAATAGCCAATGATTGTGATTGCCAACTATTTGGATTTTCGGACAGCATTGCTGAGAATCTTAATAAAGTAGAATAGATTTATGAAAATGATATTTGTTGTGAATACTAAAGTCTACCTTCTTAATTTTTCTTCTTCTTGTTCAACGGCCGTGTTCGGTACTGAACGTGTGTTTATCGATCGGCGAGTCATAGGAGCAGTCGTTGATAGCGGTGTTTTTGCTTGTTCTGTTGATGAAGAAGTTACAACATCTGGTTGATTTGTTGACTCGATTTCATTTTCATCTTTAACACCATCGATTGTTTTTCGTTTAACTTTGGTTTTATTTGTTCCAAGATTATTGCTTATAGAGTTTTTCGGAGAAAAATAGACATGATATTTTTGTGTAGTTATTGGGATAATCTTCAAAATCAAAGAATCATAAATAATAAATTATTGTTGTGAAACCAAGTCGAACTAATTCGTCTTTTACTTTCACCACTTCTGTTCTTGTTTCAGAGCTTGTTCTTGATGTTGATCGTGATGATGAAACCGATTCAGGAAGTGTTGCTGTTGTTGTTGCTGAACTTGTTGAAGGGATCAATGAAATATTAGAAACTGCTGTCTGTGATACGGATGCTTGATGATCGGTTGAGATATTCGGATTAGGAGAATCGATTGGTGCTTGCTGTGAAATATCTTCTTCAAAAGTGGCTAGATTTTGCGTTGAATTCGGGGAATTGGTCGTTAAAACTTCGGGATTCGTTTCATTGAGAGACATTTCATTGGAAATTTCACTTAATACTTCTTCTTTTATATCTGGTTCATCTGAAACACTTGGCAGAGTTGGGGTCATAGTTTCTTCTTTCAAACAATCGACTATCATTGATTCTAAAATGAATTCGACTATGTCAAGTTATAGATAAGAAAGCAATCCACTGACCAGTATTTGCTTCACTGGGTAACGCTGATTGCGTAGGTTCACTCGGTTGGATATCTGATTCTATTTTAATTGGCTAAAACAAATAAATACAAAACTTTAGAAATCAATTATATGGTTGTGCTGTCAACATATAGTAAACCACCTGGTCACTAAGATGTTCGGTGCTGCATATATTTAGATCTTAGATAGACACGTAACTTTCTGCATTCTCAACACTGATACTTATTTTATATGAATAAAAATCCATTATTCCTTTGTTTCAGTCTTAGTAAATTTTTTTTCCGACGATTTGAATGATTTCTATTTTTTCACGTCAAACTTATAGTTTTATTTTCCGTCATGATGAGAACTGAGTATCATCAATAATGAATGTATTCAAAGAAGTTGAGTTTCAAACAATTATTCTTTTTTGTAACATTTTTTCTCATCATTTCTGTAGTCAACTTCTTGAAAAGCAGACGACTTTCATCAGGTATCGAATATTTTTCGTTTCCTAGTCTATGAGATTTAGTATTCTCGACAATGAAAGCTCATTGTTACTGATGACATTTTGCTCCTGCCTGAAAGAAAATGTCAAGATGTAGAGCATGACACTGCTCTTTTGCTGAATAAATTTTTCGAAAAGTTACATAACAGAATATTTTCATGCATAGTGTGTCCTTGTAAATCTCGAAATGACTCTTGTTCGTTGTGTATGCATCTCGAGCGGCACATGTCAAAACGACAAATGTCATGCATTTTAACTGTAACAGGTCAACGATCGATTTTTCGATTGTGGGAAAGCAAGACATTTAAGGAAAAAGTTTCTAAAATTAATTTCACCTGAGATATAGTTTCGACTATTGGAGTTTTTTCTTCTTGTATTTCATTTTCTTGAGGAAGTGTAAAAGGCGAGGTTACTTCAGTAGTTGATGGTCTAAAATGATTTTTTAGGAAACTACAGTGTTTTTGTCATTAACTTCCTATAAATCCATACGGAGGTGTTGGTTCAATTAAATTAGGTTTCATATTAACTGATGATTCAAGTCGAAGGCAAAATTCAGTTATCTTTTTTCTACTTTCATTTAATCGGTGTGTTAACTCGGTTTGGTAGATAGATTTTAATTGTATCCAAATAAATTTTGCTAATGGTAATTTCAGATTATTGACTGATCCATTTTCAATCCATTGTGATTTAAAACGATTGGCAAGATATTTGTATTCTTGTTTACAATTCTATTTGAACAAATAGACAGAAAAAAGAAATACAATGAAATATTCAATTTTAAATAGAAAGAAAACAAATTTAAAAATGAACGAACTTTAATTGAGAAACGTCCTTCTCGTCTTGCTTGTGATAAAATAATATTATTTTGAAACGTTCGTGAAAGATTGTTGGATATCGATGACCAACTTTCTGGTTGATCGCCATGTTCAAGTATACCAGATAGCAAAGCAATTTTTTCCTTGGTGCTCCAATCAAGTGCCATCTAAAAATTTCATCATTTTTTTTTTATTTGAGATTCCATCTTCTATTCTTATTTAATAAAAGCTTAAATTTTTTTAAAGTCTTCGTTGATGTTTCTTTGAAACAATTATCAAATGAATTTATACATTTCCGAAAAAAAGATAAAAAGAAAGAAAAGACAAAAGACAAGACAAAAGAAAAAAAGGAAGAAAAAATTATTTATGAGTCTTCCAATTTCCCGCCAGCGATATCAACTAATTTTGGATAACGTAATTGTTTATTATCTAATTTTTCTTGCATGTAGGTAGCCATACGAACAAGCATCGATAGATCTGATTCAGATTCATCATTTTGATAAATCAGTAATGCACTATTGATTTCATTTGCAACTTGTTGTCTATGAGATATTTGCATTAAATAGCCGTAAGGTGATTCCAATGGTTTATCGAATACAAGTAGAGCCATTGTTTTTTCTAATTCTTGTCGCATTTTGATTTCTTCTTCTGCAAATTCAGCTAAATGAATTTGTGCATAGGTCAATGCTTCATCTATTAAATTTGATCGTATTAATTCAATTAAATGTTGTTGCTAAAAGAGAAAGCTCATTTCGATAAAATTGATTGTAGAATAATAGTGGTCTTTTGTAAGGTTCTGGATTAGGAAATGTGATGATCTTTACCTTCTCATACTGTTGGAATGACTGACACAACACTTCATTTTCGTCAGTGATACAACACTAGAAACATCTGGTAAAAATATTGTACAATGACGACCGCCAAATTTAGATCTCAGTTACGCATACATTTAAGTTTAGGATATTGAAATCTAGACATATTTCGGTTGGCCGTCATAATATCGAAAGGAAGAATGTCGAAAGAAAAAAATATCGAAGGGAAAAATGTCGATAAATTATATTTACATGAAACATTGTCAATTCATATTTTAAAGAGTTGGAAATATATAGTGCATGTTTTATTGTATGAAATTAAGTTGAAATTTTAACAGTGAGAAAAATTTTACAAAAAAATACAAAATAAAAAATTTTATTTTTTCACGAACTGCACGAACCTCAAGTTTTTTTTTCTGGTAGATGACTATGATTGTCAACAGTTTTCATCAATAGATTAGTTGAATCAGTATGAAATTTAGGTGCACAATCATTAATAGTGCATATCCAATACTTAGTAGTTGTTGTTGCTGCTTTATTCATTTTAAAAGTATATTCATCGCCAACTAGTAGAGGTTTTTCTTTATTTAAATTTATAAAAGAAATAGCTTGAGATTTTGCTTGAATTTCACCAGTTAAAATTATGAAAGCTTCAGTCATGACAGTACAAGTTTAGTTATATAATAATTCTTCGTTCAACTCTTTTATTTTACTTTTATCAATAGTTAGTCATCCCTATCAATACTGGCTAAAATTCTACACTAGTAAAATCATAAGGAAAAACGATGAACTAAATGTGATTAGGATCGCCGTATACATGAGACATGATTATTTTTTATTTTTCACTTTCGACATTTTCCCTTTCGATATTTTTTCTTCGCTTTTTCTGTTTTCGACATTTTTCCACCACACCCATATTTCAACGTTAGCATGCAAGTTAGATGTCGTTTTTTTTCAATATCAAACAGTTAGTACTTTAGCCTTCAGAAACTTGAGAGACTGCTACCCCCGTAGCTTTCACTACAACGTGATCTTGAATACGTCCATATAATCTAATACAGTTGTAAATAAGAAGTATCTGAATAAAGCATACATCGATCTATTTGATTCCTTCAACCGTCTTACAGTGTTGTAACAGTTTTCGCGAATGCAGTCGATTTTTAGAAATGTCCTTTTGCAATGAAAACGGTTGTGCTTCTCTACAACGAAGAGAAATAATGTAAGTTATGGCGAATTTTAGATCAAGAATACTATGTTGTCTCTCCTCGATTCTTGACATATTTCGAAACGGACAACTTTTACTCAAAACCTAGCAGTAATCTCGTTCACAGAGATTCTCTACAAATAGGATTTTAATACTTCGTTGGTAATTATCAATGTCCTTTGAGAGAAAGTAACCGAGTGTAAAATTGAATTTAATTAGCTTCGATTATTGAAATTAAAATAAAATTTATATATGATCAGTTGCATTGCCTGTTAACACAAGTAAAGACAATAAATTTTGAAAGATATTTAAACTCAACAACGATCACCATTCGTAATGCCTTATCCTAAACAAATTTCTTTATTGCGATACACCTCTAAAAAGAACATCATATTTCTAAAGGGTAATGTTTTTTTTTCAATTTAGACAAAACCCACAGAGTTAGCATATAGCCCGATATAGTCTGTGAGCCGGTTAAAAAAGCATTTACAACTAAAGTTGGGATATTCATCTACAAACGTTAGATATTAAAACCTTGTATCTTTTTTTTCACATACTATTCACTACTGCGTACGAACACACCGGACAGTCAAAATTGAAACAAACTTTCACTCAGGTAAAAAACTGCACATAATCCAGAGGATTACCTCTTTGCCAAAAAGGTTTTCGCATTTCATCGATTCCTTCGTTCATCGAAGTTGAAGACTTGGAAGGAGTCTTACTTGCAACTTCTACTCTCGACAGTAGTTTACATTCGAGGTCTTTTTTTCTGTTAATCACTTACTCAACTTAAAAAAATAAAGAAGTCTATACAACATTGTGTATGAACGATAGATAGCACTGTTTTGGGGATCTCTATATTCTGTCCTTTTAATTGTATATGAAATAGATGATTTTCTTTTTATGTATTGATAGTTTTTGATAATTTCAAAATACTTAAAGCAGGATTGTAGTTGAGAAAAAATTAACATTAAAAAAGTAGGGGCCATGTCAGCTCAATAAAATAATATTTCTTTGAGCCGGAACTGATAGCCACTTTCGAGGCCTCGTCGTTTACTTCTCGAAATTTTGAGAATGAAAGCTCTATTCGAGAAATTTCTAAACAGCTGTTAGAATTTGTATGCGTCATCGAGAGAAGTAAATAAACCTTTTATAAACCTGATGGGTTCTTTTACTATAATTGATAACCTTCTGCAATGATCTTCTATTTTCTGTCAAAGGTCTCTCTACAAGGACAATGCCATGCCGAGTATGTATAAACAACTAGAAAATTTAATGAATAAATTCTGGAGCAAATACACATTATTACATCGGCTTCATTCAGACAGAAAGTAAGATGGCGATCGATGTTCACATATATAAGAAAACTTCTCGTTTCACGTGATCAATCATATGAAGAACATGATTAACGAATCAAAATCATTGTTATACACTTGTTTAGTTACAAAATATCAATCAATAAGACAATAGTCTTATGCAAGAGTATTAATTATAGTCGCATTTGTTCTACCACGAGTAAATACCTTCAAATGGAATGCTAATTGTCGATTTTGATCAAGCAATTCTGGTGCTTTTGTATTAATTAAACTGATAGCTTCTTGAATTCTTCCACTTTCAATAGCTTCACGAATTCGTAAGCGTTCATCAAGTGATGTCAAATCGACATTATTCAATGATATGCCAGCTTCTTCAGCAAATTTTTCTGCTGCTTCTTTAAATCCTTCTATATAACATACGCACAATTATTAGCCAGAAATAAATTTCTATAAAATCTTACCTGTGACAAGATAATTAATGATCAATCGATTGAGTGTAGATCTTTCTAAGCGTTGTTGTTCAATGGCTTCCATCCATTCGGTTTTTGTGGCTGTATGATGAACAGGTGTCAATGCATGTGCTTCAGATGTGGATGAGGTTGATGATGTATTGGAAACAGCCATAGCTGCTGCTGCTGCAGCTGCCTGAATGTGTTTTTAATCAAATTTTTATTTAATGAGTTGTCATCAAAGACATCTTCAAAAAAAATATATTCCTACCGCTACGACTGCCTTGAAAAAATAGAAAATAGAAAACAAAATAAGAACGACTGAACTTATATGAAAATCGTATCAATTGTCGAACCTGGTGTGGTTGCGCAAAATGTGCATGCATATTTGATGACGCTAATTCAATACAACGTGGCGAACCGATAATCTATAATTGGATATGAAAAGTTTCCTTGAAAATCTCAGTGAAGGACTTTTATGAATAGAATGCAATAAAGTAAAGCAAACTAACATTCATTCATAATAATAAAAATACAACACTGGAAGAATTCATAAACCAATTGTGGACAATGAGAGCAAGGGAAATAAACAAACTAATAACAAGCGACATCTATAGACCGAAAACATATATGTAGCTCAACAATATTTTTATCATTCAGAATTCCTACAGACATAATACTACCCGTTGCGTGTAGCAGCTGTAAAATTGGAAAGCTTTAGCAATTCTTCTCTACATCGATGACATCTTATAAGTCAATTAAATGGTCTCAATGATCGAGTTTTGAAAGTAACACATGTTTACTCATTTGACGACTACTCAAACTTCTCTATGAACGTTCATGGAAGTTTGTCGAGTCCGCAACCTAGTATTAGATATCTTTGAGATTATGAAATGATATGAAAAATAATTACAAAGCATGATGTATATCGTACAGGATGAAAAACAATATGCAACATCTGTTTATTTTTAGTTCATAATTGTAAAATTCAAACGTGTCAAATCTATTCTTATAAATGATATTCAAAGTCGAACAATAGCACTCAACAGAAGCTATCGTCAGCGTTTTTGAACTATTAATTGGGCATAAAATCCTGTGGTCAAACAGTGACTCTCAAATATAGGAAAACTTCTGTAGCCAGTCTTGTTAATAAATGAAAGTTTTTAACATAGAAAAGGAATCTCATGATCGACATTGTTGACTTTGCTTCAAAATATTGATCAATTTGAAGAAAAAGTTAATTTCACTCACAAGTATACTTGGGATCTGTTTGTTGTCTCCATAACGTTTGTTTTCTTGGATATAATGCACTACAGATTCCTTCAGAAATCACGTTACGAGGATTTCTTTTTTATGAAAATCCGAAGTACATAAGTACATAAACGATGATTTACGAGAACTATAGAAAGTCATAGCTACTTTGCTCGATAACATTCTGTATTTCTGTCAGTTTCATACGAAGAACAGTTTTTTTTCCACGTTTGTATTTATTAAACATACATAATTTCGAAAATACATTTTTAAAATACCTCGAAAATATTTTCAAAAGTAAAAGAGTACACATCTTAGCTTGCAAATTATTTAGAACATTTCCACATGTTACTAAGAAAACATAATTTGTTCGTCAATACAGTAACAAATCTGAACAGCTACTAAGCATATCGTATCCTGTGTGCCTTTATATATCTCATGTAATACTATTTTCTTTGATGCAATCACACCTTGAATACAATTTATCTTCATGATTTTGTTTGTCGTCGATTAATTTCGATTGTTTGCTACAAAGTATTTGCTGTCTATCAAGTCATTAAATAATTATATGAATGCATAATCTATTTTGACAATGTACAAAACTTAAGTTACTCTTCTGCATCCTTCGACCAATATAATATTACGGTAAAATACTTCTTCAGATACTTATAACATATGGATTAGTTATTAAATAAATAATGTTGACAAATAGAAGCTTAGCTATAATCGAAAGTGTAATTTAGATGTTAAGATTTGTCTCGCCAACCAAAAGATCATTTTCAATGAGATTTACTTCATCCAATAATGTTCATGTGTCTGATTAAATGTAACTATTCGATTGTCCGACATTCTTTTCGAGTAGCGATCATACACTTAGATTTAGCCAAGATAATAAATATTAATTATCAAGCAGAATAATATCCGATTTTTTAGTAATTTATTGTTGTTGTTCCTGTGAGTCATCTTTTATTCATAGATTTAAAACAAATACTTTTTATTATTAACTTTTAATATACAGACCTATTGTTCTGATCATTTAATGAATATTTTATTACCATGTTTCCATATCTCAAATAAAGCAGAATATTTTCACTTGTTAGAGTTATAGGATTCTTTTCAGCTATCATGATTCGATGAAGAAACTATTGAGATGAAAACAATGTTGCATCGTAAATTTCTATCAGATCGACAATTATTAGTTGTTCGAAAATAATGTTTTATAAAAATAACATCCGAATTCGAAGTAAAGAAAGAAAATACGTAATTATCAGAAAATCCCATCGATGAAGAAGAAAGTCATGAATAGACATTACTACTGACTTCGATAGATTTCGTATTGATTGATTATCATATAAATTTAAAAAAAAAACATATTGGGAACGAAAAATACTTTGATCTTTTGAATATGTTTTTCGAACTCACTAGAATTTAAGTTCGAAATACAATTTCAAGCCACTTAGCGTAAGAGAAGACAAAAGCAATAGCACAAGAAATTGACAATCGTCATATGGATTCATGAAATTAAGATCTGAAGAAGAAATTTCGTTATTCGATAGAAAAATAAATATGGCAACAATGTTTTTTTCGCATTTTTGATAATTTCTTTTGTGCGTCGAAAAATTTCAATAAAAATAAACACCCATCAAATAGAATGGCGTGTTTCAGAATTAAAATAAATGAAGATTTATTTTTGCTCAACTAAACAACTAACTTGAGCACTAGTTAATCAATCAATGAATTATTTAACAGTCATATAGATTCAGATAAGTGAATTTTAAGTTGATCCTTGTATATGTTATGATTTAATGAGTGAAAGATCCTCCTATAGATTGAGCATTGTCTTAGTTGACTCCGAAAATCTTCTTCGAGAATATAAATTAGCGTCTGTTATGAATTTTCAAACGTCCATCGTGAAAATTCATTCGAACTATCACCAAACTAACAATAGTTCACATAATTCAAATTTTAAACAATGAACTATTCATAAACTACCATACAGCAATACACATTATACTTGCTCATTTATGATTTAGTAAAATCTAGTGTTACTTAGATATCACTAATTATATGTACGTAAATTCCACGAATTAATTCATTTCTCACGAAGGCTCTGCATACGCAAAAGAACATTTATATCAATAGAAATATGTAATAATCTATTTATAACGTAAAAACAATTACTCTTTTTTGAATGATTGAAATCGTTGATGCTCATAGAATTTTTCGATATAAATACACAAAAATATAAAAGCAATAAATAACTATTTATTAAATAATATTAAGTAATACAAATCGCACAAAAAAAAATCTAATGTCACAAGTTTAGTTTACTAGTGTTGCAATCGTATCGCTGTAGTCAATATAGTGGAGTTGAATTGTTTGTTTTAAACATACACGGAGATTCATGTTCAGATTACTAATTGAACTGATCAATAAGGATAGAATGAATAACTATTTTAATTTTTGCGTCGAATTCTAAAGCGTCGATGTCTTCCCATTCTAAATCCACTGAGTATACTTGTTGATTATTGATTTCCAGTTCTCCAATGCATACTTTTTCACCGTTTAATAGACCACTAATAGTAATTTGTCCACTTCCATCAACGGCACTCATTTCAATAGTTTGTGCAGTGAATGGATGTCTATCGATGTGTTCCATACACATAGGATATTGATTTTTACTATTTGTTATTGCAATAACTTTATATTGACTGAAATGTTTCAACAAATCTGGCTGCCTTCGACGAGCGTAATCTTCACTAATGTAATCAAAATTTTTCCATTTGAATCCGGCAAAACCATCTGGAATTTCCGAGAGATCATTGAATACACTGGACACATTCGTAAATATGATATGATTTCGCTGTACCAGTGTGCCTAAAAATGTTTGAAAATGATTAACAATTCAATAGATAAGGGAACGATTGAATCATGACACTGTACAATCTGCTTCTCTTTAACTACTACTGTTTAATGACTGTGTCACTTACTTCTAATATCGCTTGATTGTGCGGCACTATTGATGACGTGTTTCATTTGATATTTTTTATAATCAGCTGAATTTTCAGTTATGAATCCTTCATCAACATCATCGTCTTCTTCTTCTTCTTCTTTTATTTGGCAAGGTGGTTCTAATAACACATGTGGTGGTTGAATTTGTTTTAGTCTAACAATATGAAGATTCGACGATGGAGCTCCTTCGTTTAGTACTTTAAAATATGTTCCAGGCATAAGAAGAATTTCATCATCATTTTTAAAACAAGAATGATTACGAATATTCTTTGCATTCATAGTTTGGATAGAAAATATTGTTCGATTGGTCTTTGAACCGCTATTCATTTGTGATTCGAGAACTTCAAGATTCAATGTGCACGATGAGAAAGCCCACCAAATATATGATGCGCCTGTTTTATAACTTTCAAATTTAATGTCGTTTCCACGCCAGATAATGTCACTTTTTACATTGGGTAACTTAAAAAGTGCGGTCAACAATAATTTTAAGTATGAAAACCATGGTATAAGTTTTTCTCGTTTTGCTTGACGCAAATCAGTATTTAATTTTCGATATAAAGCATCTGACCATTCTAATGAGTAAAGATATATCGAAGCTGATTCATCAGGCGTTAGATGATCAGTAGGCTTCTTTGAATTCTGTTTGGCTATTGAAATATATTGTTTCAAATCGGTAAGCATGGGTAGAAGAGGTTTACATGCTTCTTCAAGTGAAACAAGTGGATAGTATTCGTATCCACTGATTGGACTTAAAGAAAACATAGGTTCATTTTGAACATCACCGATCAATCGTGAATTTTGTTCAATAGTAGTACTTGAGTAAGATCTCATTGGATTAAAAGTAGATGAATGAGAACTAGTAGCTGATCTTTGTGAAAATGATCTTGTATACGCTGGCGACTGACGAGAACGCGTTGCAGAATAAGTTCCAAGTATTTTGCTTGTGTTACTGTCTTCGTAGAATGTGGCACATTCATCTATTGTTAAAGTATAAAATAGAAACTTTCAAGAAAAACTTTTTTAAAAAAAACCGTTAAACATGCCTGCTACAGGATCATCAGTTAGCGTTGTTATTGTTGCATCTGTTGATGCTGATACAACTACGCTATTATTTGATAGTGCACAACCCATTACTTGTATTCGTTTTTAACAAGAGGTAATTGTAACTGACACAAAAAAAAATAATGTTTGAAGACGCGTATGTTATAGTTTTTCTTCTAGATAACTTATATATTGAGTTTGATTGCTGCGAAAAGAATGTTTATCATACTTATAGGAAAAATCTTTCTGTGTCTAATATACATACCTATCATCGCCAGTGTATTGAATAGCTGTTTGTGAAAAAAATAAGATGGAAATGATGAAATGTTTTTGCTGAATCTGTTCTTCTGAATTTTATACTTTGAAAAAAATATTTTCAAAACAATATGATGTGTTACATTTTGATGATGGATGGTATTTATTATTCAAAATTTTAATTATGTATTGCAGTGGGCGAGAAGCCAACTAAAAATTTTTATTTTACTGCATTATTATTCTATTTGATTCAGTACAATACACTCTTCTTTTTGTACAAGTGAAAAATCGAACAACAAAATATCTTGAATTGAATTTCTTTGTGGAACTAATCGTATATTCGACGCATTGTTATGACAAATAAGATTGCACTATAATGCTATTGTTCTTGTGCGAAGTGTGATTAAAGAGCGAAAACAACATTTGCCATCTTCCAACCGATGAAAATTTGAATGGAATTGTAAACTAGATAAACTAGTTGAATCTCAGTAGCAGAGTATTCATGTGATTCTTAGTGATCATTTTTTACTGCAAGATTTATTCGAGTCAGTAAGAAGAAACACTAGACTGCAATTCAATCACTGTATTGCGTTGCGAAAATAGATGCTAATGTACAAGATGGAAAAAAATTAATTTTATTCGAAACCAAATTACAAACGAATAAATCTATTGAAATCATTTCTAACAATTTTGATCAATATCAACAATGGAATGTATATCGCTTCCTTTAACATGACATATTATGTGGTATAGGAGTACAAAATATGAATTTTAACATAGGATGTTTGATTTATTTTCAATTGAATGGTTGTGATTCCAACGAGCATTTGTGAGTCAGAATTAAGAATCAGTTCTTCATTCCAAAGTTCGTTTTGAAGAATTATTTCCTAGCATGCATTCATTGCCAACAATACAGTTGAACAGACGATTATCGTCTTATCAATAACTTTGAATTCATAGCGTGTTTTCAGATTTATCTTCATGGAATTGCAATAAGGATTGACATCATTTATGCTTACTTTACATTCTTGAAATATTTTCGATGATAGTTTCAAGAAAAAATGAATCTAATCGATGAAAAATTTCCAGAATACTGAAATAGACGTCAAAATTGAGTAGTTTGAGCAGCTTTCAAAGAGAATTCATCAACAACTTTCAAAGCGTACTAATTCAAAATAGTAAAATTGAGTTTTTCGCTCAAAGCCACAAGACAAGTTTCAGAAATTTCATTGAAATCATAACCTGTAATTAATAATATTAACAACGGTATTTCTACAAATCTACTGATCAATAAACTAACTATTCGATGATAGTTGCGTACTAAACAACCTGAGTGCAATGATAGGCAACAAATAAATTGTAAAAATATACGAAGACGAGTTAAAAAACCGTATTAGATATAGTATAAATGGAATTTGACAAATGTGACTATGTCAGAAGGGTAGAGAATTCTTTTTTGATATTGTAAAATAAATATCAAGGTCTCAGCTAGTTATTTGGTTTTTCAATCACTAGATTAATGAAATATATCGTAATATCTCATGAATTTTCCATCCTACGACTTTTTACTATCGAATGATGAATGAATGAACAGAGAAGTTTGTCCTATTTTAGACCTGATTACAAGAAAATAATGATAGAAGGCGAAATCTCGTTCTCTTATCTGCAGTGTTTTCTTTTTTTAGAATCATTCAAATGAAGTTTTGCAATAGAAAATGTCATAACTTAGTCTAAAATGATTGCGGTCGATCCATTCAACCAAGAGACTGCGATAAAACATCTTCGACGTTCAAAAATAAGTAGAAGATCAGAGAAGTGTTACAAATAACGGATTCAGAATTTCATGTTGGCAAATCAAATGTGCATCAGCTGAGAGCGTTCAGGCAAGATATTTCAATTTCGTTCCATTATTGAACATTACTCATGTATTTCCTTGTTTAATCTTTGACTCGGTATAGTAGAAAAGAAAAAAGTGTGCTTATTTGAATTTGCAGCAATTACATTACTTCTTTTTTTGCATGATGGAGTGCAAGAAGAAAACATCTAATTAACAAACTTGTTTATCCTATTATGAATGGCTGAGTCGATTGCATGTAAATTGTTTTCTTCTTTCTGATGGGGCTGGTCATTTCTAGTTAGCCAATATTAATACATATCTGTATCTATCCATTGACCATGACCAATGATCTGTTAGAGAGAGGATAGAAACCGAGAAATTATGTAATGAAGTCATTTTGTTAATTGTACTTATGTTCAATTGAGTCTTTTTTTTTAACAAATCAACTTTCATCCATTTTTCATCGGTCTAAACTTGATCTTGTTCAGTTGATGAATGATTAGAAAAAAAAACAGATTAATATCGGCTACTAGGCGATAAGTAATAATCCATCGTCTTCTCAATCATATGGAATTCATCGTACAAATGATTGATCACATGAGAAATAGATGAAAGACAAATGACATATGGATGATACCAGTATGGTTTCAACAGAAATCATGGCTTCGCATGCATTATCGATTTCTTAATCATGACAGATAGGAAAATCTTCAACCATTGGCATCTAAATGTCGATGGAATTTTGAATATTGATTGTCGAAGGTCTTCTAGTTGGAAATACATTATTAGTTTGAATCTAGATATTAAGAAAGTATATTAGTGAATGACCTATTGATAAAAAATTGTATTCATTCAAACTAAGCTTTTAATGAGTAGTCCGACATTATGACCTAATATCGTGTCTTAAGATGCGTTTGAGCGTTCCGAAAATTTCACTAAGAAAAACTGGAAATAGTACATCTCGAATTTCTCAGATCCATTTGGTTGATCTTGAACTATTTCTATTTTGAAGATTTGAATAAATAAGCAAAGATAGGTTGATTTTTCTTTTGAAATTTTCAAGATTGTTAATTCAAGAGGAAGTGATGTGTCTGACGCTGTTTCATTTTATTTAATGACACTGATATCTGAATGGAAAGTTATATTAGTCTTTCTTTCTTTTTTTATTCGAAATCTACAAGTTTTCTCTGCGATTAAGAAATATTTTAAATAGAGGATGAATAAGATAGACAATATGAGTATACATAGTAAAATATGTTTCATCTAAACACACCGAAATAAATATCTTAAATTGAAAGATTCTATCACTCGATCTCATCATTTCTCTCAGTTTCGAAAAGAACATACACAAAAAACGAACGAAAGAAAATAGATTAAGAAATTTCATAACAATTTATTGTCAAAAGCATCTTGATTTTCATGTAAATCTTTCATGCTGTTTATGACAATAAATGAAAAGAAAAATAAAGTGAAGTTGAACTTGCAGAAAACAAGAACATTTGACTAATTAGATTAATACAACAAGAATGAAAGAAAAAAAGGATTGTCGAAAAAGGGCATTGATTTTTTTTTGATAGAAAATGCTTTTCTAAAATTTTTAGTTCATTGTGCCCAAGATTCAAGTTCACGTAATTCATCTGATTGATTGTTTGCTTTGACTATTGTTTGTGATGGTACCTCTGGTAATGGACCGATTTTCATCATGTCATCTTTGATTTCTTCCTCGCCTAACAATTCTAATTCTCGTTCTAAATCAGCATCATTATATAAATCTGATGAGCCGACTGGTGATGAAATAGCATTGGCAATTTCTTCAGCTAAAAAATAATAACATTCAAATTCTGTTTTAATCTAAAAAGACAAAAACATACAAACGCTGTGTTGTTCAGCTAAGTCATCCATTAAATCATGTACTTGATCAACATCTAAATTTTGATTTGTTTTTTTCAAAGCACTTGCTGCTTGCCTCATCACATGTAAAACATCCATATTAGTTGATGCATTCTGTAAATATTCTCGTTGAGTTTCTAATGTTGTTAATGTTCCATCTAGTTGCAGTAGAGTTTTTTCATATTTCTTCTTTCGTTTTAAAGCCATTAGAGCTCCACGTTTATTTCCTTGTTTCGAGCAACGTAGTGCTGTTGCTTTCTCTTCGTCTATTTGAGTTTCTAGATGTTGCTGTTTTTTATTGAGCATTTCCTCAACATCTGATAAACGTTTAATTGCATCCGTTGATGATACATTTTTTGTATCATCTTTTTTCGAACCAAAATCAAAGATACGTTGAAATACATTGATTGGCATGATTAGTTTGATTTACAACCTTTCAATATAATCTGACACAAGACAATAGAACCAAAATCGTCGTTATTTGTACTAAGACAGAAAGAAAACAAACAATCTCGAATCTAGTCACTATGACTCATGATATTAATAATATTCTTCTTTTGTTTTTCGTTAGAAATTGGAGTCAGAATTCGAGGTTTTTCATTTGAATTTTACTTACAAATTGGACTTTTCTTTTATAAATAAATATTTGATTGATGAAAGTATGGAGGTCGCACCATGGATACCAAACATAATTCATGGCGATTGGAGAATCAAACAATTTCAGCAGAGCAGAAAGTTGTTTTTTAGTATTTTAGAAGAGAAAATGTCACCAGCATCAACATCAGGAGGTTCTCATAGTGGACAAGGTTCATCATCCTCAAATGGAAAACGTAATGGTAATAACTATCGCTATCGTACTGTCAATGCTCAATCAGAAGTTGATGAAACACTATTTGGCACTCCACATCGTTTAGCAACAGCAGCTAGAATGAGAGCAGAACGGCAGCAAAATCCAGATTATCAAGAAAAAACTATACAAAATCCATCGAAACCGCAGGGACCGACTAAAAAAGAATTCATTAGACACATTACAAAAGATCTTATTCGAGATATTATGTAAATTTACAAGCAAGAATGAAACAAGAAGAAGAGCATGTCATTATTTGTTTATTTATCATTCTAGTGTTCCCGAAGATCCAACATGTACATCGGTCATTATCGATGGGGCTACGTATCAACGTCTTTCTCATGCAGCTTATTTCAAACCAAAAGAAACTCGTGAGAATGAAATAGCTGAATCGAAACGGAGTAGAGATTCTGTTGAAGTATGTTCAATTTTAATCGGAATATTTTCACGTAAAAGCTTTTCTTTCGGTATAGGAAGAACTTAATCGTCGTAAAAAGGCCATGCAAGAATATGATCAACAACGTAAAAAAAATGCACCGCTCGAAGATATTGATCAAGAAGCGAAAGAAGAAGCAGAATACATGTTAAAACGAGCCAATGAACTTCGACAAGAACAAGAAGATGAAGTTAAACATCTGAATGAAGTTCGTTCCATAATGGAAAAAAAAATTTCCTTTCGTTTCCTTGTATGAAACAAGAAAAATTTCTTTTTTCCTGTTGTAGTTAATTCTTAATGCTAAATGCCATGCTATACGTGATGCACAAGTTTTAGAAAAACAACAAATTAAAAAAGAAATGGCCGAAGAAGATAAACGATTAGACATGATGATGGAAATAGAACGTCTTAATGCATTGAAAATACAAGAAGAAATCGAACAACGACGACATGTACAAGCAAAAGAGTAAGAAAGACTTATTCAATGATTTCTTTAGTAGTAGGATAAATCTGTTGAAACATAAAATGAAACGTAGATTTCGATAGACAGTTGAAGATGAAGTATACTATTTTCAAAGCAAAGTGATGCAAACAGCAATTCGTTTTAAATGAATTAGTGTCACTAAATATCTTGTTTTAATCTTCCGATCGAATATGTAACCATTTAATAATGAATCAGCTTTCCAAATGACATAAATGCATTTAAATAGAAAAATCGGAAACTTAATGCTACGACGTAAAACGCCGCAATTATAAGGAGGAAAAAAACGATTAGGTATACATTAATTCGATAGTCACATTGGTATTAGTCTGACCTGTGAAGCCAAACTTAGTCATTTTTTCAAATCAGTTCAACGGCGTCAGCCTAATTTTAGGGGAAAAAAATAACAGTAAATAAGGATAGGTTTTTTTATCTGGTTAAGAGATGTCACATTGTTGCATGCCACAACCACTATTATACTAGCCATCATTGATAACTACCAGATCTACTCATTTAAGTGAAGTGTCATTCCTATCAGAAAAATGATAACTTTATGAAATCGATTTCTTGACTGAATAAATGCTTGTTTGGAACATTGCTGTGTCTAGTAATTTTTCGGCGTAGAATTTAAAATGAATGTAATATAAAGTAAATAATTTTGATGAGCCAGTTCACGCATCTGAATTTATAAGCAAGTGCTCATTTTGCTTTGAGCACTTCCGTTACTTTAAAAATGAAATCTCAGAATATTCTACCACCTGTCAATGTAACTTCTCGTTCCAATGAGCAGAAGGATAGTTTTAATTGACATGACAGTTTTTGAAAATTTGGAAAAGAACGAATTTTTAGTAAATTAGTAACTACTTCACTACTAGCATAGCTTCAACATTGTCCTGATTTTCATGTATGATCATGAATGCCATAGATTTTATACCCGACAGTCATATCGAAACTCTCCGATTTGTTTATTAGGCGGTTTTTATGTTTTATGTTTTAATCAGAGGTGCAAGCATGATAATGAAACAAATTGAAGAAAACGAAAAGGAAAAAGTTTATAAAGAAGAAGTACGTGAACAAGAAAATGCCGCTATGTTTGATTACATGCAAAAATTACAAGAAAAAGATTGGGAAGATTTTTCCAAACGCAAAGATACACAGAAGAAATTAGCGGTAATTATTAATTCTTATATTTGGACAATACCATATTAATAATTTCATGTATTATATTCTAGCATGATCTTTTGAAAGCTAATCGTGAAATCGATGAACAACGTGCTGTACGTAAACAACAAGATCGTGTAGCTGATTTAGCTGTATTAGAATTTCAAAGAGCAAAAGCTGCACGTGAAGCAGCACAAGAAGCTGAAGTTGAACGTAAAAGGACTGAAAAAGAAAAGGAAGTGGCGAGATTACGTGCACAACAAGAACGTGCACGAGATATTCAAGCGGACAAAGATGCATTAAGAGCTAAACGTGAACAAGAAAGACGTGAACGTGAATGGAGAGAAAAAGAAAAACAGGAAGCATTGAAAAAGAAACAAACTGAAGAAGAAATGCGTTTAGCACGGGAATGGCAAATCAAAAATAAAGAACAACATTTAGCTGTTGAAGCTGCCCGAGAACGAGCGGAATTCGAACGTGTACTCAAGTAAATGAATCATTCAATGTAATTACGAAATGTTGTACGAAAAAGTCATTTTAAATTTTAGAGCTCAATTAACACAAGCAGAAAAAGAGCGAAACGAAGAATTACATCGTATTGCTAAACGTCATAAATTTGCTGATGATTTACGTGATCAAATTGTTCGTCATGAAAAACAAAAAGTCGAAGAACGAGCTACATTTTTTGATGAAGGTGTTCGACTTGATGAGCAAGCTCGATTGCGTAGAGTTCGTCTGGATGAAATCAAAACACAAAAACTAAATGACTTGCGGTAATTCATATTTGTTTTTCTATTTTTATTCTTTGTTCATGGGAAAAATAATTGATCTAATTCGTTCATCATTCAAAAAAAATAGGCGTACCTTGTAAATATATTCACTATTTACAAAATCGCTTAACTTATAGTGAACTGCTGTAAAGCGAATTGTTAAAACGCATGAAATTATTACTTTTGTCATTTTTGACATTATTTTTGTAGACAAACGAAAACACAAAGATGAACGTATGTTTTTATTTTCTAGTCGTGCTGGTGTACCCGAAAAATACTGTGCTGATATTGAAAGAAAAATTAATGCACCAATCAATATGAATAATGACACAACAACAAATGCTCCTGCTGTTCATTAAAATTTATTCTTGAATCATGGATGAAAAACAAAATAAAAATAAGGCTGCAAAAACAAGTGTTATTTTTCTCATATATTTCTTTGGCGCATGTTCTACGCCTCTTCTTTCACATTTCTTTCTTCTTTCTCTCTTTTTTTATTTAGACAAAAAAACCTCAAATATGAATAAATATTGCCTCTTTTTCGATTTTGTTGATTTTTTTTATTTTGAATTAAACATTCTAAACAGTTTGATCAGCGTGCGAAGAATTAAATACAACAAGATGATGAAACTGTAGTCAACATGAACAAGTGAGAAAAGAATTTCACGTGAATAATCGTCTTCTAACCATAGTTGCTACTTTTCTCGGTGCACTAACCGGCAGCTTGTTGATCACATAGATGTTCTATTTTCAGCATCAACTGTGAGATATAGAAAGTCTATTACTATCATGATCAAAACATCGAAACTTTTTTTTTCGCCTAACTAATATAAAATTAAGTTGAAATGCAGTAACTCCTGATGTTGTGGTTGCATCATAATATGTGCATTGAGTGTAAAAGCAAAACTAAATGATAAATTAAAAAATAGGGATTTGAACATGATCAATTATGAAAAGTGGGCGAGCAGTAAAATTTCGACTACATTTTTCATGCTTCATCAATATCCAGAAGTTTCAATTCTCAAGTTAACCAAATATAATCATAAAAATCACATTTGATTTCGTATACATGAAATCGAGAGTTCTTCTGTTGAAAAAGACACATGAACAATTGTCGTGTATTCGAAAAATTTTATGCTGACGTAAGTTAACGTTTGGTTCAAATTTTTCAACGCATCTCACGTTAGATGATTTTGTTAAATAGTGCTCTATTTCATTCGATGATTACTTTCATAGATGATTGCCCTCATAAATGAATTCCAGTCACTTCTAACCTAATTATCGAGTATTAAATTTTTGCTACAGGGATTTAGATCACATGAAATATTCAATATACTTGAGGATTACATTTAAGCAAATAGATTAAATTTCCGTAATATTCTACTTAAAAAATAAGTACTTAAATATAACTTCTTTTGTAAACTAATATTCTCTCTGCATTTTGGTTCCATTAATATATTTTTTGTAAGAACATTATAGAACTTCTATTTAGGGAGACGTTCTTTAGAGGATAAAAATCTCAAAATCTCGTAAATTGTTAAATGAAAATAGAATTTTATTCTTGGAAGTATCTTTGTATTGTAATACTATCAAGAGTTATTTTTCAAAAATGGCTACTGTCACATGTCTCATGCTGGTATGGTATCTGAATCAACGAGAAGAGGTTTGATAGCACGATAAATCTTGTTTCACAATTGCAGGAAGCGCAATTCATAATTGGCTTAAACATAAGAAAAAACAAAAAGTACTATGGGACACTGAATACTTCACGAAACGTGTTTTTTAAGCAGATGAAGAAAGAAATTATCAAAAGCTCTCATGCGATAACAGGTGTTGAATAACAATATGTAGCATCGAAAAATCGCTTTTGAAGCATGTCACCCTTCAAAAACTGTCAAATAGAATCAGAATTTTTATTGTTAAATATTGAAAGATATACTACTGATCATTTTATCATATATAATTAGCCATATTTGCATACTGAGGATTATTAACTGTTGAAATGATATAGATCATATTTGATTACTTGATTGTAAAGTTTGAATGAAATACCAGAAGGTTAAAATTCAATGATTTTTTCCAAAATCTCGTATTGATCGAAAGAAATCTTGAACATCATCTGATTTGTTGTATTGGCGAAAACGAGATCTAGAAGAACCACCACGACGAGTAATTCTATGCATATATGTAAATTCATTTCAGTCTATTGTTCAGAAGAAATCGCATCGAAAGCACACCTCAAACTTCTATCATACGGCTATATCAATCAAAATCTATTCAAGTTCGTAGTGTTCAATGGAAGAAAATATACCCAGGGCAAACAATCAGATACTAAGATAAGACAAGATTCTACATCTGATCTTGCAAGATCAGACGAAAAATCGTACACAAAATCGTGATCTCAGAAGTCTGACATCAAGTCTTACTCTAAAGCTCTTGACAGATCGTGTTCTTCTGTCGGATCTGATTATAAGATTATAGAAAATCTTATGCGACAGTAAGATCTTACAAGAATCTTACTGTACGAATCGACGTAAAATATCTGAGACCACGATTTTTTGTACGATTTCATTTGATTTTACAAGACTTAATGTCTGATTTTTTGACCTGGGTATTGAACTGAATCTTGTTAGTCTTCCATTAGGATAAACCACGAACAAACACAAAATGAAATGACCGTGTTTATTATACTTAATTATGTGAAGGCTCTTTGAAACATTTTATTCAAATATGTTTTGTCGTCATTCAAAAGATAGATTCTTCAATAAAAAGTAAGACTATATTCAACTTTGAAATTGATTATTAAATCCTAATAGAATGAAGACAATCCTAGAAAACAAAACTTTACACTAACTCATTTGTATATATTCACGTCAGAATGTTTTATGAACATTTTCGATGTATCAATATGGGAAGTACTGTTCTAGTTCTCAAATCTTCTCTTCTAACAGATTTCCCTGGCTGCAAAAAAAACCACAACTTTTTTACACAATCGATTTTAGATTTAAAAAATTCTGATCTAGTCTAAAATTATCGTTCTAGTGACAGAGAACTGAGTGTCAGTAGAACATAGAGTTGATCCTCTACTGGCAGAGCGATCGAAATAGGTAAATATGATAACTCGGCTTAGTATTTCATTATCAAAGGTGAGCAACTGCACCAATGAAGTTGATTCTGACCATCGATAGGTGGAATTGGGGAGGAATTTTTGAAAATCGAAGTGCATTTGTTCATAGCGGAGTTGTATATCTCTGTTCGCTATGCATCTGAAGTTGAAGTGATCATTTAAAAATTATTTGTGACTACTCTACGCAAGTAATATGAAACTCAAAATGGTTGTAATAGCAGAAAATCAATCGTCAGCTTATGAATATACTACCCAGTACTTACTTCATACAGGTCGTTTCCAACCAATCAATAACTTTAGAGTAGTATACCATTTATGTCATCGTACGAATTATTCATATACAATGAGAACCCATAGTGAAAGCGGTGTTTATCATTTACTATCACACTGAATGTTTTTCCAAGATGAAAAAATGATGTAAGGTCATGGTAGACAGAAAAGATTTTTCATTAATGTAAAAGAATACATCGTTCGATTGTTTTTATTTCAATTCTATCTAATTCAATGCACTTTTATCAATGTGTACTTATTAGTAATCATGTTACTCTTGTAAGAAAAATCTCGATGCTTTCTAATTGTAAAAAGTTGAAATTTTAAAAATCTTAATCGTAATCAGTTCAATGTGAGAATAGATATTGTTTAAAAAAACGTAATCTTTACTTTCAAAATTATATAGAACTTTTACTGTTTGTGGTAATGACATCAATTGATTTAATGATATGTATATTTTTTGTTTGTGCTTAACTGAAAAAGTACCTCTTCGTTGAGCATACTTGATTACTCGCAGACTACGGTTACATTTTCTTCCAAGCTTCAAGCAAGATAATTTAGTGCCTTTGGAATAAAATATAACTAGTTCAATTTTGCAAACATACTTTAAATAGGAAATATAGAATATTCTGAATGGTTACATAGATAATGTTGAGTAGATATACCTAGGAAACATCTCTTCTGTTTGATAGATGTGTTCGCAATATGCAAGATTAAATGAATAATTGACATTTTTCAAGTAGCTTATCTTTTTTCTTTCCACTATGTGTTTTACACTTTCCAATTCAACTGATGAAACATACTTCAGAAGATCTTTTCATTTTAGTCTTCCTCAATATCTGTGAGAGGCCCTCTTTTAATTGAATTTCTAACTCATGAAGTCTTCCTTTTTTCTGTTTCATCTTGAATCGAGCGAGATATGTCTTTTAATCTGACTGACAAATTATAGTTCAAAATATCTTTTCCTTTTTATTTAAAAAGAATAAGCAAAAAAGTATGATTCTTAGCATGACTCATTGATAACGATCGAGTATGGTTTTATCTAGATCTCTGTTCCTTAAATTGGTTCTACATGTATTTGGACCTGATGTATCCGTCGGTATTCTTAAAGCGTATTCTCGATAGCTAATCCGCAGTTAGCTATATAATCCTGTTTGATTTGATCTATTTTTTAATTTTAATTACTCCCTAATGCCTCTTCTGTACCTCTCAATGTGTTTCTACTTTTCTCTCTTTAGTATTTTTCACTAATGCTCCAATAATTTAAGCAACTTCACGCTATTTCCAATGCAGCTGCTCTAATATTCAAGTGAGATTAATTCTGATTTCTTCAATGACGGCAATCCATAATTAAACAATACAACACGAGTTGTTCTAGGATCAATACGAGAACTTTTTGTGACGCATTTACTTTTGATGTGATAATTTATGATTTTACTATTTAACTGTATGATGATAGATCTTATTTTTATCCTCCCTCCATTGTATCCGTATTCAAATCATGCACCATGAAATTTTATTTTAGTGACATCAGTACACAGTAATCAAACGGCTGTGTATCGTTTTGAAAACAAGACTAAAGAAACTATTAAACTAGTACTCCGGCAAGGAAGAGAATTGTTAACATTTGTAATAATAGTTCGGAAATCAAATAGTTGTAATCTGAACTAAGTTATAAGAATATATTGCACATTATTTCGTTACTGATAAATATCACTTTATTGTGTTTCGTTTTGTCTGCTTGAAAGTGTCGAGTAATAAGTTTAAATTCTTCGTAATTCTATTTATCACAGTGGGAAAAGAGATGAAGTTTAATGCTAGAATACTAATATTATCTAGTTTTTCATAGAGAACTATAAAATGCCACTGTTATCTTTTTCTGTTATCTACTTATCTGCCCATTGCACTTGTATCCCTTCGAATCTATTCTCGAAGAAAAAAAAAAGCAAGGGTAGAAATTTTGTAAAAATAAGATGATTTAGGTAGATCCTTACTGTTTTCGTTGTCATGGTAAACAGTTATAGAGGATTTAATTTGGAAATATGTTTCCTCGCTAGGATGATTTCTAAACATTTCAAAAAATGATTGCAAAGTAACAGTTAAAGATCTGACGTCGTTCATAACAAACGATGTAGGAATTTATGCAAAGATAACACAATACTTCACTTCTTGCTCCGAAATAGGAAGAAGTCTGATATCTATGATTTATTCACAACAATCAACTGCCTTATGATGTTGATGAGCTACATATTTTTGAGCAAAAAGATGCCACGTAGTTCAAAGAACTATCTGAAGAACACAATTGAATACTGTTAAGGGAACTATTAAAGATGAGACTCACTGTTTGAGTTCATATTCAGTCACGAAAACGAACCCAATAAAACCTTCATAGTTACTATGAATTCAATCAAACCAAGAAATGTGATGAAAAATTATCTTATTTAAAGTCTTGTTTCTCTGGAAGAATTTATTAGAACTTTTGTTATTCATCATTATTCAAATGTGAGATTTATGATTTCATGTTAGAAAGGATAAGGAAGAAATGAACATATTATTCAGTAGTTCAAGAAGTCACTGAAAATGCGAACATCGGTGATAATTATATTCAAAGATTCTGTGCCGGTTCCTAATAAGAAGTACTTCTTTTGTAATAGGATAAAGAAAATCGAATCATGAAAATTAAGAAATATGAAAGTTTACTTACAGATTGATTCGATGAAGTTTGATAGGTTTGGATCATTTCTCAAATAAAAAAGAGTAATGTTCTTTTATCGAAGTATGATATCGTAAAGAATAGTTCTGTACTTTCGACAGATCTCAACAATCGAACACTGTTCTAAAGTCAATAAATCAAGAAAGAAGCCATTTTTCTGGTTTACAGCGTCTACGATCCTCTATGGACTTTACATTCAAATACATGATCGAAATTTTAGATCAAAACTTCGCTATATGCACTTTTGAAGGACTAGCGAAAGATGAATCGGTAAATCAATAAGCTAATTATAATTCCTTTGGAAAAACGAATAGAAACAAATCGTTTTTAGATTTTTGCACATTTTTTCAGGTTCAGTTTTTAGGGTCATCCTATTTTAGAACAGATGTGCGATTTCAATTTAGTAATTATCATCTCATCGATGAAATTAGCAACGCACGGAAGCACTTATTTTTGAAGTTATGCAAGATTAAGAGTTCTAGTAATAGAAGCGAATAATATCTATTTTAATAGAAGAATCCGTGCATCTCATTAGTATCGGCCATATTTTAGTGTCTTTTTCATTGTCATTCCATTACCTTGAAAATACATTGACTTCGCACCGTCATGTATTGCCGGTCTATTTTTAAGAAAGTTGTTTTTCACAACAGACTCAATATCTATTTCACTTGTAAGCAATCGAATCGAATTGATTGATCGCATTTTCGAATAAGTCAATAACTTTCAATACAATCATCAACTTTGAAAATTTACACTACAGTACAGAGCAGTAATATAGCAGCATAGAAATATACATTCTTCTACGCAACTGTACTGCTTCCTTCTGCTTAAGTGTAACTTTTCAAAGTCGATGATCGTATTGGAAGTCATTGACTTGTTCGAAAATACGATCAATCAATTCGATTCGATGATTGACACGTGGATTTGATTCTTAATGTGTTGAAAAAATCTCTGTTGCAAGTAGACAGACGAAACATGACGGTACTTGAAGAGTATACCTGAAGTCAATGGATTTTCAGTGCACTGGTAGGACAATGAAAAACGATGTTTAAAAAAGGTCGATAGTAATGAGAAGCATGCATTCTATCTTAGTATTTTTAAAGCATCTCGTGATCAAGATGAGAAGGTTTTCCTCCTCTTTTTTATTTTATAGCAAGTATATATAAAGCGTAAATGTCGTCTTACTGCTTCACAACCTTCGCTTAGAAGTAATATGGATCGTCTAGCTAGTGATGCACGTCAACTAATGATAATAGTTGGTATAATCATGTGTTCACTTGGTTTAATCGGAAATATTTTCAATATTTGTGTATTCGCAATTTGGTCACGTTCACGCACAGCCACGGTTGAACATCATAATCTTGTTGAAAGAAATAATATTTCATTATATTTACTGGTATCATCCATAGCAAATCTAATCGTCCTTGCTTATCCAATGTTAACTCGAATAATATTTGATGGATACAATTTTATGGTATCGTCCAGTAATGCCTTCATATTATGCAAATTACGTTTTTATGCTCTACATACATTTGATTCAATATCGTTAGCATCAATTTGTATGGCTACATTCGATCGATACTTGATAACATCACGAAATGTTCATATACGTCGCTTAAGTGCAACGAGACATCGAACAAAACAGATTATTCTATGTATTGTTTTATTTTTTAGCTTACATAGTTTACCAATAGCTGTTTATTATCAAGCTAACACTGGTCAATGTGACATAAGTTCTAGTGGATATTCACAATACTATCTATATGTTTGTCAAGTATTATTGCATGGCGTATTGCCCATCATAGTTCTTTCAATATTTGGATCATTAACATTAAAACATATGAAGAAACTCATGCATCAAACAAATGTTCAAGGTCATTTAAATCACGACAAGCAATTATCTCACATGTTACTGTTAATGTCATTCGCAATTGTGATGTCATCTATTCCATATTGTAGTGAACAAATTTATTATGGCTTATTTTATGGTAGCAAAGCTCAACAATCTTCTTTGGTTTTTCTTTTACATGTTACTTCTTCACTTCTTTTCTATACAAATCCAGTATCAAGCTTTTATATTTATTTTGTGTCAACAAACAATTTTCGTCATCAAGTACTAAAGTTGATACAATGTCATAGACATGAGCATATTGTTGTTCATAATCAAATACATACAATAACAACAATACATAAAGTTCATTAATCAATGTTTTTATCTTTAATAATAACGTTATCATAGTATTTTCAATACTTTTAATTTCTTTCTGAACTAAATTTTTCGATCATAAAAGCATTATATTACTGGAATTGGATTAATCAAACGGGTAGCCAAAGTCGAAGATAAAAACGGCATATCATTTTTAACTAGTTAAGTTCATATGAAAAACTGCAGACTAATCAACGGGAAACGGAAACGACTCACAGACCTGATTGTCTTTTCATCATATTCATCTGCATAATAAATAAAAAAAAGAACGCCATATAAATCGTAATTAACAATGTGTCATAAATGTTTACTTAGCTCAGATATTATTGTTCGCCTAGTCTATAGAACATTTAGTGTATGCTTTTATTATGTACACTAATATTAAGAGAAGTTAATGATAATCCACAGAATGTAATTATTTAGAAATTCATTTGAAAATTTAATATCAAGAGTCCTTTTTACATTTATACAATATTCTATCGTACTCAGAAAGAAATGCAATTATTAAGTAAATATAAAAATTAGCATTTATAATCAGAGAGAAAAGACCAAGTTAGGAATACCGATGAAAGCATAATGTATACTGAAGATGGGCAGCAATCAAAAAAGTGTAAAAGGAAAAAAACAGAACAAAGAAATATTCAAGAATCAATATTTTATTGATTCTATCAAACAAAATGGTAATGCTGAAAAGGATCTATTGACTAATGAAAACTATACTATGGATTCATCATGTTTAATTTTTCCTATAATTAAAAAGCGTTTTCTCTATTGGTCCAAAGAAACTAAAAACAAAAGTGTCGATTTTGCATTTTACTAATGATTTTATATAATAAAGACAATCCATATGAAGCATTTGATAATAATTTGATTGTTTGATAGAATCCTGTCGACAGCGTTTTCTGAGAATTAGATCACTAAGTACATTCCATCGCACACATTCTCCATCAGTATGAATCGGTACAAACTTTACAGAGGTGAATGAATCGAATACCAGATCCGATCGGATCTTATCATATTCGGTCATCCGACAGGACCCTATCGGGTTCCGGAAGACGAACTTACAAACGAATCCGACGGATGAATTTTACTTTCTTAACTAGGTGCTAATTAGTACTTGATGAGATTATTAAAGATAGGTCGAAAATTCACGTTAAACTCTGTCAAATTCCTACATGAGGATCTGATAGCATTGAACGCTAGGGATGCGAAAGTCGTTCGGTCTCTTGGATTCTGATAGGACTTCATTAATTTTATAAAAATCCTATACAATCCAACTAGATCCCGACGGGATCCGATTATTGGAATGGTTCTCATCGGTAAGCACTTTATGAAATAATCACCTCTTGGTGTGAAGGTAATCACAATAAAATTTTCCACACAGACTACAAAGTCCAATTCAAGTTAAATCAAACTTAACCGCTATGAATTCGGAAGCCGCTCTATGTGATCGTGTTTATTTCTAAACGGTGATCCATAAATCCATCATTTTCTTGTTAAATAATTCTTAAAGATTCTTGTTTCTCTTGTATAGTTCATGAAGATATAATAGTTAATCAGAATTGTAATTACATATCGAAAGATTTTTCTATCAATATATTTGACTATCTTTTCGAGCTATATTATAAATAGCTTAACGTATATGAAAAATTCGATAGCAGTAACATGTACTCAGGAAAAGCAACATCGTATCAAATACTAATATAGATTCTTGGTGAATATTTGTTACCGAAGTTGTTAAATATAGAATGTGATACCCTATGCAAGTATCCCAAGCAATAGTAATAGTACAGCCTGCTGTCACTGCAAAGTGTATTCGATTTTCTCATAACTATTTTTAATGGTTGACATCAAATCTACAATACAAGTATCAATCAGATACACAGAAAAATTCTTTCTTCTAATTCGTTGTTTCTCACTATTTAATAAGATATTGCTACATCATTACGAAAAAATGTTGCTGCTAAATTTGTCACTTTTCTTTCATTATTTTAACTTTCACGTCGTTTATGATCGAGCAATTACAAGTCGTTTTTTGTATTAAAAAAGCGAGAGATTTCTTTTTAACTCAAAATGAAACTATATAATAGAACCTTGTTAACTTCTGAAATGATCTGTCCTTATTTATTGATGGTATTATCTAGCTTTATCTCGTATGGACATAATAATACCATATTGCTACATTGCATACACAAATGAATAGATGTGTTATTTTTTCTGTGAAAGATTAGAAAAAAGTGTAACACGAGTAATATCATCATTTATTAGTTTCAGTAAAAAGTGAAACGAAACAATTGAACACTTGCATACAGTTGTCAAAGGGAGAAAACACCTCATTAACAGATATTTTATTTAGTAAATACTGAAGTTTTTCAAAAATACACGTATAACGTCACTTGAGGAACAATTACAACTATACTATAATATAGAATGTTGTTCTACTCGATTTATCGACGTGAGGTAATTTTCCTAAAGGATTTTAATTATGTCCATGAGTAAACCTATTGAGTAAAACATTCTTCTTATCAATCAGCGCTTTTACTAGAAAGTCATTGCCAATTTAAAATTTAAACAGATCCTTTGGTATAAGGAGTGTGAATCAACTGTTGATTGTTTTTAATAATCTCATCTAGGTTCCAACAGCCATTAATGAATTCAATAAAAAGCGAAACTGTCTAGTTACGCTGTTTTGTTGAACATAGTATCAAGAAAATCTGATGGATTAGCCTTTCAAGATTCTGCTGAGCATTGAAACAGTTAGTACTACTTGGGAGACTTTTGAAAACTTTTGTCGACACATCTATTGATTGCATGTTGACTAGCTATTTGTTTATCCGTTACTGCCTAAATATAGATATCATTATAAGCAATTAGATATTCATGATTTAATTCATTTTATTAGAGAAAAGTGAAACTACAAATTATTGAGTACTTCAACCTTGTAGGAACTTTTCATAATATTCTTTGATCATTTTATTCTTATTGAATAAAGTGCTTTTTTGGTAGTCAAAATTTGATTTGCTCATATATTAACGTAGCAAAAATATTTTAGCTGATCAAAGTGTTTTGAACACAATGAAAATATTCGAATAGATTTCGGTTTGAACCTTATTTCATCGTTACATAAATGTATCAATAATCAATGCGATACATTTACCAGAGACTTTATCATGTGACTATTGGCATTTCTCTAGACATTATCAAAAAATTATTACACACACGATCAATGGTTGAAATGCAGATGAAAGTGTTTTGAATGAAAATTCTCTACTTTGTATCTGTACTACTCAATTGATTCATGAATCATGTGCTTCTCAGTGCTGAATGTAGTCAGACTATGAGCTCTTATGTTACCAAACCATATGGTTCCTTTTGTGTTAGATATATTTCGTATTACTCTATCTCTCAATGATATTCTATATATTCCGCTAATAGTTATCACCAACCCTAGAAAATGAGATGTCTTAGTTTTCACTTCAGGATCGATTTGAACAATACACGTGCATCGCCAATAAAATTACGGTGTCTTCCTATTAATATCAAAGAACCAATGGTACAGAATAGCTTATGGATTTGAATATGATAGCTTCATTGATGTTCGAAAAATACACCAATGAACGTACAATTGTATTCCGTGCAGTTGAACTTTTCAAGTATTTTTTCTAGATCCAGTGAATCATGTTTGTCGTCTGGTTCACTCTATATTGCTTTTCTTCGACTTGAAATTATCTCACAAAGCAACATTAAATGTCAACAATCGTATTCGTGCTCATACAAAAGAAATGCTAAGATACCAAATTAATTTTGCCTTCAAGCTTCGAAAGCAAAAAGAAGTTCCAATTGTCCGCTTTGAAGAGTTTCATATACGTACAAGAAATGTGATAAGAGAAGTGGAGAATAGTTCACATATTGCCATATACCAATAGATTTAATATAAAAGACAGCAATAATCGTACTATATAGCCTGAAGAAGTGATTTCATTTTGATCTTCTTTTTCCTTTTCTTTAACAAACATATTTTTGAACGATGAATGTAATTAATAGTCTGAGCAACACTGAGATAGGCAGCATGAAGTTGATATTCTCGATGATACAATATCGACAGTATAGAATACTGATCATCCAATCATCTATACAACAGGAGGAGTTTGGGTGTTGTTTCGATTGAAAGAAAAAGATCTTCGATAAAAAATAACTCTTCAATTTCAATTAAAATTTATTGAATGATCAGAGAAATATCATCTGGATAAACAACAAAGAGATCAAGCGTTTATTATAAACATATGTCACTATATAGATAGTCTTATAAATTAAAAAGTCGTTCTTGGAATAATGTTAAATGTAACTTTTACTGTTGAGAGAACAAAGAAAACAATTGAAATAATGACAATATTGATATATTACTTAGTTAATAAATAGATTTCATCATTAATCATATTCATGTTGAAACTATTATGCAGAGTGTATCGATCTATAAAATAACATTTATGGTGATAGGGTCAACACATAACATTGTAATATTAGTGTAACGTTTTTTTCGTTTTCATCTAATGCCTTGCAGAATTATTCTTTGAACCGCTTGTTTTTCTCCAACATGTTATAGTTATGTTTTGGATGATTTTTATAAATTAAAATGCATGGCAACGTCTAATTTATTCTTTTGAAAATGAAAAATATCAATCTGATTATCAGTAAATATATCTCCGATGGCTAATATGGGATTAATAGATCATATCCATAATTAGACTGTAAATACATGATCTGGTCTTATTTTTAAACTAATAAACACTAGTAGCATAAATTGATTGCCATCAATTGTTTCATATATCCTACTCGAAATATTAGTTTGAATGCGCAGTTTCCACGAGAACGGCTCCCGATGTACTCTTTCAATATCAATGGTTTCGTCTGGGTCCAGACATTCTACGTATTATTCGAATTGAAATTTGTGAAAAATAGTGAAGACTTGTCGGCACATCGAACTGAACTACAACATTTGTAATATCTCTATTTTCTATGAAACCTCGCCTTTTCATCCTTTTCTCTACCATTGTGTATATACAGAGAAAAAACGAAGAAAACTGTTCACAGAAAATTGAATCAATCAGCAAAATATATTCTTTTAAACCTTCATGTACTAAGTAGAGTTTATTCGACATTTGTAAACGCATGTTTCAATGAAAGTTAGTCTAGTTCACTTACGCACAGATTCAGAGTTTCATGTCTAGTGAGTCAAAAAAAAGATTAATTTTCACAAAAATGTATATTCATAAGGGTTTTAAAAACTTGATCCTACTAATCTTGATACCTTCTATCCGTTTTTTATGATAAGAGACCAGTGCAGAATGTTTTGTCCTCATTCATATATATAGTTGAATTGATATAGGATACAATCGAATGAATGGAACAAAAACTCAACGACCATGTAATGATATAAGCAAACAAAAATGATTAGGGGAAAGAGAAGAAATATACGTACATACACCCGAAAAAGGCATCATCTTATCGTTTACCGATAGCGAATGTTTACGTAGAGAGATAAAACATGATTGCAATCGAATCAGAGCCTCAGCACACAGATTCATGTTTCACTGTTATTATTGAATGCATAAGTATCAATTCCTACACTATCGTGTTTTTATTTGTTAGCTTAACAGTATTTTGTCTACCAGGAGACAAGTTAAGGCAAACATTATATTGTAGTTATATATATATATATATACAACTATGCTTCCTTTTTTTGATAGTAGTGAATAAAATTAATCATGTGGAAATGCTGTAATGTTCTCTTCCTTCTTCTTTTTCTTGACCGATGCGTTTTAACGTCTCATTTTTTAACATCGAGAGATCAAGAATTGATGCTTGTTCCTTCAATTGGTTTTCGTTACCGCGTATCTGAGCAGGAATCATCAGATGGATGGATACTTTATAGTAAAGGTAAAATTTATATATTTAGACATATATATTAGCTTTTTGCAAATTAGACGTATATATTCATTAACTTTCTATTTTTTTAGGGTGGCTTTTTCGAGAAAATCCTGTTCGTGGTATAATCGCTACACTCGCTCTTTCAACAATGGTTGATGATATAGATGAGCAACGATTATCTTACTTTACAGCAACTGGCCAACGACATAAAAGATTATGTATTGATGGTTTGAAACATGAAATGTGTACGAAAACTAATGATGACGGTGTTCTTGAACAAAATTTTAAAGTATCAAATGATGAGATCAATAAATTTCGTATCCCAGGTGGTACTGGAGGAAAAGTCGAATATTTTGCATCAACACTTGATAAAAAGATTCGAACAAAAGGTGAAATATTTTTATGCGACGATGATGGAATTTCAATAATAAGTGACATTGTAAGTACTTGCAGAACAAGAGATGATGTTAAGAAATACTGTTATAATAGGATGATACGATTAAAATAACTGGTGTGACAAGTGTACGTACTGCTGTTCGAAACACGTTCTCTGGTGAATATAAAGCCGTATTGGGTATGTCCGATCGTTATCGTCATTATGAATCATTGTATAATGCAACATTTCATTACTTAACGGCTTCACCAGATCAACTATATCCATTTTTACGTGAATTTCTCGATCAGGAACTATTTCCACCGGGTTCATATCACATGCGTCATTTCACATGGCTGGATTCCAATTTTTTTCAATTTTTCGCGTCGAAATCATTCGTAAAACAAAAAACAAATATTTTAAACATGTTTTTACAAAAAACAAAAGCACGAAAATTTATATTAGTTGGTGATATTTTTCAGAAAGATCCAGAGATTTACGCCGATATTTACAGAAATTATTCCACAAGAATTCTAAAAATATTGATACGAGTATCAAAGAAAAATGTCTCTAATCGATTAGATCAAGTATTTGGACATATACCAAAGGAGAAATGGATGACTTTTGTTAACGGTAATGATTTACCTAACGCTTTATATTAATAATAAAACTTCTCAGAGCCATTCATTGGTTGTCTTTTCATTTTAGAGGTTTATCCTTTTATTCATTCGATATAAATATTTTTTTTAATAACTAGAAAATCTTCTAAATGTGACATTAGCCATGATAGGATCATTGTTCTTCTTCATCAAGATGAATCATGATTTGATCGACAAAAATGAGTTCACAAATTTTCACATGCTACGAGTTACGATATATTACGAAAGCCCGACCAACAACATAATTGCATGAATATCAAAACTTTCTGTGCATCTTTAGCAACATGTAGTCTAAATTGAGATCGGATAATAAGAATATCTAATACGTTAGCTTCAAAAACTATTCTTGAAGAAGATATTCAAATAAGAACAACTATGCTTCATCAGACAGCGTACACATAATCTTAACGATATCCACAGTGTCATGTTGGCGTGCATGAATAAAAATAATACTTTTATTCATGTGATTTTACATATCCTTTTAGTCATAAAAATCCTGGATGTCAACCAGATCAAAAGTCCAGGTCGACAAGTACAGACAGCTTCTGGGATAAAAACGCTGAAAAATTGCCGTGACATGAAAGCAGTTTTTCTTCAGGAAAGTTTCTGAATTTTTTCAGTGGATTCTAATCAACTTTCTACCCGTTCCAATAGTGGCCAGCCGGAAATCACCATCCTGGGAGGATTTTTATTTTCATAAAATATAAGATCTTTTGCTATGAATTTAGTAACTAATACCTTACAACTATATGTAGCAACGAGAATTATTAAAGATTTTGCTCTTCAAGTGCTTTATGAAACAGCACTTCGATCATGAGATGTTAAAACTCATTCATTTGCCACTAGTACGAACATGTATAACATAATATTGACGTATTTGGGTTTTGTATTTATGTTTTGAGCTCAAGTCTTCTTTTCGTTTTGTAGAATGTACCATTTTCGTGTTTGAAAGTGTCTTTTTCAATGAGCGTACTTCCTTTGATAACACCTTAGCATAGAATTCACTACTAAGATCCAACTATTTATTGTATTGACCTTTCGTTGAAATTTTCATCGAGACAACGAATCTGTTGATCGAATAATAGTTTTCTTTTCTGAAAATATTTTTTTTTAATTTCATCTGGCTACCATTATTCAGAACCAAAATTTAGGGGAGTAGTTTCTTAAAATTTAACCGCATGATGTTTTTTTTTTGAAGGTTCATTTCACAACAAGAGAAATTTTCGTAAACTTAACTGAACTAGCTCTCAACAAACCATTGTGAATCTTAGAAAATTCATATTAATGATTTCCAATAAGAATTTGTATTGTTGAATTGTTCGATTTGACGATCAGTTAATTCTGATTCATTCAGAACAGTTTTTAACGAATAGCCTGATGTATCGTATAGATCATATCT
Source organism: Rotaria macrura (assembly GCA_900239685.1). Lineage (NCBI taxonomy): Eukaryota > Metazoa > Rotifera > Eurotatoria > Philodinida > Philodinidae > Rotaria > Rotaria macrura. The sequence continues at coordinate 41,895 of OENT01000022.1, forward strand.
CTTCGTAATTGTTACTATGTAAAAGTTTAAATTGCTCAACAAAATCTTCTTACTATACTAATATGAAAATCAACTACGATTCGAAAAGGGGAAATAAAGAGTCAGCAACGATTGTGATTGAGTCGCAGCGTAACTTATAATACAATCTGAAGTCTAAATCTATGAAAGCTCGATATCTTTCTTCCATGTTCCATTAGGCTTTGTAGACTTTGTTTCGATTGATTCTCTTTATGGCAATGGTAAAGTATGTAAACGAGTAGAGTACAAATTTCTCAAGGACAGAGTAATGTATAAGTTCGAAGGAAATTTCTCTTGTTGTTCTTCTATCTTGAATCAAGAAGAATAGAGTGCAGATTATTTTTCAGGAGATATAAATACTGTACGATTTGATAGTGTATATTCAACAACGTAGATCCATGTTTATGAATTATTATCTGTTGTGACAAAAAATTGCAAAATAATTTTGATATCTGAAAGAAGTGTTCGCTGAAGCACAGCGTAATTGTAAGAATAGAATGAATAAATTCTTTGATGAAAACTACGATTCCAAAGTATCACCACTATCTCATAAGTGAGATCAATAGGATTTATTAAGTATTCCATGTAAAATGCAAGCAAAATTCAATATTTGATCATACTTGTGGAACTATATTTTTAGAAAAGCATGCTAACAAGTGACAAGAAACTACAGATTGCTCACTTCGAAGAATAGAGATGACCTTGAAATTAGCGTTGATCAGCCATATATATGTATATGAGTAGTATGAATACATGGGAGTTTAAGAATAAGATGATGATACCAAGAATTCTTCACATGTTGACGCACAAGTTTCACCATATTTTTGTAGCCATTTCAATTCCTCACGCACTTTGATCCTCCCATGCCATGGATTGTTAGCAAGATCGTGACCTTCTCCTGGAAACACTACCAATTTAGTTGGAATACTAAGGGCACGAAGTGCTCTTTCGAGTAAAAAATTTTCAACGGCAGGTACTCGAACGTCTAGTTCACCTGTGACAATATGCGTTGGTGTTTTAACCTTATTCAACTGAAATATGGCTGCTTCTTCCAGATAACGTGTTGGTGTTTCCCAAGGAAAGCCACCTAGAGAATATACATTACTTATTGGCATGTCATTTGCTCCCCAATCGACGACGTGCTCGATAGCACCAGCTCCAGTGATTGCCGCATTGAAACGAGTTGTTTGAGTAATAATCCAATTTGTTAAATATCCACCATAACTATAACCACCGATGGTCAATCTTCGTGGATCAACAAGACCGTTTCGTATCAATGCATCAACACCAAATAGAATATCCTTACCCGGTCGCGAAACCATTTCAAGTCGGACACCATGTAGAAACTCGTCTCCGTAACCTTTTCAACACAAGTGTGCAATAATCTATTGTAAATCAATGATTTTTGTTACCTGATGAACCTCGATAGTTGGGTTGGAATACAAGCCAACCTTCCGTTGCCATCATCATCGCACAAGAGTACCAATCAGCTTGAAGAACATTTAGATTCGCTGAATAAGGCCCACCATGAATTAGTACTAGTAACGGTAATTTTTTCTCCTCAAACTTATCAGGTGGATAGAGTAAAATTCCTTCGATTTCAGTTCCATCATCTTGATTCTGCCATCGATAGGATTTACCTTTTGGCAGATTTCGTTCTCGAAATAGTTTATTTTCACTTGTAATCGGTTCAGCATGAATTAATTGATCGACGTTACGAGCAAAATACACCTCTTTTGGTGTATTAAATGAAGAATGAAGAAAGGCAATAATAGATTCATTATTAACATAGCCAGTCACTATGGATTCATACGTTCCATTCCAACCACTTTTTTTAACTAATGCACTACTGATCGACTGCTGACTATAAACTTGTATTTCAGTATTCAAATGACCTAGAAAGATTACGCCTTCTCGTCCATTTTCTAGCAGATCATAAGCTGTGATTGAGCCTGTAAATTGATCAGCCCAACGATGAATAGTCCCAGTGAGAAGATCGTACATATAAAGTCTTCCTTGAGTATCACGATATTCACCATCGATCGATCCTTCATTTATCACGGTGAAAAGAAATGATTCACTGTTAAACCATTTCAAATTTCGCTCAATCCCCTGATTGTTTGTCAACCTATATGGAATAGTAGACGAGTGATTGACTAAATCAATCAGGTACACTTCGTAATCCTCCATGGATTCTATTTGCTTTGATGGAGATTCAGTTGAAAACAGAAGACGTTTCCCATCGGCCGAACTAATTAATTCTACTACTCGTAACGAAATATTTGCTATAATTTCGATTTCAATTCGATTGATGTCTTCGAAATTCACACGATATATGGTGTCACCTCGTTCTCTCTCTCGATATTCAATTGCATCATTCCATTGATTTTTATATGCTTCAGTAGTCTTATCTGTCCATGATGTTCGGGCAGCAAAGTAGAGACTTGTATTATTACTTGACAATGTAAAAGCATGAATCGATTCGTTACCGAGTGGAAGCGAAAATGTTCGTTCAGTTCGAATTGAATACATATAGATAGTATCGGAACGATTCTCAATCAAATAGGCAACCCATTCGCCATGCCAACGAGGTTGAACTGATGTGGATGCATATCTTGTCAGCAATGTCTTAGTTTTAGCATCGAGTGAGAGTAAATGAAGATGATGCTCATTGACATTGTGTTCCCATATGCGATGACTGGTTTGTATAAGAATCGCTTGGCTACTGTCAGGGGCAAGTGTAAATGAAGTAAAATCTGTGTAACTGAAGAATTCATCTAAAGTTAATTTTGGCATCGATGATAGGCTGCAGTTCACCCATATCAAAAGTAGAATACCAAATACATACTTCATCGAAAACTCAGTATTGTAATTTATCGATTGTAAGTGACTGAAAATTTTTTTTACAGACTTCGAACGATTGTAAATTCACTTTCGAAACGGATTAGATGTATATTCTATATGAGGCTGATCAAGTACCGATATTTACCATGGATTGACATCCATGGTATGTGAGACGAAAGAAAAAAAGATTTTCTTCCATTAAATTTATAGATAAAATCTGTCTCGTTCTTTGAGGATCAGTTACTAAAATGGCAAAGATATGATTGTCGGCCAGATCTTTTTCTCAATAGGTCAATAGTTTGTAGTGTGTCGATGCACAAGCACAATATAAAAATGTTAAGCAAACACATGTCGATGATGTGTTATCGAATTAAAAATTGAAATAAAAATAAAGACAAATACTATCGAATAAAAACTGATGAATAAAGTGACTTATAACTCGATGTTCTTAACTTAACATCAACTCTGCCATTCAATATGTTCACTCATGTATTTCTTAAAGTTACGTTCCACTCCTAATCACCATGAAATACAACGTCTATCCATCAACGCTTAAATCATGTCGCACATTTTTTATCGTTGGAAAATTTTTTCTAAACTTTAACTTTCGCAAATAAATGTCATCTGACAATCAAATAGTAAAGATTCCATGCGAATGCACGCAGGCTACGATTAGCGAGAACAAGGGTAGCTATCATACACATATGCCATGCTCTTTAAGCTAGACTTTATGGCAAACGTGACTGATGAGTCAAACAAATATGAAATGTACAGAAAATCATTCAAAACAAGCCAATACGTACGCTGATTTCATATATTGGCTAAAATGAAGAACAAGATTTCTGCATCATACAATCAAATTTTCTACTTTCATATCCTCTACCTCATCCATTTCGACGATTTAGTACTGAAAGAAAACAGCTATATTATTTCTCAGCTGAAGTTATCCGACATTTCTTCCGACTCCTCATAATCAAATCAAATGCGAAATCTTCAAAATTTCTTCTTTGTTTTTACTTATAACGAGTTTACTTCACTTGTCAGTAAAACAACAAAGCTCGCTCATTTTTGAACTTTTTCAAAGCGATAGCGACAAGAACTATCCTGATTAAATTGGAAGCAATCGTCTCAAATATTTCCATGAATATCATTTAGTGAGGAGTAATAATAATCCACTGTCATTTGTTCAATCGTTCACGAACGTCCTTTTCAATGAGGCATGAAAACTTCAAAGAACCGGATTTTCCCCGTATTGTCCTTTTCGATAAGTTTTTAGTTGGTTCTGATAATTTGCTGATAAATTTTGGTTTCAGGTTTAATTCTGTCGATGAATATAGTCATACCTATAGGCTATCGACATATAGTTACAACTGCTGTAGAAAATAATACACTTGTATAAAAAAATTATTCCATGCGTATATTACAATATATTCTCAATAGGTTAAGCCAAACGTATACAACAATCAAAATACTTTCTACAACTATCGACTGTCACTACTTTACTTTCATGAATGACAGAAATCTATGCAGCGATCAAACAAACATGTTCTGTATTTTCATGCTACTCTGAAAAGAGTTTCTATTTAATAATATTTGTTCTTCAAGTGTATAAGAGTTAGAGTTAAGAAGAAAAAGAAGATAAAACAAACGGTGACCAATTATCGATTTCAGATAGAAACTGTTGCATAAAAATGACCCATTTTTGAACCACGCACAGCATTATCAGTGACGGCAGTCATAAACTGAATGCGATTAGATTCGTAAAAAGAGTAATTTACTAACAGAAGAGGAGATCAGTTTTGTTTTTTAGCAACAGTGAGGAAAAAAAATGAAACACATCAGATATCTAGTAAGATATTTCGAAGACTTATTTCTTTCAAAGTTAACTGTAATACAATAGAAATATCTTTTAAAAATTCTCATATCTATGTTTCATAACTAACAGATGAGTGTATTTATATGTAACACATAAGAAAGTTGTTGTAAGCATATTGACTTATGGAAAGATCTTTCAATAATATATGCTAAAGTATGAGTATCAAAATGATGTCCATTTTATTAGAAATTTACATGTTTCCAGATTACAATCATATCTCCATACAATGAATTCCTTTGACTTGTTTTCAATCTTGATCATCATAATGAGCCATGTATGATACGGAACACCGTCGTTTTAAATAACTTTGATGATGACATCCTTGAAACATCAGTTCCTCGTTCATATCTTCATCTGTTAGGTTCATGTGCATATTTTCCGCCATTCGAATCAAAGTCCGAATAACACCTTTGTCCCCATCAAGACTCTCAACATCTTTGAGTAGTGCAATCTGTTGTGTCAAAAGATTAACAGCATCTTCCGACTTTCCTTGTTTCACTAGTTCTGCAATTCTTGAATCCATATCAGCAGCCATTTGAATAGCATGCATAGTCTTGACCAGTGGATCGGTGCATGAAACTTGTGATTCATCTTCGATGAATTTTAACGAGAGAGTACCTTTAACTACGTTTGGCTCACTAGTAAGATCATCAGGCCGATTGTATTTCAATTCGTAGGCGAGCACTTCTAAACCACTTTCGTCTGTATTGGTGGTTGCAGCTACATTAAATTCACATAAAAGAGATCTTAGGTTATCGCTATGAAGATCACCGAGTTTGGCACCAGCGACAATATCTTCATGTCCCCATATTTTCGTCACAATGGCACCATTTTTACCTCGTATAATCAGACAAGCCTGTGATCCACAGATATTGAACACACTCATTAGAGCCTTGGTTACCAAAGGTTCGATTACTTGAGCAGTCTCAAGAAAGAAAAAGTTAGCACCACCAGCATCAGCAATACCCTTCATAATTTCGGCATCGAAATCGGCACCAATACCGAATGAATCAGTGATGATTCCCTTGCTATTAAAACCAGAGACGAGCTTTGTTAGTTGAGCATGTGTTTTCAAGCCAATATTTGCTTGTCCATCAGAAAACAAGAACATACGGCATGAATATCCTGGATAATGATACTTTTCAAGTAGTTCTGCTCCCATTTCGATACCACCGGATAGATTAGTCGAACCAGCTGTCTCGATGTTTTCAACAAGTGGACTGAGAAACTGTCGTGTCGATGCTCGTGCATTTTCAAAGACTACGGAGACATTTGTATCGTAGACAACCAAATGAACAACATCGTCATTATGGAGTAGATTAAGTATTGAACAGACAGCTTTTTTTGCAAAAGTTAATTTGTTATCACTTTCCATTGAACCACTACGATCGAGAACAAGAGCAAGATTGAGAGGTGTTCGTTGACTTTGCGTTTTATTACTTTTTGTTTCGATATCGAAGCGTGCTCTTTTACAATTTAAAACACCAGTAATAGCATGGATGTTGTCGGGAGTACAACGAACGGTTACTATAGCTAATTCGTACTCATTAGTCATCTTTTCAGTTCAATTAGGGAACAAGTCTACAACAGGAATGTAAATACGTGAATAAAACAGTCCTTTATCAAATCTATCATAGAGTAATATGTTATGTGACTTTTCTTTCTACTCAGAAAGGTGTTATAAACTCAATGCTAATATAGTTTCATGTGTATTATTTTCACACTTTTTCAACTATTTTAATTGCTGCTTTTACTTTTCCCATAGAACCCGACTAACCTTTCTTAGTATAATGTACGAGACTATCGATGTCAAATTCAAAATCTATAATAATAAAACAAAAGCTGTAAGAACTATACCCACCAGAGAGAATGAGAAACGTTTGATTAATGAGTAAGGTGATTATTTTCTACATTTATATACGCTCTTTACACAAAGAAGCAGCATGATGGCGCAATATTTGTTTTCTACATATTGATGTTATTGATTGATAAACAGTAGTATTAGTCATCGTTAAGGTTCTTTTAATAATGGCCACGTCAACTAAACCAGAAAAACTACCGATAAAATGCTGTAATGACTCTTGTAAGAGAACGAGAAATCATTCTTTCACAATCAAGATGCAATACACATGTGAATCATAACGAGAAAATGAGCCATTTTTCAAAAACTTCTATGAAAATGTTCGTGGTGTTCTTCAATTCTATTTGAGCATTCGTTTTAGAAATTCCTCACAATCATACCAAGGCGAACTATAACGGTGGCACATGAAGTGCCCTTTTCAGAAAAAGAACTGAATTAAAGTGAATTATTCAATGTTGATGTTGTTTTTAAAAGAAATGCTACGTATGATATTCTTTGAAAAAATGACAATTAGAATCATATTGCAGATGTTTAATAACTTTGTATTTTTAAGTTAAAAATGAAACTAAGATCGTTTTCCATTGTAGAATGATATCTTATTCTGAGAGAAGTAAAAGTAGGAATGAAGATGTGGATGTGAGTGCAACAACTCACACTTTTTTTTTGACTGAAGTAATATCAAGTCCTAGATTTGTTTAAATAAAAACTCAACAGTCATATTAATGTTATGTCAGGTTATCGAGTAATTTTCAACAAAATATTCTTTAAGACCGCGAAGAATTTATTAAATCCTTAGGAAAATAGACAAACTATATTTTCATGATTTCGAAAAATCTTTTAAGAACAACAACATTGTCAATATTCGTTGTATTGCGTATTTTTTGGTCTTCAAACAAAATATAGGAATGTTCCTATCGAGTTACACTAGCTAGAACACTGTTAGGTAATGATTTTTATTTATAACGTGTGCTACTTGTTTTTATCACGTGTCAGTTAGTTGTGTGACGTTAAGAAGTGTCTTCATTTGATGTAATACAGTCTTAAATCTGTTTTATGTTTAGTTAAAGTTACATTAACATATTTAGCTTGTGTGGTCGGTAGCAATACCAAGAACAATAGCGTTGTCAATTTTGAGTTAATAATTCATCATTGAAGTGTATTTTCCGGATTTTATGCACATACCTAATACTTCTATAGTATACAGGACTGTAAACAAAATTTTCTCATAACTGATTGCCGATCGTTGAAGAATCAGCTTCATACGATTTACTTTGTTCTTGTTTTTCGTTGTTACTATCTCTTGCAAATACCTAGCATACACAATTGAATAGTATTTTCCTATTGCCTAGTCGCACGTACTCTATCGTATCAATGCATTTGTAAAAATAAATGAAAAATATGTAATAAAAACGAATAGAAGCGACAAGAGATATCATTCAGGAGAAGACTTTCTTTTTACTCTGAAACTAAGACGAGGCATGTGATAATATCATGAGGTCGATTTGATCTTTTCATAGAGTAACTATCGAATAATCGCAAGAAATTCATGCAAATGACTTCAGAAAATTTGCTGGATGTTTCATTGCTCAACTGCACAAACATCTCTCGAATTTTTCTACTTAGCTTATCCTATTGGCTCTATCCTTCCAATTATTTTTACCATAGCATGACCCAGAAAGAAATAATTGTTCGCTAGCTATAAAATTCTAAGTTAATGTAACAGCAGATCAGCCATTATTTCACATCTGTCTATTCTGGCGATAAAGCCAACTTGAGATTATTACTCAATCTCTCAGAGGTTATACCAACTATAGGCATTGTATTCATAAAATATTTGATGTGAATACATGTAAATCGAAAGATACTAGTATAAAATGAAAAATTAATCTTAGTACTTAAAATGAATTCATATGAGAATTTTATTGTAATCATGTTGCAAGTATATAAAAGGTTGTTGATTTTGTACGATTGTGCAATCACTAGTTCTTCATATTCATTTAGTTTCAAATTCTATCTTGCCCATGGATAGAATTCAAATTGCAAATGGCTCGCATGGTTAAATTTCACCAAGTTCTACATTAAAAACATGAATGAGTTTTTAATCTACGAGTATTCTGTGATACAGCGAGGATTACTGTGTCACGCATTGGACGCTCAAATCAATAATTTCTTCATTTTCTTGTGCTCTAAAATAATGCATAGTAGCATTTTCTGATACCACCACTAAAGTCATTTGTATATGAGCACGAAAGAGAACAAGATTATTTCAATCTAATAAATAGATGAGTATCAGAAGTTCTTTCTCAACCAACAGCCTATGATATTAGTTTCTAATCATCAACTCTCGTAAATAATGTTGCCAGCATGCAAAGGCTGATTGTACTTTTCTACTGAAATTTTCCATGAACTATGTGCATTATAGACCGAATACATCTGTGACAAAACCAAATATCTCGAACACAGTACATCACTCTAATTTTCTGGTTAATAATAAATAAGCAATGAGTTATTACAGCTTCCCATTGACAATTAATTTCATAATTTTTCATAAATATCAACCATAGAGGAAGAAAAAATCTTTTCTCTGAAAATCTTTAGAATTCAATCAATTATTAATTAACGAACATGTTTTATGACACAAGTGAAGAACTATTTTCCATATTCATTAGAAAAATGCTTTTTCCATGCAACTGCTGTATCTTCTATGTTTTAAATTATATTTTTTCATTGGAAATATATTTTTCAGTTCCTTGTTCTTATCGGAGTTCAATCAACAGTTAGTAAACTGTTGATGATTGACGATTTAGTGTATTTTCAAAATACTTGAATGATTACTGCAACATTCAATCGAGTTAAGTTCTCTCGAATTTACAACATGATATATTTAATGAATTTCTTCAAGTATCATTTTGAACTGGTACAATTTTTGGATGATGATAAAAGTTGTTTGAATCAGGAAAATGCGGCGTACTTTACTCCAACAATGAAGTATTACTAATATAGCAGTTATGATTCTGACATGAAATCATATTTACACGATTGCTAAAACATGTCATTGATATCACTTCCTAAGAGAATGAGAATGTTTCTCCTTTGTCGAAGGTAATCATATTCTTTTCAAATTTACATCTAGCAAACGTAGCAAACCCTAGTGGCTAAGCGTCAATTCAAAACAGATCATGTCTTTTCTTATTTTATTCCCGACTTTTTAAGCTAATACGTCCTTTTCACTGGAGTTCAGACAACAATGAAGTCACCGAATTAAGTATGATTGAAAGAGTACGAAGTCCCCTATTCTATTTGACTTCGAGTGATCTAATTTGAAACAAGAAGCACCATCTAAAAGCTCACTATTTGGCTGCATGGCTATCAACTTTTAATAGATTTTCACTCGATTCACATTGTAGCTATTCTGCTTGCATTAGCTTGAAATGCAGACTCAGTTCGAATAACTGAGAGAGTAAGTTGCAGCCATACACTTCTAATGCCATTGGCCACCTTTTTAATTGATATACAACTCACTCAAGTTAAATAAAATTTGGTAAAAGATATCGTTCAATGTTGCATAATATGTTTAGAATTTATGTAAGTATTTTTGTACGATTACTATTCTAAAGCCTTTTTGATTGAGTATAAAATTCTGACATATTTACACAACTTAATTTTATATCTCATAACAATAGTTGCCCTTATGAATGGTTCAAGTTTTTCTTCTAGATTTCTCATTACATGATAAAAGCAAAACCTTCAACAATGTTGAAAAATGTAAACATAAGTTCATAATATATCATGTCGTCTTCCCATTGCAATACGATCAAATCATGCTCTTTCCTCCGATCATTAACTACAACAACAGTGCCAGTGCTTTCTTCAATAAAATAGAAACGCCTCTTTCGAGATTCATTCGCTTCTGCATTCTACTACCATGCACTATATTTTCGCTTGCATGCTGTATTTTTCTTATCTACTGCTTTATAACTACTAGGAAACTTCGTCATGCATTGAACAATCATGTCGTCATTATTATAATCGTTCTCGAATTTCTCTATATTATTATCGACATACCACTCTATCTCAATTTTCTTCGATTGAAATTCGTATGGCCACAAACACCGGCCATCTGTCTTCTCTGGTGGGTGTCGAATAACGGTTTGCACGAAACTATAACTATTTTCGTAGCTTGGGCAGCTTTCGAACGACACATTTTAGTTATAGATAATCAATGGATATCGACCACGAAAAGAAGATTATGCTGTCATTATTTACCCATCGGTATTATATTCGTCTATGCAATAATCTTCTACAGTGTGACCATCTTCTTTCCACCCTGTCAAAATCAGTTTCGGTATACAGAAGAATGGTGTTCGTTCTTATGCTTATTCAATAATTCGGCTTTTATCATATACCAGGCAGCGATCAATGAGATTCTATTTACTATTCTCATAGCCGTGTTTAGTTTTCTGTTACTCGTTCGCATCATAGTTCAGAAACGTGCACGTCTTCAACAGCCGATTCTTTGGCGTAAACATCGGAAGATGACCATACAGTTACTCGCAATATCATCTCCTTACATATTTTTTCATTTACCAGAAATGTTCATAAGTTTAATTAAACCATTCGATCAAACATCGGAGTACGGCATGGCATTTCAAATGTATATGAATTTTATCGGTTACGTTCCTGAAATTCTACTTCCATTCGTGTGTCTAGCTTCTCTCTATCCTAAACCATGGAGCCATCAACATCGAGCAGTAGGCATCGGACCCATCACAAATGTCAATCGTGCTCGTGGATGCTTAGCTTGAAACAGTAAGATGATAATCGATGAGAACGATGAATGTGTGAGTGAACTGTATTTTGTTAAACGAAAATAAAATCCCTTTGAATGAACCATCTTTGCATTAACGTTTGTTAAAATTGATCCGGGTTTTATGAATGGATTATAAAATATAGGCGTCATCTCTTTTTAGAGGAGTATCCTGCATGTACGTAGGTTCATTTAATATTGAATTATTCATTTATCTAGTTTTCGGTATACTTATCGAGAAATAAAAATCAACTTGCGTAATTTTTATCTGCCATTTCATTTCTTATCTATGCTAAAAGTTGATAATAAACGCTGTAGGGCTTCTGAAGAATTATGAGTGATACGGAAATAAGTACATTTTGAATTACTTAATTCTTCTGAACACTACCACAATTAATCGAGCAGACTGGACACCAATCAATTTTTATTAAATTCAGTTTACCGTCGAAAAGAATGTAAACGTAAGGCGATCTTTTTAGGATAATTTAATGGATGACGTGAGTAGTGAAATACTTCGATAACAAGATAGATAGCATGATTTTTCTAAAATTTATTGTGATGTTAAATTGATACTAAATATTGACCTAAATCAAAGAAAGACGTCGCCATTTTTGAAGAATCAAGTTGTGGCCGCTTTGACCAACTTCTTCCCTTTTAACTTACTGTCTGTTGTTGACAGACAGAATGAATAGGTTATTTGTTGTGAAAAATATCAGTGAAATGATAATTCGACTCCTTCGTTCTCTCTAAAAACACAACGAGTTGCTTGGGATCATCCGAATGTTGATTCAAATGAAAAACATTGTCAAGTGATATTGACTGTTGACAACAGACAACTACGCGTGTACTTCTGTTTTGTGTTTATAGTGAATTGATGGCTTATCCTTACCTCTGGCTCGATACCAAATTAACGGTGCAAAAGTTTATTTTATGTCATGTATTTTGAAACAGGTGGTCTACGAAAATACATCGCTGAATGTACACTGTCTCGAATTAGTTGAGATAGATTTCATTAAAAGGAAACATCCATTAAGAGAAATCATAACGGGACGAAAGAAAATAGGAGTACTCAAATATTTATCATTATGGCCAAAAACATTGTTGTTGTCAGATTTCAAAATAGAAAATCAGCATTTCGTATTTTTTTGTCCCTCAAATCAATTAGTACTTCACGACAGTCCCTTGAAATTCAATATACACGATACATATCGATATCCTATGGATAGCGAAACATTCCTGCAGGGGAGAATGCCAATAGATCAGCAGGAAGCTGATTAATTTTCTGATAGGTATTTATTAAGAATATCTCTGTTTAGCTGATGAAAATCTTTACTTTTCATCTTTTCCGATATAGTACACTTCATATAAATCTTTTCCTTAAAGAATCACTGAATTTCCAACCCTCTGAAAAAAACAATTTTCATTGGTCGAATATGATCGATTGGTCAGATCTTAAACAAAATTTATTCAATACAAGTTATTCTTGCAGCAGTAAGATTAACCCAATATAGCGTTGTCTTTATGAAGGTTCAATTCAGAACTAAGGAATTGTGGTTCGGTCGATTTTAAAATGCTTTTTTGCATGACTTGTGAGCTGTTTTAAAGCAGAAATCGTATCTCGAAAGTGTTTTGTGTTTTTTTCTGCAATCAGACAATATTATCAAAGTAATTGCTCAATTCGATATTAATCTTCATTCATGAACAAAGTAAATGAACTTTCCATTGTTGTCGACCCTATATTACAATTGCTGAAGTGATACAACATTACCAGTACAACATAATAAACAACATAAACAAAAGTAAATCGAGCAAATCTGTGTCTTTAAAATAAATTACTCCCCGACTCACACTGCAGAGTTTATGGTTGATAGATGGGTCGTTGTTATAAAACCTGAGACTTTTGAACAAATGATGCTTTTAACATCAAATCAAGGATTCAAAATTTCACTCATGTTCGTTCACGTTCACTGACTGTCGAGTTGCATCGTCGTGTAAAGTATCTTACTGCAAGCGAGATATTTTCATCATGAATAACAGTGTCATGATGGCACGAGGACGCATTATTAATTTAATTTAATTAACCGAATAGCACCATATGTTGAATAAGCGGAGCTTAGTTGAATTTCCTCGAAAAAATGACTCGAATGGATATTTCCTATTTAATGGAATACAAAAACTCATGGTGAAGTTCTTTCTTTCTTATTAATATACTACTATATGAGCCATGAAACTGAAAAGGTTTTATGGAGTAAAATCTCTTAAATCCATCAGAAGAAGAATAGGAATGATTTCGACGATAAAGTAATTCGTACATTGTGTGAGACACGTTATTTTAGCATCTATAACTTGAGTGATGATATTGAGTATGTTAGCAACACGTCAAAACTCACCCTTCACCTATTGTACTTAACATGAATGCAACAGTAACAATGACATCCCATAAAGAGAGTAAAATCTCCAAATCTAAGTCTCAATTCATCATATACTTCTCTGCAGTTTCTTTAACATTAAAGATGAACCACTAGCCAGTACAGTATGTATATTCGATTGTTCAAGATAAATTTTTATCTTTCGCAAGTTTTGTTCTTGTCCAAGACTATTCTCTCCAACTAATTTACTTCATTCTGTTGTATTCATTTAAAATTTATCGAGTGGTGCTTGTTGAATTGTATCAATTGTTGCCAAAATATGATCGAACGTTTACTTTAACTAATAATTGTTATAGAGCTACTTTTATTTTACAATCGATCGGATTACAAGCATCACAGAGACATGAAAAATAATGCAATGAATACGACACCTATACCAGATGAATGTTGCAATCAGTATACAATGAATATGCCCGATAACTTTTCAGATTAGTGCGAAAGTACATACAAAGTTCAAAGCTCGAGGAAATTCCCTGTGCTATGTTAATCATCTAGGGAGAAAAAGATGTATTAACATGAAAAGCGACTAATGGTATAGTTAAGAAATTGAATCCAAGAGAGACTATTTCAGTAATTTCAATGACGAATTGGTTAAAAAAGAAGCCTTGGATTCGAACTTAATCAGTCGTTAAGGATGAAAGATGTTTCATGTCAGTGCACATCAGCTCTTATAATCGTGTGATTTTGATCAGTACCATATAGAAAGAACTTCATCAGTTGCTTTTCTCCCTCATTGTAAACTATAACCTTTTCGGTAATCATACGATTGAATCTCATTTCTATTAGCGCTAGTGGAGGACGTTTTTTTATAAAACTTTCGATGTCATTATCTAGACATTTATCTGTAGAGCGAAGTAGTGTCAATGATGATTACGAAACATACGGATCGTGCATTCAAAATCAACGATTTCGCGAGATTTTGATGACATAATGTGACTCGACTCTATCGTATAATTCTACATTGATTGTAGCGAACGAAACCCATATTTGATTAGATCAACAGGAGACAATATTGGATTGCTAAAATCCTAATTGGTAATAATATGATAGATACGTTAAACTGGATTGGATTGAGACAAAAAACAACTTGCAAATCTAGTGAAATCAATTAGTCTAGCACAAAGCATCACTTGCTAAACAATAAGAACTATTGTAACCATGAAATCAAACAGTTATTTTTCTTTTGTCATTCAGCCCAGTTACATTTTCGATGAATATAATCATAGGAAACTTCTCTACGTCGTTTGAATAAGATGCATAAAAAGAATAAAGCAACAAAATCAAAATCAACTAATGCTGTTTATCAATCAGCTTAAAACGATGATATATTAAGTTCGAGTTTTGATTAAAGATCATTATTTCCTCGTTGAATTTTAACGAGTTCAACATCAAAGACAAGTGTAGCACCACCTGGAATGTCATTGCCAGCACCACGATCTCCATAGCCTAGTGATGGTGGAATAACTAATTTGCGCTGTTCACCTTCACACATACTAAATAAGTGAATATATTTAAAGGCTAGTACCAGAAAAGGTCTTCTCTTGATGACTCACTTGAGCAATCCTTGATCCCACTAAAAAATCATAGAAGAAAATGAAAGTTAAAACAGAATTTACTATGGATATCAAATAGATAAATATATACCCCTTTGATAACTTGACCAGCACCAAGTGTGAAAACAAATGGGTCACCCCGATCCCGACTAGAATCAAATTTCTTTCCATTGGATTTCAACGTACCCTTGAGAAAAGAAAAAAAAGGAGCACAACATTAGGCGTTTGAACATAGATCATGAATTACTGTATAATGCATATGAAGACGATCGCCTTTTTTCGATTTTCGTTCACAATTATCAGCTTTCTTTTTAATGCCAACTTGTAATTTTTCTTCTGCTAATGCATTGACAACAATCATCATTAACAATGCGAGAAGAACTAAATTCTTTGACATGTTTTTCTTGTCTAAAACTGAGAATTCATTTGAATATAGTTGAAGTTTATTCGCTGAACAAATATACCACGAAAACGAGGTGAGAGATAAACGAAACAAACCTTTATCCCATCACCTTACTTATTTATTGACGATACTTCCAACTGATGGCGTTCGTTGAATGGCTCAGTGCATTGTACGAATGAGACACCTCGTCTATGGTAATCATGTACACCAACACCCTCTATGTGTTTTACAGCACGCGGTTCGTTGCGTGTATTATTTCACAGAGAATAGTATTTCCGATATTTTCATACGACCGAAATTCATGCATAATTAACATTCGATTGAAAATATAATCGAAATTTGATGGCGTCGAATAGAAAAATGTTCTTGCAATACAGTTCATGTATCGAAATAACTTACGATAGCATAATGTCTCTATCTAAAGTAATATTACACATCTGGAAGTATATTTTTCAAGAAATTCAATATTTTGTCAACATTCACCTCAGTTCTTCTCATTCCCTTTTTAATTACAGAACCAGAGCAAAAGAATTTATTTAGTGTATTAACCTACATCACCGACCCTTTCTAAGCGTACTAAATCAACAGAATAGAAACATCTCGATATATAACGGTACATTTGATGATGGAATCATACAGTTCGCTTATAGGTTGGAACCTTTTTTCAATCCAAATATTGCGCATTATGATGAACTTGATACATTATTGTCTGATATTGTTGAGTTCTTTAATTTATGTATAGTGTATCTTAGGATTTTTGAAGATATCGATATTTTTCTAAAGTGTTTTTAGGATGATTCTTGCAAATAGTAGATGGTCCTTATAAAACCAATGTAGAAAACATGCTTTAGGTAATTTTAAGTTTTCTTTATATCGAATTAATGTTGCATAGTATAGTATCTATGAACCGTGAGTAAAGATTCTTTGTTTTGTTTAAAAAAATGATAGTTTGATAAACTACAAGCTGCTGAAAATCTTTTTCACAGCACTTGGCTAAGTTTACGTGTCTCAGGAGCATTTTGAATGACACTAATAAATTTCCAATTTGCATTCTATAGTCCTATTTCTATCCCGGAATTTATGAGACATGAGCTTAAACTGTTCGGTGAACGAGAAAGGCGATCTTCAGATGTTTCGTTCTTTAGAACTCTATAGAACGACAGTGAATTTTCCATGGGAACAAAGTTTGGATTCTAAATTCATTGAGTTTGTTTATTTGATTTAATCATCACGAAATCTCGTTTCCAGAAAATTGAGATCAAAGAATCTAATTAACTGTAGTCCATCGCAAAGTATAGATGAAAAATGCTTCTAACAAAACAACACGGTAGAATCAAGTAGATAATATGAATTTATGCTTATGTGCAATTTTCAAAGAATGAGAGTTAAACATTGAGATAACCTTTTCTTGTAAAATATCGGACAGAAAGATGTGAAAAGCTAGTTTTACTCAAAAATTGAAAATTACAGATGATTGAAATTAAAAATTTAATCCAAAATTCTTTTTATGATTGTCAACATTCATTGAAAACCAGCTAGTTGCATTTTATATATGGTGACACTGTATCCTTAACATGTATTAGGGATTCGTTTTGGAAACATGTCAATAGTCATACAATTTCATAAATGACTTGAATAAACAACTCGCTTGATTGTTTGTGCTTTTCATTCCATTAGGTCTCGTTTGAAGATCGGTTTATTTGGCTTATGACCCAAAACATTTTGTCTTTCTATTAAAAACCAATTAAGGTTGACACAGTGGTAATTACACCATAACAATATACATGTAGCTATGATAGTAATTCATTTTATTAGAACAAAATTATTTCGCCTCATTTGAAATGAAATAAATGAAGTTTTTACTTAATACTGTTCTGCATTATATTACACACTTATTTAAAAAACAACAACGAAACTGTTCATTTACATATTACGTTCGTGAGGTTCTTTATAATCCATTTGAAGATAATCAAAAATATCTTGTTCAGATGTCACTGGTAATGGTTTACTTAATGCACCGGTTGAACCAATTTTTTGAACTGAATACTCATTTAACTTATACCCTTGTTCTTGTGCAACAATACGCATATGACGATTAAGTTGGTCGTTTCCAGTAAAGTAAAGTAACGCACAATAATATTGCTCACTAGGAAATACTCTAATAAAGACATTCAATGAAATATTGAATTAGTTTTGGTTCATATTGATTCAATTCAAACACGTACCGTATATCAATACGCCGATGTATTTTACTTGCATCAAGTTGACAGAGGCCCTATATATTTTGTTAGAATAGACAATGAATAAATGAATTGAAAACCAAGATGAAAGTATTAATATTTACCATAAATTTTGTATCTCCAATAGAAATAGTATCAGTAATGAAATGAACTTTTTTGGTTAATATATCGACAATTTTATGAAGTATTGAAGGTAATTTAGTTGCTGAAGGATGCGTAACTAATACATCAATGTCTGAACTTGCGATTGCACCTATGGTTCAAATGACGTTAAAAGTTTTCAGAAATTTGATCGGATAATTAACACAAAATTCCTACCTCGTCGATAACTACCAACTATTTCTGCTCTTGTTTGATCATCAATAGTTGTGATCTCACGTAAAAGTATTGTCTAAAAACATATAATTTACAATGTTTGTTTTGCTCTTGAATATTTTACACTAATAACAGACCTCCATCTGTTTCATTTCATCTCGTGGAATCTTCTGTTCGATTTCTTCAAGATATTTTAGACCAAGTTGTTGAGTTTTATTTAATAATTGATCACGCTTTGGATGTGATCGTAATTCATCTATAGATTTAATTTTTTCTTGATGAACAAGCTTGTTCGCATGAGCTGGACTAAACATGTTAGAAGAAAATTTTCTTTCAAATAACTTTGAACAAAATTGCATTCAAATGAGGAATTCCAATATCCTTCACAACTGTTGTACTGGTCAGAACTATGGACTATGAAAATTACACGAATAGATGCTATGTTTAATCTCAGAAAGTATGTTGCACTGGTTTCTATTCGTTCATTTGATATGTCCTCCTGTTTAGATGACGCTACAGAAATTAATGAACGCTCTTGTTTTGATTGGATCATCAATAACTTACTGTGAAGGTAACTCTTGGTGAAACTAAAAAGTAATTTCCTAATTCTGACATGTCCATTATTGAGTATATTATATTTCAATAGTTAGAAATTCATCAAAATTGATATCTGTAACAAGAAAAATTGTTTAGACAACCAAGCTATGGGTTGTTTGGGATACATAATGCATACTTGATGATCTATGACAGTGACTTCTTAAAACAACAAAGCTATAGATGATTACTTTACAAAGACGGAGAAAAGTCTAATTATGGAAGAAAAAGTAGCTAATTATGAAGTCAAACTTTTATGATACTGTTCGTATTGGAATACAGTATGAGTTCGATCGGGAAAAAAAGATAAATTGAATGAAAAGAATAACGAAAAGCAAAATTATTCTTACCCAATACCCATTACACGTGTCAATTGATTGATAGATGCGCCTGTTTCATCACCTCGATTGGTTTCTAATTTTTTAATCTTTCCAGTCGATAAATATTGCTCAATTTTCGCTTCGATCTTTTTACCGATTCCTTCCTTTTTAAATGAAGAGAAAATACAAGTTTTCATTTGTAATTTTCAATTCCCAACATGCTTACCACTCCTTTGACATCTTTGATTGATTCAATTCTATGGTCGATTTTAGCTATTGAACTTGCTGCTTTTCGGTATGCATTATATTTGTGTATTAAACGTGAGACATTTTTTTCATAATCAGCTAGTTCTAATAGGAATTCAACAAAAAGAAAATAGATATTGATTAGAGATGAATCAAGGAAAAATGACAGATATGAACTACCATGAAGAAAATCGATTAATTCAGAATTTGGATTATCGGGTAGCTTACGTTTTGTTGCCATCGTTTAAATAAAAATCATTATGAAAAATAAATCGAATTGGAATCTTTAAATACATTGATTTTCATATTTATTTCATGTTATTTCAAAGATTCAATGCAATAACTATATTTCAACGAGTTGCTGACTTTCACCAATTAGATCTGAATACATATAGGGGAAAGATGTCATTGATAAACGACTACAGAAATCGATTTACTAGATATTTCTTTCTACTTTGAAGACAAACAGTATGTATAATCAACATTTTTTTATTAATCAACTTTTGATTATAGGAAATAATATTCAAAAAAATTCGTTACGGTACTGTATTATTTGTGTCGGCATAAAATGCACAGTGTGCATTGCACATACATAGTTCTTTGATTAAATATGTTCTATTTATCCTTTTAGTGAAGATACATATATGTATTTATCTATCTAGAAGTTAATCTTGATACTACGGTAATGCACTGAATTGGTACATCTCTGTATATCTGTACTTGATTAACTAACGCCATATTTAAAGTAATCACTTGGTTCATTCAATTCCGAGACGAATAATTATCTACCTCTGAACAATGCTTTCTATGGATGGAAATCCGTAGAAATAGACAAAATCTGCGAAGAAAAAGTGCACTCGCAATGTTTTATTTTCTTTGTACTTTATTTATCTCATTGTTATTGGTAACATTCGTTTGGATATCGTTCTTATCAAAGAACATCTGCTAACACGCTTCACTCATTAAGAATAATAATTTGAATAAGAACATATTCAATTATTTTCCAATAAATGCTACTCATTCGTTTATTTTCAAGATAATTAAATGAATCCTGTTTCATTAAGTTTATAAAAGGCCTTATTCTTGGATAATAAGAAAAAATATACAAGTTTGCTGAAATCTGACGTGCAAATAGGAACATTCTTTTACTTGAAAAAATCATTAAGCTGAATTCTGAGGAGATTCTCAATCTGCACAAAACATCTCAATGGTATCATGGACTTACAAAATGAAAGCGTTTATTCTGTTGACCCACAGCCATTTTTCTTGTTGTCATCAAGTAATTAAGATAAAATTCATTTATATATATACGTATACAAGTATCTATCTTCAAACAAAAGGACAGAAAACTGTATCTACTGATTGGTTTAAAGGCAAACTAAATATGACAAAATTCACAGTCACTATTAACAATAATAGGAAGCCATATCAGCAAAACATATCTTGTGTCTTCTTGTTTAGTTCAGGTTTTATAGAGGAAAAATTATTTTAACTATCAATCAGGCGTTAGTACATTGGACTAATTTGTGTATGCTTCTAATGAACAACAGTTGTATTCCGGATGACTCCTGTGTAGACAATCTGAGAAGGGAAACGACATCGATGAGAGTCACTTTGTACTTTCATGATTCGTTAGTAAACAGCATTTTTTTTTCTTTTGATTTTGTTAAAAAATGTGAATTCATGAATCCAGAGTTCTAATTAATTTTAATCAGGCTTAGACAAAGATTTTAGAAACAGACTCACACTATCCTGCTGATGGTTTTATTTCGTCTCATAAATTTCTAACTCTGATGAAATCTCTACAAAATACCAAGAGATTTTATATGATACTTTCAGAATTAATACAATGCCATTCATGCCTACTATTTTAAGCTAAATATTCAGATAAACATGCCAGCATATCCTGTAATTCTTCAATGGCTCCATTTCATAAGATGAAGAGAAAACGATAGCAACATATTTTCTGAAAAATAATTCGTCTTTTCTTTTCTGACAGTCTTATTAACAAGGATATTAAACATAGAAACAAGTTTAGCAATATAAAATTAAGTTCATAATATATCATGTCGTCTTCCCACTGCAATACGATCAAATCATGCTCTTTCCTCCAATCATTAACTACAACAACAGTGCCAGTGCTTTCTTCAATAAAATAGAAACGCCTCTTTCGAGATTCATTCGCTTCTGCATTCTACTACCATGCACTATATTTTCGCTTGCATGCTGTATTTTTCTTATCTACTGCTTTATAACTACTAGGAAACTTCGTCATGCATTGAACAATCATGTCGTCATTATTATAATCGTTCTCGAATTTCTCTATATTATTATCGACATACCACTCTATCTCAATTTTCTTCGATTGAAATTCGTATGGCCACAAACACCGGCCATCTGTCTTCTCTGGTGGGTGTCGAATAACGGTTTGCACGAAACTATAACTATTTTCGTAGCTTGGGCAGCTTTCGAACGACACATTTTAGTTATAGATAATCAATGGATATCGACCACGAAAAGAAGATTATGCTGTCATTATTTACCCATCGGTATTATATTCGTCTATGCAATAATCTTCTACAGTGTGACCATCTTCTTTCCACCCTGTCAAAATCAGTTTCGGTATACAGAAGAATGGTGTTCGTTCTTATGCTTATTCAATAATTCGGCTTTTATCATATACCAGGCAGCGATCAATGAGATTCTATTTACTATTCTCATAGCCGTGTTTAGTTTTCTGTTACTCGTTCGCATCATAGTTCAGAAACGTGCACGTCTTCAACAGCCGATTCTTTGGCGTAAACATCGGAAGATGACCATACAGTTACTCGCAATATCATCTCCTTACATATTTTTTCATTTACCAGAAATGTTCATAAGTTTAATTAAACCATTCGATCAAACATCG
The DNA here is from genome assembly GCA_900239685.1 of Rotaria macrura. Lineage (NCBI taxonomy): Eukaryota > Metazoa > Rotifera > Eurotatoria > Philodinida > Philodinidae > Rotaria > Rotaria macrura. The sequence continues at coordinate 64,309 of OENT01000022.1, forward strand.
GAGTACGGCATGGCATTTCAAATGTATATGAATTTTATCGGTTACGTTCCTGAAATTCTACTTCCATTCGTGTGTCTAGCTTCTCTCTATCCTAAACCATGGAGCCATCAACATCGAGCAGTAGGCATCGGACCCATCACAAATGTCAATCGTGCTCGTGGATGCTTAGCTTGAAACAGTAAGATGATAATCGATGAGAACGATGAATGTGTGAGTGAACTGTATTTTGTTAAACGAAAATAAAATCCCTTTGAATGAACCATCTTTGCATTAACGTTTGTTAAAATTGATCCGGGTTTTATGAATGGATTATAAAATATAGGCGTCATCTCTTTTTAGAGGAGTATCCTGCATGTACGTAGGTTCATTTAATATTGAGTTTTTCATTTCTTTTGTTTCATGATAAATGATAGAGTAGTAAAACTAATTCTACAAAATTTAGCTTGCAATTTATTGTGCATGGATTCTAAAAGTTCTCCGTTAACATTGCATGATATTTTGTATGCTCGTCTGTGCGTGTGTGCGAAAATCATCGACATGAATGCATAATTGGGGATTTATAACTGATACCTAGAAAAGAGTCAAAACACGAACTGTATGCTACTATTCATGGCACCATGGAATCCAGTACAAAATAAAAACGTTGATTTTTGATGATCTACTTTCGCACTCTCCATATAACTTATAAGTATTTGATTCTGTCACTAAGTATGGACGATATCAATCTAAAAAAGTATCATCATCTTAGAAGGATTTTATGTGGATTATTGAGCTAGAACGGAGTTAAAAAACATTTAGCAGCTTGAAGATTGTATCGGCATTTCAGTGATTATTCTGTATGAATTCGTCTATGTGAATTACAGTTTTCTTCAAACATTTGATAGATTTAGGATGATTTATCAATTTTTTCTTCAATGACCATTATGATATAGAAAATCCTTGATAGTTCGTAGTTAATCTTGCTTTGTCTGTTAACGTCAGTCTTAGTCAATATTGGTTTGTTACTACTGTGGCACAATGGTGAATAGATCTGGAATAACACATCTGGCAACTAAGCAAGAATATATCACAGCCTGTAAGCAGATGGAATAGATCTGATCGAGACAGAACTGCTCAGCCTCTGCTTGAATGTTAATGTGACTCATCAGATCATGCACGTAAACGTCAATACCTTCACGCACGATCTAAAATTGAGTGCTGTTGGTGATTTGTGATTGAGTCGCTTATTGAATGGGGCATTTCAATTTTATTCGACGTTATTCATGCATATGTGAATGTTAGAACTGTAATTCCATTTGTTCTAATTTTCAAAGATAATATTCTGAAAATTGCTACTAATGACTATATTTTCGTAATACTTGATTCGTTCCCAAGAAGACATAGACCATTTGTAAGAGATATGTGCTAATAGTATTGTAGAATGAGTATGGAAGCCCTGTGAAAACTACACTTGTTGCTCTAAAGATCAAAATAACAACGTTTTCAAGTGCATCAATTCATTGATTACTGATGTTTGTGATAGTTTTCCTTATTATTCACCTAGAAGTGCTTGATTTGTAATTCGAATGTCATCATCACACCATATTTTTGAGAGTTACAGTTTTTCTTTATACTAACATCTTAGCGATGATTACATATACAGATATAATATCAATCTGATCGTTGACATAAGTTAAACATTTTCTCATGATGTTTGATGATTTTTTTTTCAAAAGACTACTCGATAGATATTGTCTATCAATGTGAACAGTTCCACAGTATAAATAAAACATTTGACATGCTCTAAGGGACACTCGGATTGTCTGCAAATGATAATAGACTTTGCAATACAAAACTAGCAATCCAATGAACCAACAATTTTTTCAAAGACAAAGTGAACAGTAAAAGAATCATTGACAAGGGAGTGAAATAGAGGGTGTTAGAAAAAAATATAACGAAATTCCATTGATGAAAAAGTTGTACTCGTTGCTTTAGTATGAACTTTCGTAGGAGATCGAAAGTATTGTTCTGTTTCCCGTCGAGTTCCCAAATTCCAAAGGTTGATCTAAATTTAACTCAGCTGGAAGCTTCTATAAATAACGTATGTAAGTAATCATGATCAAATAACCTTGTGAGAGTGAATCAATGACATAGATACAGTCATAGCCAATCAAAGAAAAAGTTTATCGGTGATTGTTAACAACAGCTTGACAATATAAAAGCGTCAAAACACAAATACAACTAACACATTCTCTTGAATCTTCTACACATATTCCCAAGAAATAAGCATTCATTTTTTTCAATCAAAAACTATGTCACAACACTCATCGTCCATGGATATTTCAAATGGACTTCGATGTCGAGTAAGCTATAGTGTGTTTGTATGTTGACATGTTAACATTGATATACAGTACTTAGATAATGGCTATCAACCAATAAACTCTGATGAATACCAAGATTTTGTGTTTTGGTCATCTTATTCTGGAGATTCTCGAAGAACATCCTATGCCAGTGATCTATCATCATTAGAACAACATTCAGATATAAATGAACTAAGCGATGTATCTGAAGAGAATGAACAAATGTATTATGAACCGGCAAAACGAGTACTATCACAAGATTCTGAAGAAAAATTTGAAATTGTCTATGACATTCGCAATGGTTTTACATCGGATCAAATATTGGTTATAGAAATGGCTTTACAAATTGTAGCCGACAGATTATTTAAACCTGAAATTCTACATAATCTGTATCAAGTATGTGGTATATCTGGCTGCTTTTTAACGGACGAAGTATTATCACAGTCAAACTTACAACATAGTTCAATTTCTTATAATAAATATTTATTTTTACATTATCAATTGATGTGCTTGAGAAAGCAAAGTAAAAACGGTGAATTACCAATCATTAATATTTCTCCTATTCATGAAATGGCTCAAAATAAACAAGATAATCCTTATTCTCCTTGTGTTTTTTGTGTTTCACACGGATCAACATGTGTAGTTGATGGTGAATTCGAAATTGAATTGAACCAAGATAAACTTGATGGATCAGTTCGAAACATTTCAAATGCTTTATTTTGGGCTGGCGAAATTGTTTATGGCATGTTTCGTAACTTAGGCCATCGATCCAGTGATACTTGCAATACGAACCGATCGCAGATAGATGTTTTAAAAAAATGTTTTCTCTATAACGGAAGTTATATTCCAATTTTAACGAAATGAATTCTTTTATGATAGTACCATATTGTAGGAAATGTTTTTAAATTCTTATAATCGAATAAAATCATTGATTTAAAGCTTGTGTAATATGGTAGTACAAAATGTTTTGTCATTCGAAAGAATTCAAATGAATATTGTTTTATCGGAAAATTTTTTCACTAGAGAATAGTCAAAATATTGACGGCACAAAAAAGAAACAGTTTCATACAAGATTAAACCTTCGCAGTGTTATTTTTCAACGCATTCTGTTGTTGCCATGTATTACTTCCAATAGAAAGAAATGATTCCATTCTCTAGCTAGCAAAAACATCCACAGTCGTTATTAGAGTAAGTCTCGCATGTCATTTCGTTACGTAGACAACGAAAATTCATAATCTTGTTAGATCTATTCGTGAAATAGAAAGAAAATGATGCAAAAAATATTAGATTATACGTTGAAAAGTGCTCAACGATGAAAATGTTCATCATTTCATGAGAAGGAAAACATATACGATGATGCCGAGGATATTCTTCAAGGGAATTAGCAAAAATCTGAATTGTTACTTATGCAAAGATAACCCGTACACATTGAGACTTGCATTATTTCTTAAAATCGACCCGTTTCTGTCCAAAGCTTATGAATTCAACTGATTAATTAATATAAGCAACAATTGTCAGAACAGAATTTACATTGAACGATACTAGGTTTATTTTCCTTTTTTGGAAAGTTTTTATGAATATTGACAGTTGTTGAATTGGCATGATTATATATTGCAATTTGAACTTGATTTTCGTCATGCGGTGCGTACGATAACAAAGTTAATATGGAAAATAAAACTACATCACGATAAAATATTGTTGTCTTATTTATATTTTAGAGTTGGTCTAGTGAGAATTCAGTTGAAATGTATGGCTCTACAGAACTGAATGAAATAAAAACGATCGTTTCATTTTGTTAACTGTCCAAGGCGTTGTGAAAATCCTACTATTCAGTTGAGAATATTTTGAAAGAAGAATAAAATACATTAACTTGTTTGTTTTTCTTCATTATGAAAGGTAAATAAAATAAAAACATGAAACCTCTTATTTGCCAGCTTCTGGGTAAAATACAAAACATCACTACATCCATTCATTAAAAATACAATGTTAACATTAAGTAACAAAAACTTACTTTATTTTCAATCATTGTGAAAGAAAAGTGTATGTTTACTCGTCTTGTTTTCGTAGATGTTGTGTTTCGCTAGATTCCATTACTTGTCCTAATTTCATCTAGTAAAGGTTTGTTTTTGTTTTACTAGTAGCAGGATTTTTTCAAGACAATGTCATTCTTTTTTCGAAACATAAAAATGATGCCCTGTTTGTATTTATCCTGAATAATACATCGTGACAACCAAATACTACCATTTGAGATTATACATATATATCTTCTGTTTATTTTTGGAACAGTATTCTTAGATTTCAATCCTTATATGGTTATGATTGTCAACAAGGAAGACAACTATAGCTCTTAAAGTAGATCCGCTCGAAGACAAGTAAATAGTCGTTTTCTGAAAACGTTCTTCAATCACGGAAAACGCATCTAATTCAAGCTCGTGCATTGTATTAGTAGCATTGATGAATACGAACAAGAGAAAAATGACATGATGGCAAAATAGATGATCAGGATTAATCTTTACAAGCATCAGTCAGAAAATCATAAATCAAAGAACAAAGGCTTCATTTTGAATACATGAATCAATGTAGTATGGATCACAGACTCTAAGGGAATGACAATATTCATATATCGTTGGCTTTTTAATATGACCTTTGTTGAATCGAGTAAAATCGAATCTAAATGCAGATACAGCCCAGTTAAGTGAGTATCCGATAGAGCCGAGGACGTCAGAACACCTGCATCAAGATTCATGCTTTATCAATTTCATATTTTTTAATGAAGCAGATATATTCTGGTCAATAGAAGACGTTAACTTTATTTAGCATGATAGAATGAACTACTTAAACTTGATGAATTGATATCCGTTTCTTTCATACAATTGAGATCTACAGTTATTTTATTGTAAAGTTTTAACTCATTAAGCGCGTCCAACATTGATCGTACATTATTTAATTATCGGCAATCAGTATTCAATCTTGCATTGTTCATTCAAATAAAAATTCATAGATCTCAGAAATTAAGTTTTTTCTTCGCAATCATAAACTTTTAACATCGTTAGAGGACTTGGCATGTTCGACACTTGTACTATTTACCAAAAATTAAATTTTTGGTTTAGACAAATCACAAAGAATCTCACTCTTGCGAGGGGTGGCAGAATTCTCACAAGCAGAATTCAAGAACTCTGTATCATACACTATTATCTATAGCTACATCTATTCCCTAAGCAGAATTTTGTACCCTATTATGTCCCTTCATCCACACTAACCCTTGTGAATAAAGCAGAATTCTGCTTAGAATTTTGTTCGTGCAGCAGAATTTCGTCAGAATTCTGTTCCCTAAGCAGAATTCTGTATCTTACTATGTCCCTTGATCCCCATTAGGAGCATTTTGTAAAGATGATCTCGAAATCTTGTGATGAGTAAGTAAGATTGCAAGAGCATCGTTGGATCGGTGAGGAAGATGTATAGTAAGTGAACGTGAATAACGATAGTATGAAACAGAATTCTGCTGGGAGATAAGAATTCTGGTAGTGATATATACATATAGAAGCATACTAAGCTTATTTACAGAACAAACACAATTCTGAAAATGATATATACGTATATACATATACATATATATGTAAGCGCACTATGCTTATTTAAAGAACGAGCAGAATTCTTGAATTCTGCTGTGATGAATTTTGCCACTGCTGACTCTTGCATGTTATCTTTGAAAAATTTGGTTTCCTTTGTTGAATGTTGAAATTCATGTCAGACTTCAAATGAGTTTTGTTCCATGTGCAATGAATGAAAATTCGTACTTGACGGAAGTATCATAAATAAGATTGAATGTTTTTGTTTATCTCTCAAAACAATAATAATCTCTGTTCGTTTCTGTATGTGATAAATCAATTTTTCTGAAAGCAAATCCTGATTTCGGTACCTAACTATGAATGAAATATGAAATACCAAAGTTCCCTTTTCGATAGAAAAACACGTTGTAATAAGAGCGCCCTCACGACACAATGATACCTTTTTTAAATTATCATTCTCGAAACGTTGCATAGCTAAATATTTTATAGTAATTCAGCGAATGCTATCACACAAAAACAAGCATAAGTTGGAAGAAGAAGAAATAATTCAAAGATATCACCTTGATAACATGAACAGATTGCTTGAAAAGTATAAAAAAACGCAAATGAAATCTAAAATGAAACGTTTAGCTTCCTTCAGATGCTCAATGGCGAAGATATAAAATAGAGTCACGCGACATTAAGGCTTCAGTCATACAGAACTGCTAGAAAAAGTTACCTATCATTATGAATATCAAATTATGTTTAACGTAGAATGGCTAAACTTGATTTTTTTATACAGAAGTAGAATATATGACAGCGAGAAAAATATCGTCTGGAAATTTGAAACAAAATATTCGAAGTTCTAGAGTCTGATTATAAAAGTAACTACTAAAAATTTCCAACGTTGAATTTTCGTCGTAGAGAGAGGTCGGTAGATACGAACTTCTACTTTTGAACAATCTCAATCAAATTTTATAATGCATCATCGTTTTGCAACGTAGGTTTTCTTTGAAAAAAACAACGGTTTTATGGTATATTCGTCACATCTCACTGGATAATAGAGAGGTGTTGATCTATTATCAAGTGACTTTAAACGATGGTATTGTTGTTTGGTTTTCTACAGAGCAAATTGATCTTTTCTGTTATTTTTTCAAACAATCAATTGATTTGAAGAAGACGGATGCCTGGAATTTAACAGGGTATGATCGAGCAAAGTGACGAAGTTTTATCTACTATGGCTATGGCACTAGCAAAGTAAATTACATCATTAGTACGTTTTTTTGTAGAAAAAAGTCGTTCAATACATTGAATATGAAAAACATAATTTAACCGAAATAGCTCACAGAACATAGTTTTTACATTTATATTCCGCGTATCATAACATCCATATAGAATTATAGCAATGTGAGACTTCCGTAATCTAAATCTTTTCAAAAGATTAGTCACAAAAAAAAGGAAGCGTACTAATGAAAAATATGTAAAATGATAAATGCAGAAGTATGCCTATTTGACAGAAAAGGCTTTATGCAACGAGCATATGCTCTAGCAAGAACTAAAATTATATCTTAGATCTGTTCTTCAGTCAACTACTGGGATTTGAAAATAACTTTTCTGACGTTAAACACTTCCGTGCGGTAAAAACTCGTAAGTAAAAAGAGATTCGAATTGTTTTTGAGAACAAGCTAATTCTTTGTAGTTGAGTCCATTGGAAAGTTCTAGACCAGTTAAAACGGCAGTGAAAATGGCGGATCTTGGAATGATATGTTTTATGTAGACGAGCATATTTCAAAGTAACGTAACTTAGAATTAAATAATATTTTCTTGTGATTAACAGATGAATCGAAATCGATTTATTTTTTGAAAGCTCCGATCTGAACAATTTTTAGTAGGACGTATAACTTCTATCGTTCACAACATATTCATTCATAGTAGAAATGTTGAAGTTGAAGAATTCAAGGAAGTATATCGAAATACAATTGTCTATCGCCGATAGGAACATATGAATTTAATGACTCGTGTCTATACCTACGTAGCATTCCGTATTCTGCAGCAGTTTATAAGATGACTGAATATCAAACGAATTTCTACATCTTTTTGTGTTGTTTCTATTGCATAGTTAAGTAAAAAACTAAATGAGGCAAATGTTGTAAGTGTATTATCCTCTTGTACGATGTAATTTGTAGACATCAGTTCTAATAACTGTTCCAGTAATATCAGGTTTATTTTCTTATGTAATGAATTGATTTGTTTGCAGATAATTATAAATCATAGATTTCACGTAGTTTATCGTTCTTTTTCATTTTTAGAGTTCAATGATCTTTTTAAGTTCATCCCGATAGTGTTCAAAGTACTATTTGAGGATATTGTAGATGATAATACATGTCGAACATTGTGTATTTTCTCAATGATAGATCTCTACTTTTCTTTTCCAGTAGGAGATGTTCGTTTATAACGATAATCAAATTTTATGCTTGTTCTTAATCTTTGTTTTTTGTTGATCATTGAAAATATTCTACAGATTTCAAGTTAACATTATCTACTCATAAAAGATTTTAATTTGAACTGTAATTTAAAACACTGAGCATCTCAATTGAAAGTAAAAGCATATGAATATATCTGTATGTAAATGTATTCTTTAGTCTGATTTCAATATGTTAGTTTCTTGATGCAAAAATTTCTCGCTTCATTAAATAGTATAATATTTTTATATTATATCAAGCATTTTCTTTGTTGCTGAAGTTTAAAAAAACAATAAACAGAAAAGGTCACGAACGTAGAAAAAAAATGTTTTAAGCTGTATTAATCTGAGTTATGCAATGAATAAGCTTCCTTCTCATTTATTTTACTTTTTTCTTTTTTTTTAATACTTGCAGAGCATGTGAAATATGATTTTTGACATCATTCGACAAGAAAAATGTTTCACAACATCTAACTATGAAAGAAAGAGAAACGAGAGTCAGCTGAAGAGATATGGACTCTTCTAGATTTTTATAGAATATATGCAAACTAAATACTCATGCATGTTCTTTTTTATCCTTTCTCGTTGTTCTTATCGATCCTCTAATGCTAACGCAGCAGCTGAGAACAGAAAAGAACGAAAAACTGCCGGGGTATTAAGAACAACAAAGAAAAAAAATGCAAGTCATTGAAGATACTGCATTGTCATTACTATACGTTTTTCTTGTCTCTGCAATTTATATAATAGAATAAAAAGTACCTAATATGGCGGGTGTTGCAAAATTATTTGATGGAAACGTTGTGAATAAATCGAATGAAGAAGTTGATCTTAATGATGAGCATTACAAGGGTAAAATAATCGGTCTTTATTTCAGTGCACATTGGTATGTTTTACAATGCATATAAAATGTAAAGTCAATCCGATTAATTTTTTCCTTAGGTGTCCTCCATGTCGTGGTTTTACTCCAATACTTATTGAATTTTATAAAACTCATTGTAAAGAAAAAAATTTCGAAATCATATTTATTAGTTCCGATCGTGATGAAAGAGCATTTAACGAATATTGTAAAGATATGCCTTGGTTAACATTACGTTATAGTGAAAGAAAGAAAAAGGAAGAAATAGGAAAAAAATTTCATATCACTGGTGTTCCAACAATAATGTTACTTGATGGAGATTCAGGAGATATTATCTGTAAAGATGCAAGAGACAAAATTCAACATAAAGATACACGTGGAGAATTTTTTCCTTGGAGACCATTATGATTAGTTGAACGGATTAGAACAATTCTTTTTCATTCGATACATAAAAAGAACACACAGATTCAACTTGAACAAGGTTTTTTTTGTGGATCTCATATTGTTATGTATGAAAATAAAATTTAGTTTCAATTCTTTTTATATTATGCATGCATATAAACGTATACATCAAGTCATCTTTATTCTCATCATGATCCTTCTTTTACAACATCCACATATATATACACGCATATATATGTGCGTAGAACTTATTTTTCATGTACGTATTCAAATTTATGCAAACGAACTATATTCGATAATGATAAAGAATTCGGCATGGATGCGTCTATTTGTAAGTGTATCTTTTACTTTTTTTTAATGCAAATACAGATAAAGTTACATTGACTGACGAAGATATTATGTCAAACTTGATTTTCATCATATCGATTTGTTGTAATTTCAATTCATTTTTAAGTTTGTGATTGGTTGAAAACTTTCTTAAATAATTTCTGTGATCAATTTAGTACAAATTCGTACAACATAGAATATGAATTTGCTTTTGTTGAATGTTTGACTTACTATTTTCCTTTTGAATTTTGAAATATTTGGATAGAAGATGATGCCATGAAAAAGTTAATAAAAAGAAAGAACATTCCAAATGAATCCCAGTGAATTTAATGTTTTCATAGACAATTTAATAACAGTTGGAGTATTTTCTCATGCATACATGGTCAGACTAGTTGACAGTTATAATCAGACTTGGAAAGAAATATCATTGAATATTATTAATGAGAACATATTATTCAAATCAGCTGATAAAGTATTTGTTGATTTCCTTCGAAACTGTTCTTTTTCAATCATAAATCTTTAATTTTTATTAAACGCTACGAAATATTTTCTCTACGAATGACTCCCAACGTTTCTTGAAACGATTGAGTCGAAAAGAAATACCTAATTGTTGGAAAACAAAATCCTTCCTCATCTTTCTACTTCAAATGCTAAGTTCGACAAGACGTTAGCAGGCATCGATCAGATTCGTTTTTCAATCTTTGACGATTTCTTGATAATCATCAAGTTTTTAAATGATAGCTTTCATTGACAAATCTCTGTCAATTCATATAAACATAAGGTCATGTTCTTTAGATGATAGATAATTATACACAAGAAATGATTTATCCAAAGGTTTTTCTAAAGTATTGAAAGACTTCTAGAGATAATGCATCAACTTTTCTTTTCTCCTGTAACAAACTTTCATCTAAAACGAAGCAATTTATCTTTCATGATATTTCGAATTTCTAATAAAATCAAAAATATCATGCATTCATTGAGGGTTTTATTATTTGTGTTTCTTTTTTTACAGAGAGCCTAGCAGCTATTGAGAAATTAATTCTGGGTTTTCACCGGACTGGTTTGATTCATTTTGTAAAATAAAATAAAGAGAAAGACATACGTTGTATTTTATGTCATCTGACAGAAGAATTTGATCAAGTAAACTTTGCTAGGTCGCCTAAAGTGGCATTGTTAATAACAATGTCATGTGTTAGCTTCGATTTTGTTTTTAATCTTAGCGAAAAATTCTTCTCAAAAATTATCTATCGTTTATCATGGTCTATTCCTTATAACGCTAGAGAGAGAGATATTTTCGCTCTGTAATGATAAAGGATTTCCTATGCAATGATGATTGTCAGCAATAATTATTTTTCGAAAAGAAAAATAATCTACACGAACGCTATCACCAAAAATAAGATATGAAGAAAGTTTGTATCCGAAGAAGTATTTCAACACTATATATATATAGATATAGATATATATATTTAGTTATTTACATCATTTAATTGTACGAAACAAGTTACAGAATTTTATTCTATTTAATCTTTATGAGAGATGTGAAACGATTAAAACTTACACGAGTTACATATAACTATTTCTAAGTAGAAAACCATCGCCGCGACATATTCTAGAAATGTTGATGCAATCCAATCTAACTTATATGGTTGTTTTATCCTTAGTCTAGAGTAGGAAACAATTGAACACTATCGACATAGTTGATTGCATCCATTCTATGAAGAAAGTACAACATGCATCAATTTTTGAAAAGTTCAAGTAGTTGAAGAAGTCAAATATCTAATAATACAATTCAACCTATTCAGCAACTTTAAGTCCTAGTCTGGATAAAAATCAATTCCATATGAAACAAATCTTATTTGAAGTTTCGTCACAACCACATGAATTATGAAGATATCATGCCTAGAAAATCAATATTAGTATTAAATTCAATTAATCATACATTTCTATTCTTCTAAAAAAAGTCAAAAACTGAAGTCGCAATAATCATAGCGATCATTCTTTTCTTAGTCGTCTGCATAAGATGCCTTGATTAAATAACATTACTAAGTATAGTTATTTTAAACGCGATATCTGGAATAATAGATGAAAAAAGGATTACTCATAATGTTTTGAGATTCGTTCTGTACATAGTTTTGAGTAACTCTAACAAACAAAACTCTGAAAGCAGTTGAATTTATTCTTAACCAGCACTATTAATATCACAAAGATATTAATGAACCATAAAACTACTTTCAAACAAGTTCATATATTTAATACTTTGCTTCGAAAATCTATTAGGCTTTTATAATACAGGTTTCAAATTCATTGAGTAAAATGAAGTGTTAAATTCTGACTTGAAAATTGTAGACGGGTGCAATTTCCTCGATATGCTTGGCTGTTTTTTAAATGGTAGTCTCGGATCTCATAATTGTAGCTATTCTGTACCAAGAACATTGCAAATAAGTAGAGTGAATAGTATGTTTAAATCATACTTATAGATCACCACAGAAGATATGAATATTAATTTTTTTTTCTAACATGTTTGAGAAAAAAACGCTATTCGTTGATGAAATAAAACTATCTGCGAATCTACAAGCTCATAAAATGAACTTTTTTCAAATATTCTTCTTGTTGGGTGGGTATATGTTGTGCATTGGCTGCACTGAAATAATTTCGCGGTGATTAAGAACATTTACAAAGAAGTGTGAATAGAGAAATGTTCATGTTCTTCGCATACTTTTGCAATTCTACTTTTCGGAATATCTGATCATACTCTGTATGACAACATATATTTTCAGTTATTAGCAAATAATTTGTCTTCCATACTCAGTTTTATTTCTTATCCAAAATGGAACACACGACAACACAAGTAGAATCATAAGGAAATGAAAAAAAAAATATATATATATAGATGTATATATATGGGATAACACCGACAAACGTTTAACAACATCAATGCAATCAGTTAATACTGAATAAATGATGTATTTATATAGATATTTACATAATTAACGATGAGAAACAACGAATGAATATCTTACTCTGAAGAGTAGAAAAAGTGAAGAAAACTATCAATTTAGCAGAATAAAGAACAACTGTTCAAAAGTAACAGATCACTTTGTACAATTTTGCTTTTATAAATGACAGAAAAAAATGAAAGTATTGATCGATATGTATTATAAATTCATCATTGTTGATGTTGATGATGATGGCAACATCATTTCCTAAATAGAATAAAATCAACCAATGAATGCTAATCTAGAACTGTTTTTGTCATCACAAGCGAATGAAATACTAAATCAAATAATGAATATTACTAAAGGAATATTCAAATATTTCTTTCGCTTTTTTATAAATTCTATTTTTTCATTATGCATTTACTTGAATAAACGGTGGTTGCATCGTTGTATGTTGATAAGGATTATTCCACATGATCGTTGACAATGGCAATACAGCTAAGCAATTAAAAAATTTTCAATGGATCAATTAAATATAGGGGTGCAACAAATCTTGAATGGATTTGGGATTTGTCACCAAATCCCTGAGATTTGGACTTGGATTTGGTTTTGGTTTCTGGATTTGGGGTATGGTTAGAACTGAGTTCCTAGCTGTGGATTTCTTCTATATTTTGATCACAGGATTGTTTATATTACTTTTTTCAGCTTAGATTTGGGATTTGGGATTGGTGATACGTTTGGGATTTGGATTTGGACTTGGGATTTGTTTTCTATCTAACATCAATCAAATTTTGTAGCCGTGCCTCATTCAANCCAAATCTCACTCCCAAATCCAAATCCCAAACCCAAAGCCTACCCAAATCCTAATCATAATGATACAGACCAAATCCCAAATCCAAATCTAAGACACAAATCCAAATCCAAACCCAAATCTATACCAAATCCAGACAATTTTATATCAACCTCTAAGAATTGATACTCTTCTCTTCCTTCTGAGACTTTCTATTGCAAATTCTCGTCAGATTTGGATAATTTAAGACCAAACCCAAACCCAAATCCAAATCTCAGTCGAGAACAAATCCAAATCTATTTGCACCAAATTCCAAGGCCTTGGATTTGTTGCACCCCTAATTAAATATTATGCCTATTATTAGATGTGTGAATGAAAATTACTGTGAAAGTCTCGATAAGATTTCTAGAGAAGAGTTCTGTTTGTTGTAAATGCTTTACCAAGATCGATATAATGCTTATATGGTAGTCAAAACTTTATGTTGAGAATTCACTGTGAGTGCGATTCTCGGAATTAAAATTTCATTACTTATAAATTCAAAGTATTTGTACTTGGATTAACCCTGACGAAGATCTACTTCTAGTTAGGATATGAAGTCAAATAGAGTTCCAACTCAGTTCTTTCTTTTGATTGCTGATCTTATGCACACATGGAAAGATCATTTCTCACAGACAAGCTGATTTTCCTCGTCGACTAGTGACGAGAAAAATAAAATGATATTTGGTTTAAACTGATAACATGGAAGATGTCGCTAAACTTTTGTAGTCTAAGCTTCACACTGAAGTCTGCTCTGTTCGATTCGAATAGTTGCATGAAGTGTAAAATTTCGCTTCGGCTTTTTTCCCATGTATTAATGAAATTCTTCTTACCATATTGCTGTTGAGAATTAAACATTGGATGAAACATATGTGGTACTGTTTGCATCGATGGATTTACAATCCAACCGCCGAGAGAATTAATGTATGCCGGTGGCAATTGACGATATTGACCATACGACATAGGAATAGATGTTGGACATAATGGAATATTCGGTTGCATGTGATTTGATGGTAGTGGTGAGGGACAGATGTTATCTATTTATACAGGATTATTTATTAGAAAATAAAAAGAAGAAATTCAAAGAAACCAACTTGGTCGAAAAGATTTGTAATGATGTGAATCATTTTCATTTGAAGCCATAATTTCTTCACGTTTTAATGCTCGTTTACATTCAATCTATATCGAAAGTTGGAATTCTTTTCAACTGAGTAAACAAAGAAGAAGAAACCTTTCTTCCATGAATATTAAAAATTCGTGTAGAACAAACAGTTTTCGTCGTTGCCATATCTGCAAACGTTACAAAACCAAAACCTAAATTGATTAAAACAAAAATTCATTTACATTCTTCCTTGGTGAAAGAAATCAAAGTCTTCTACCTCTATGTCGACCACTGTATCGATCATAGATAATAAATGCTTCTTCAACCTAAACGTATGAATTTCGAGGGAAGTCTAAAACATTTGACGGAATATTTTACTTGTCCATAAGATTGAAAAAAATGAGCCAATTCTTCAGGTCCAACCGAAGATGGAACACCACCAACAAATATTTTTCGTTCTTGTCGATATGACTATTGATGAATTAAATAATAAAGTCAATAATGTATGCAAAATATTTCAAAAAAATACTAGATCTTACTGGATCCACACCACTATCGCCTGAATCACTACTATTACTTGTTACTCGTCGAAGTGGTGTTGATTGTTCAAGCAGAGATGATGGAATAAATTGACCCAACATTAAAGAGTTATTGCTCATTGTTTCTTTTTTGTTTCTTCTCTTAATATCAAATCTTTGCTTTTCTTAACGATGATAGTTGATTTCGTGTCTGGAAGACGATTCTTCGAGGCAAAATATCAGACTCTATTATGACTCATCATTTTCATATTTTATTACAAGAAAAACAATTTAATATTAAATAAAAGATTAATGTGAGAATTTCATTTTTAATAATCAAGAAATTCATTAAAAGAATTTCACAAGTGCATTGATGTGTCGAATGAGAGATTGAATTCTCGGATGTGATTAGTTGCTGAGACATTGACGAATAGAAGATTCGTAAATAATGAAAATACTCTGCCTGCGTTTCTCATGGTAAAAATGTACCTTGTTTTCTTTGTATTGAAAAAAAAAGAACGAAACATATGAAAAATGGATGCATTGATTTTTTATCGAATTCATCATTTTGTAGATTCAAATAAAGAAAATAATTTCAGAGAAGAAAATTTGAACGAAAAGAAACATGTCGTTCGTTGTCAAAGCCGTGGGAATTCTACAACAACCAACAACGGGTGTTCTTCTCTGGTATGATTTTTGACTTAGTATTTTTGTCTAAATTTTCTACTGATTATGAACTATTCTAGGAACAATACATCTGTTCGTAATATGGCAACATTGAAAGATAGTAAGACTAAAACGAGAATTTTTTGAATTGCTAATCATTCATTTTGTATTTCAGTTAGTCGTCGTTTGAAATCAGTAAAAAGTATTCAAAAGATTACAAAATCAATGAAGATGGTTTCAGCGGCCAAGTTTGCTAAAGCTGAACGGGAATTACGTGCTGCTCGTCCATATGGAACGAGTGCTAAATGTAAAAATAAAACTATTCCTTTACTACCTGCTGTATGACAGTTCATTTCATTTATTTGTCTAGCTTTTTATGATCATTTGGAAGTGGAAAAAAATGAAGGTCCTCAAAAACAAGTCCTCATCGCAGCAACATCTGATCGTGGTCTTTGTGGTGCAGCAAACTCATCAATTATTAAAAATATTCGTACACAATTAAATGATCCCAAACAAAATTTAGAAGGAACAAAAGTTGTTACCATCGGAGATAAGTCGCGTGCTGGTCTTGCTCGAACTCATGCAACAAATTTACTTTTATCAGTCAATGAAGTTGGCAAACGATCGGTGGTTTTTGGTGATGCTTCTGCTATTGCACAACAACTACTGAGTTCAGGTTTTGAATTTGATTCAGCTGAAATTGTTTATAATAAATTCAAGTAAGGCGCTCTAATTTATTATAAGTAAACTAATAGTACGAAGAAATTGAAAAATTAATCTTATTTAGATCAGCCATTGCTTATACAACAACACGTCAAAAAGTCTTATCAACCGATGCTATAGCCAGCTCTAAGACAATTCAAGTTTATGATTCAACTGATGCTGAAGTAATTCGTTGTTTTCAAGAATATAATTTAGCATCTGTTCTTTACTATACAATGAAAGAAAATGCAACGTCCGAACAATCATCACGTATGACAGCTATGGATAATGCTACGAAAAATGCCGGAGAATTAATTAATAAATTAACAACATACTATAATCGAACACGTCAAGCTGTTATTACAACTGAACTTATTGAAATTATTTCAGGTGCTGCAGCTTTAGAACAAAAACAATAGAAAAGCAAATCAATTCAATATAAAGAATCACACATTCAATATATGACGAACAGAACTTTGTTTTCTTTTAGTAGTTGATTATACTTCATAAACATACTTATGTCCCTAGTTTTTTTCTGCTCTCTTTCTCTCTCTCTCTGGTTTCACAAAATAAAATCGTCTAGGTATATCATACGATTTTCGTTTTCAGATGTCGAACGAAGAGAAAGAACCAATCAATGAAGCACCTGTTACACCATGGAATTTAACTATTTACTATCGACGAATTTTTCCATCCCATCTTTATTGCAAATGGCTTGCTTATGGAGAACGTGAGTCAACTATTTCTAAACAAGCTTAATTCGAAATTCAAACAAAGAACAAACAGCTTATCGTCAGATCAATTTATATCACGCTATTAGACGATTATCTATATCTCGACGAGTATATTGAGTCATGGAAATAGTTTCTCAAGTTGTCTTCGTACAAAAATGAAAAAAAGAATAACTTCAGAAAAACAGACACATGATACCATGGTTGCGGTTGTACACTTAATTTCGAACATAGACGAAACTGTATTGTGTGATAACAAAAGATTTGCCGAAGTATCCTAGGGATGCCTTTTTGTCATTTCATCTTATTTCCGCAAGCAAAATGAAACTTGATCCAGAAAAAGTAGATTTCGAGTGATCACTTTATTTCAATCGTCAAGTTTTTTTAGACAATACTTGATTAAAATTTTTTCTTTTTTTTTAATTGCGTACTATGTTGTATTTGATTCGTTTGCTTCTATCGTAGTGCATTGTTCAAGATTTGAGAGAATTTTTTTATGTTTAAAAGGAATATAACTTGATCCACTAGTAAACTTAGTTCTAAATCAAATTATAATAGTCAAGCTCACAGAATTGCCAGTCGTGTCTCTTTAAAAATTACTTTTTCCATTGAACTTCCTCATAGACGATACATGTATATTTTATTCAAGTATCTAAAGATACTTGATTATCTGATTGTATTTTCATTCGTATGATATCAATATTTTCTCGTATGAAATTCCAAAATGTTGTAACAAAAAAAACTTTTATTATGAATGATTTTAGCTGCTACATGTTCACAATTTGCTCAACGTGAATTTAGCTTTACGCTTGAAAATGATGTTTATCGTCGTTATCTTTCGTTTTCAAATCATGTTGAATTTGAAAAAGAATTGATAAAAATGTGTCCAGAAAAAATTGATATCGGTGCTGTTTATTCAGCAAAAGTAATAGATTATTCAAATGATTTTCTAATGAAAAGTTAATTATAATAATTTAGCCGAAAGATCATAAAATGCTTTCTCCAGCACAATTTTATCCCATTGAACGTGAACTAGTCTTCGACATAGATATGACAGATTATGATGACGTTCGATTTTGTTGTCGGTAATGATACTTTTTCTTTTTTACTATGACAAGATTTAACAGAAAACGAGCACATCTATCTTCAGTGGTGCTGATATATGCTCAAAGTGTTGGACATTAATGAGATTCGCTATGCAAATTATGGATCGTGTATTACATGGTTTGTGTTATTTGGTTCAATATCTTTTTTTCTATGAAACATCGAGCAAAGCTTGCATTTTTCTTCTGCTTGTAAAGAGGATTTCGGCTTTGAACATCGCTTATGGGTTTATTCTGGTCGACGTGGTGTTCATTGTTGGGTGTGTGATCCAACAGCAAGAGAATTACAATCAAGTATTCGACAAGCTATCGTTGAACATATTACTGTTATTACTGTAGGATGATTTTTCTAGCTTTTTTCTTTGTCTAGTTTTTTTTCCGTTCAGGGTGGAAAAGACGCAACAAAACGTGTAACACTCTATACTCCATTACATCCATCACTTCAGTAAAAATTAGAAAATCATTGTGATTTGTTTGTACTTGAATTTTCTAATTCATACCAATATCATATTTAGACGAGCTCGTGAAATTATTTCACATGAATTCGATGGATACGCATGTTTGAAACAAGATTTTCTTGGAGACGATCAACGAATCGAACGATTTCTTCGACTTGTTCCTGACGATAATATCCTTTTCTTTTTAAATATTTAGTAGAATATCATTTTTCTGAAACAATCTTTTAGAAATCTCCTGCTAATGATGAGTCTCTACTAGTTGGAAGCGATGTTGTTTGATCAGGGTCAGACATTATATTTTTCTTGTAATATCATTGTCGAGTCATATGGCAACAGAAAAACAAACGAGTTACGTTTCTTCATAGATACTTTTAGAAAGCTGCGTCTGGTTCGATGTATAATTGAAAGTTTCCTTTCCATCAAAAATGAGTAACGAGCAATGTATTTTATAAGCTATCAAAAACGCTTGATTGACTAGCTTTGATCAGAATCGAAAACAGTCTCGTTAAAGCGTTCACGTGAAACTCAAATATTGAACATCATGCAATTATTGTTAATAGATAGGCCACGATTGTTTTATGGTTTTTAGAACTTGACACGATTGATATGTAGTTCATGAGAGTCGCCTATAATGGTTTATTTTAGTTAAATGTTTCAGTACTAGTTTTGAATTATGTTTCACAAGCTGAAGAGAATTCGAGTAAATGTATCTGATTGTCATGACGACAACTAACATACAATTTGTTATTTAGTGGAATTAGTCGAGAATAATATGACTTATGAACACCGTAATTCTCTCGTAACAGAAAGGCGTCTTATTCGTGAGGAAAGTTGATTGTTGCTCTATTAATTGCAACATTTATATTTTAAAAGAGCATGCACAATTTATAGATCAATGACCGAGAGACTATTTGACTATGTAACCTCGGATTTGAGTCTGAAAAACGGAAGATACTTGACAGATTCCAAATTATCAATATTTCCGTAGTTATTTTAATTTGCGAAGAAAAAACTAAGATTCCTCAATAACAACGATTCATCGTTTATTAACTAACATGAAGATTTGTTTCCTCGATGTATAACATCTCTTCTTAATCTTTGATAAAAACAAAAGAAATTTTTCCTTAACAAAAATCTTCACGTCGTCACACATTACGAGAAATATTTTCTCAATTGGCAACATCAGCAGAACGATGGGCTGCATTTACTCAACATACGGAATCAATGATTAATTCTGTTACATCCTCTACTAAAGTATGATGTTATTCTTCGTTTTCAATCTAGACATAGCGGAATTTTTTCTTCTATTTTTGACTAGTATCGTAAAGCTGCTTATACTACATTAGTTGATGAAATCATGTTTGAATATTGTTATCCACGTCTTGATGTACATGTATCCAAAGGAATGAATCATTTACTTAAATCACCATTTAGTATTCATCCCAAAACCGGTCGTGTATCAATTCCAATTCATTTAGATTCATTAGGACATTTTGATCCATGTAAAGAAGGCTCGGTTCCAAAATTAAGTGAATTATGTCAACAAGTTGAACAATTACCAAAACAGAATCAACAGAATGAAGATGAATCAAACGAAAAAATCTCCACGAAGCAAAAAGGTTATCGATATTAATATCAAATATAAAAACAGAAAAGAACTTTATATTCTTCGTTTGTTTGAATTAGATTATAACTATACATCATTGAAACCATTTATCGATATTTTTGCTCGATTTGTTCATCAATCACAAACAAGCAAACAACATGAGACATTGGCTAAGAGTGGTTAGTTCAATTTATTTATGGTGATATACATCTATTAAAATGTTTTCATTTTAGATCTTAATACCATGTTATCAGGAGAAATTTAAACGACTTATGGACAATAGTCGATCGATAGAATAGATTTCTTCATCGAATGTCAGATATATATGTATACATAGTTTTTCTACGACTTATTTTGTATCTATGATCAGATGACAACAAAAATAAATAAATCAAATTATCTACTTCATTATGCATGATCATAATTTATTCTTAATCTATTCTGTGAAAAACATCGTAATAAGTAGATAAATTCGATCGTACTCTTTAACATTAATCTTCATGCAGATACATTTTATAGTTGAGAATACTTTCCGGAAATGTTAGAATTATAACCGGAAGGATATGTGGCAGCATTGAGATGCATTATAGGACGTTTCCAGATGGTATTCAAAAAAATAATAATTATTATTTTAGAGAATTTTAATTTTTTATATTATTTGCAATACTAAATGAGATAAGAGTACTTAGCAGAGTTTTCTTTTCCGTAAATTCTAATATTTTATGAGATACAAAAGCCTTACTAGTGAAATAGTTCAATAAGTCTGAAAAACTATTCATTCAATTATAGAAGTCTTTTGTTCTCTCAAGTGATGATTTCTCGTCGAATCAAAAATAGACTACTCTACTTTCTGATCATTAATATAATCTTTCAAACAGAATAGTTACAAAATGTGTGCTCATCTGCTCATTTGACAGTTTCAGACATTTACAATCAGAACAACATACACCGACGAAAAACAAATATATATATATATATATATATATATATTACAAGGTTCTTCAAGCAGAATATGATAGAAATTTCCGTCAAGTGTTGTACTCAATACAAAGAATCTTATTTTATTTATGAAAACACCTGACATCAAACTATTCATATGTCCATTTATCTTTATTTCGATTATTCTGACGGAAATCACCTTTCTATTGAAACGAGAATGCCATTTCTCTATTTGAAGATGTGAGACATCAAAAAAGAAATTTTGTATGTTTATACTTACGAACGGATATCGAATAGATAGATTTTGTTGGTTATCATCATCATGGATTAGTGAGGAGCGCAATATTTATCAGACAATGCAATAGTGAAACGAGTCGTGATACTTTAATTTTGCCATCAAACATTATCATCTTTATCACATGTTGAAAATTTCAGTAATTAGTTTTAGAACTTTGAATATGTATTATTTAGTTCTTTCCTAAGTGCAAATATGTGACGATCATCGTCAACAGAAAATAACTGGAAATCTCATAGAATATATTCAAACACAAAATGGCTACAGAATCATACCCGAAAACAGAAGAATGAATCGTTCTATTTGCATCTGTTTTGATTGTATCAAAAGTTTAGTTTTTCTTATTGAACAAAATTTTTTTCTGACAGTTGGCATTTTCTTCGTCAGCATACAAAAGAATAGTTATATTCGCTATTTCAATAATTATAATCTATAGTCCTATGACGATAATAGCAGTTACTTGAAAATGAAAAGACAAATTGAAGTGCAAAATCATCTTTAATGAATAGTGAACAAAATCTAAACAGTAAGTAATTAATGTATGCATTTCATATGAAGAAAAACTAATTGCTAGAATGATGTATCATTGATCTAATCATTAATTCTATAGATTATGCAAAAGGCAAAGCATCATTTCTTGGCATGACATGCATGACTTCTTGTTTCAGAATTGTTTTATTCTATATCCTTTGAAAAAATTAAAAACGGCTGTCACAGACTATTGAAAATAGGGTAGATTAAGAAAATTATTGATGGATCGAAATAGAAAATATTTACCATAGAGAATATTGTTTTAATTTTATAACTCATGATGCATGTTATGATCAATAGAATCAAAATAGAAAGAATCACACGATTATTTCATATAAGTCAACTGAAAAGCAAAGCAAAGCAAATAGAAGGTTCAATAATATAGTTATCATCGAATAACCACGATATCTGAAGAGCCTGTATTCATTCTAAGTTTATAGTGGGCCATGTAATAATGATGTTACAATCTACAGCTACTGTAATATATTTCATGGACTTGAGGGTTGCTAGTTTACTGGAAGAATAGAAAAACAGCCATTCTCAATATATGATACGCGTTTCGTTTCGATCATATATGATTATGATGGCCGTTGACGATCAGAAGCATCACTGGAACAACGAACACGACCTGCGTCGATATCATCGTCATGCATACAGGTACCATTCTCGATAGTTATGGGTTTCTATAAACATAGAAGAAAAACTACAAATAACCAAAATCTAATGAATAATGACTAGATATGATATATATTTTATGAGAATCCTCTTCATGAATTTCTTCTACGATATAATGTGTAAGAGATTCTCAAAGAAACTTACTGTAGATGAAACAGCATACTCATCTAATGATGAGGCTTTAATCAACATTGTATTGAAGACTTTTTCAATTGAACTCAAAGGTAAACTACTTGTCGAACGTGTACGAAGTAAATTTTGATCCATTCCAATTGATAAACATTTTTGTAAGCGACATGCTCGACATGGTGGCATTGATGCTGAAAAATATCTTCGAGTTGCTTCAATATAACATGTACCATTTTGATTACATTTTAATGTCTAAGAAAATAAAATATTTAAATCATCGTAAGGAAAATCATTGATTCTTTATTATCAACGAACACCAGGTGGTAATAGAGCATGACGTCGAAAAAACGATTTACATGGTAAACATGTTCGAATACCAAAGTTATTTCCATAAACATAAGCACCACAAACAGCACAATCGAATGGGGAATCAGATGTTTGTTTTTGATCTTGCCACATATGATATGAATTAATGAATTAACAAGGAAGAAGTAACTTTGTCTTTATTTCAAATGAAAGAATTTTACATATTTCTTTTTTAGTTCTTTTTTCTTCTTTCTTTTTCTTCTTTGCTTTGCTAGTCTATTATTAACAACATTTTTCTCTTCACTTGACGCCATAAAACTCGATATTCTTAAACTTATCATCATCTTAGCTCGATGGTATTTGTGAACGTGACTAGATTTTTACGGACATATTTTCTTTTCCTCCTTTTTCTTTCTCTCGTCGTTATAATATTAACCTACTATACACAAAAGATTGTCTGAACGACTTAATAAAAAATAATCAATGTACGACATGTTTAGAAAATGACTTGTTCTAATATTATTTAACATGACGAAGAAAGATGAACAAGTCACGAAAGTACAATAAAAAAATATTTATATCATTGAAAATCAAGAGCTCTCAGTTTGTTTTTATTATTCCTTGTATATAACGTTGAGATGTATGTTTATTGCCTTCGATCACAAATACGTAATCCAATTCGAAATATCAAAAGAGGCATTTTTTATTCGATTTTAAATTTTCGAGACTCTATGATTTGATTTATTCTCGTTGATTTTTATTAATCTTCGGTGAAATCATACGTATGAATTCAGTGTGGCTTTTGATTTTGACAGTAATTTCTTATTCAAAAGTTTAAAAGAAATTAAAAATAGCAGATTGTTATGCTCCCCATCGCAAACGTATCGCATTAAATATGTAAGAATCAAACATTGACAAGTATATCTGCGGGAATCTTCTGGACTTTGACAATTTTATTTTAATAGAAAAAAGAAATGCTGCTGTGCGCGAATAGCATGGTTTCTTCGATTTTATTTTGCTAGCACATTTATGCTGTTAAAATACTCTCGTATGTACTTTATTTTACTTTTTTCTATAGTTACTTGAGTGTTGATTTATTGATTCGCAGCAGTTCTGTCGTTGGGTTTAAAAACAGAATCGATTTCTAGTTTTTGTTTTCATTGAGTATTTTTGTTCAAATCGTTTCTACCTCTAAAACTATACGAATACGTACATATTTATTAGACCGTCAATAGTTAAGTGCTTTTTTGTTTTTTTCCACAAAGTGTTTAACTCTATTACTTGCTATCATAATTAGTTTCATTCAAGATTTTTATTGATATAAACCAGTCAATGGCACGCATTCTACTGAATAATCTCTCTTTGAAAAGGATTACACAGCAATAAAAAAAATGACATGTTATTATGGAAAAGGAATATTAATGAAAAAATATATTGTTTTCATCTACTTTTTTGTTTATCTAACCGATGAGATAAATTCAAGAAATTCAAATGTATGATCATGCTGCGTATTCATGAAACAGCATTGCATCTTTCATTTCTGTTAGCATGTCGGGATCAATCTCCATAGAAGTCGTAGTCATCAATTATAGATTTTTATAATCTATTCACATGAAAGAATTTGACGACCAGACTTCAAATCTTACTAGTACAAGTTTTTAACCAACGAACATTATTCGATTGTAGATTAATATCAAAAATAATTAGAAAAATACAAAGCAGTTGAATACGAATTATTGTCTGTGGATAGATCTACGAATGCTGAAGAAAATTTGAACATATTTCTATACAGGATTGTTACAATTATCATATGTAAGTTTATGTTGAAAAGCATCCTTCAATTCAATGATATTCTTTCGGCTTTTGAATTATGAAAAACATCAGTTTATCTCGATTTGAATACATCACAAAATCAATTATTTTCCCGTTGCCGTGTTTGTTTCACATAATAATTGACGTTATCGTATCATTTTTTCATAGATCATGCTGTAGTCCATGGGGGATTGTGTGTTGACATACGACTAGCATCATTAGTGCCATGATCTTATTCATAGGTATGCGTTATTACTCTACCTTCAAATTTATGAAAACGATTCATTTCATGCTAATTTATCTTAATCTGTATCCATTACTGTAATGCAAAAAAATTCATTGACTCGTGTTGCATCAGCAAGCATAGTAGATAGGGAGAAACAAGTGAAAGGATACATTTTATATGCTTTTATTTTAAAAATGTGATCATCAAACGAAAGACAATAGCAACATTTGGCTTATGTACGCAATGGAATCATAACCATTTGAATACATCGGTAGTAAATCAAGTGAAGCGCCAGTCCAAGATTTCTGATTCAGAGCAATGGAAACAGTAGAATTCTGTCACATGTATCATCTAATGTGAACATGTTCTTTAAAAAGAAAAAAATCTTCTTGTCTTTAGTTTACAAAATTTTAAAGAAAATTATCTTCCCATCGATTGATATGAAGGAAATGAACTTTTATTTCTATGTAGCTTAATTATGTAGGATTCCATTTGTTCGATATTAAACTTCCTGACATGCTTTTTCGATGATGCCAAATTTTATAAATAAATTTATTTTAAAATATTCTGAAAAATCGGGGCTACGAGTTCTTCTAACTCAATCGATGAATATCATAGATCATTAACGAGTGTCTATATTTCAAGTTAGTATGATGAAACGAATTCTTTCTGATTCTGATCGAGACATCGTTAGAAGTTTCACTATATTAGAAACTTTTCATAAACAATACTCGTTTGTTTCTCATTAAACAAACATGGTTTTCTAATAGTTCAATGTAGATTTGAATCTTTTGTGAAACTCACATACATGTTCGAAGAAAATTGTAAGTGTAAGTTTGAAGTCGAAGTCTTGGGAATTCATCGTCCCCCCCCCCCTCCCCCTTTCACTAAAGATCATACTGACTAGTTTTATACTCATGCAGTATTCTTGCTTTTATTATATATGTGAGTTCTACATTTCACTTGCAACGAAACTGTTCTAATGAACGATTTTTCTTGCATTGTTTCCTGATATGATAGGGAACTACTGTCATTAATCGAATGTAAAGTCGAGCAGGGTCAGAAAAACTTTCAAGGAATTCAAAGTGTACAATCAGTTTTTGATGCGTGTTTTTTCCATACTCATCTAATGTCTCCTGTGACATATCAAGTTTGAAAATCGTCTATTTCTATGAAATATAATCTTTAGTGAAACTAAATACCAAAACAAGACGACCAACAAGAAAAGTTATCTATATCGAAACATATAAGATAGAAATTGCTCGCTTTCTTTTCTGTCGAAAACACAAAAAAAAATTTTTAATTACAAATTACTCTTTTTTTTCATTAATTTAGTCATATAATAATAGTGTCGTTGTAAGTATATGTATTCATCAAACAATCTTTGACATTTTTGATGATCGATCGATGCATTTAGATCAGATGTTTTGTCGAAATCTTCTAATTCTTGTTGATAACCATCAAAAGCTATTTGTTCAAGTTTTGATTTCATCATTAATATTTCTTTCGACAACGGATAATCCCGACTTTCAAATTCAAGTTCATATATTCGATGAATATAACGAAAATGAATACAATGACGTAGGGCAGTATTGATTCGTTTTAATAATTGTCTATTTTCATCGATTTTAGACTAGAGAAATAAAAATGAAATAACGAAAGGCACAAAGAAAGACTTCTGATTTACTTGTTCTTGCTCATTTACATTAGAAATTTCAACACATGTATCATTATGCAATAGTGATTTTTCTGAAATCGATAAAAATCTGTAAATTTAACCAAAATCATCTTTATCTATTATCATCGCAAATAAAATTGCCGAAAGTCAGATAAGAAGTTTTGTACAAATAAATTTCCTTTTGTATCTGAAGATTTGACTTCAGTAAATCACGTGATTGCAAAGATAAATGAATATGTTGACTTGATCTTTCTAAGATGTCTATGATTTCTATGTAGAAGAAGTCTTAATTGACATGATTACATTGTACATTGAAAATAGTCTTTTTCTTTTCAAATTATGAAACTATTCAAAATTCAAGACAGCTCTCCATTTATTTTGATTAGTGGGAAATTCTTTTTAAGCTGACAATGGAAGCTTCTTAGAAATGACAGAAGGATTTCAGGAGACATGATAAATGTTCAAACAATCAAGTGTATTGATCTATAGTATAACTCAACTATCAAAGTTAAATCAGTTCTGTTTCAAATACTCTATTGTTTGTAACTATACATTACAACAAATACAATATCTAAAATCATTCTTCATCTTTAACATTCGTCAATGAACTTTCATTGTGATAAAGAACCATTTTTTTTATTTAGAATATTCATGATCATAGAAACTGAACAATAAAATAAAAAGATTACCTTCTTTTACAAATGATAAAGATGATTGAATAAAGTATTCTGACTGATTCGATCGATGTTGTGACGTATCTTAGAAAAACGACGTTAAAGATTAAAGTGACTATTTAAATTAGATTAAGATACCATCGACTACTGAGGATGAAGTAATTGAGTTATTTACAAGTGGTACGTGTGCATTGTTAGTGATTGATATCGACGGTGGTGTTACTACTAGAATAAAAATAGACGAATCGTATTCACACAAATATATCTATAATAAAATATGTCTGTAAGTGTTTACAAAGTTCAGGTGTTTTAGAATTTCTAGACTCATGTAGAATATCATTCATTGATATTGTAAGCAATGGATCATCAGAAGTATCTTTAATGAACAAAGAAATCTATTGATTCTAGTTAGAGGAGAATACACTAACCAATTTGATGATCGATTGGCGAACTATTGTAATTTTCTTCGATGATAGCCTTAAAAGTACAGTTTGAAACGGTAACATACGAATGAGCTGAGCTTAATATTCAAGTTACTTGTTCACTTGCATCAATCGATTCATTCAATTGATACTCATCAAGTTCAAAGTTAGGAGGTGTTTCTTCGACAGTTTTTTCATGTGAGTCGTTTCTGAAATTTTCAATCGATGTTAGATACATACGAGAGAAGTTTTTCATTGATTTCAAGTTCATGTTTTCATAGTTTTGTTTATAATGAGTAGGTGTTGTTGGTGTTAATGATAAATAGGATGCAGACGAAAACATATTTCTTCTTTCATTCGATAGCAATAGTTTTTGTGGAGCTAAGAAAAATTTTAAATTCATAAAAAAATCATTGAAAGAAAATTTAAACCAACTAAATAGCTTTGAATAGTTTTTCTTATGGCCATGTATGCGATTCTTAAACGAAAACAATGAGATCAAATTTATTTTCAGAAATATTTACATACTGACATATTAGGTAAAAAGTTGTTGAGTTTTTCTTCACGGTAAAATAAAAATGTATATTCTGAACAACGAAATGCTTACGAGCTTACGGTACGGCAAAGGTCTGTTGAAAGTTGGTCGTTGTTCTCTATTGTATACTGTGAAAGTTACATATTTTTAAAAAAATTATCAAGAACAATTTAAATAACTTACAGTTGAACGGTATTAGTTTATTTGATTTTGTAATTTTTGTCGAATGCCAACGTTGATTGAATGACTACAACCCAATTAGATATTTCATTCGTTTTTAAAATTATGATTGAGTTTTGTTTCAGCTTACTAGATTTTGATCTTCATATTTATTACGTTGTTCAAATACCATTTTTTGAATGTGGGCCGTTGTTTCATCATATACTGGATGAACACGATATGTTGGACAATGTTCTTGATGTTCTATTCGAACAACGTCCGGCATCGAACGTAGCAAAGCCAAAAATGAATGGAAACCAAGCTGAGCATCTAATTGTAGAAATGCGTTTTAAAATTTTTGCTTAGAAAAAAAAACTGTTCAAAATATAACGACAGTTCACTATCTAACAGTAATAAATAAAGAAATTCATTAAAAGTAGATATGAATCCGAACGATTTCAGT
This sequence comes from Rotaria macrura, assembly GCA_900239685.1. Classification (NCBI taxonomy): domain Eukaryota; kingdom Metazoa; phylum Rotifera; class Eurotatoria; order Philodinida; family Philodinidae; genus Rotaria; species Rotaria macrura. The sequence continues at coordinate 93,734 of OENT01000022.1, forward strand.
ATCGAAATCAGGAATGAAAAATTTGTTCTAAAAGTAAAGTTCAAACGTTTTAGTAGAAAAGTTTTACTCTCTCTCTAAGAAATAATTCTATAAATCGAGTGAAATCTAGTTAAATTCAGAAGAGAGATATTCAAACGAAATGTTATTCACTATTCAAAACGCTTTGATTGATAAAGGTTCAATATGAATAAAATTTTAAAATGTTCTTTCTTCCTCATACAAATTCCGTTCATTTCACATGCTGAATCAACAAATTCAGAACTAGTGACAGTCTGACTGAAAGCAAACTTGTTTAAGTGTAATTCCTTACAATAAGAATTCATCGTCATGTATCAACGAACGTACAATATAGAAATGTTCAAAATTGTGTTGTCTATCAGAGATCGATTCTATGTTCAATACGAACCATACTACTAATCATACTGTTAGTGAAACGTTCAAAATATAAACTATCCATGGACAGGGGTCATTCAAATTTGTAACTTCACACAAGTGAAGACAATACTAAATCATTAGATTTTTGCGATAATGAAAAAGATTCGATTCCAAATCTTTTTTCTTCTTTTTGTTGATTGAATTATAAATGACTTACATGGCACTTCTTTACCACAATTCAACTCTTTATAATCCCAATATAATAATGAACCTGATAATCCTCCATATTTAGTTTTCGGTGAACTAATTAATAATGAACGAATTTCTTGTTTAATATTTTCATGAAGTTTCTGCTTTTCAGTATTATTTAGCATTGTTCGTATGTTCGCTTTTATTTCTGGAAACAAAATAGATCAATATCAACCATACATCTATATAGATATTTTATTTTTATCTTTTAGTGAAACAAAAACGTATAAGTAAATAATAAATGAAAATATATCATACATATAAAGTGAAACATAAAACAAAAATAGCAACTGTTTCTTCTTCAAGATTTCGATAAATAAATAAATAAAGTGTATTAGCATATAAAAACATTAATTCAAAATTGTGTATATAAATAAGTATCGAGAAAAATAAAACTAAGAACTACAGCGAAAAGAAAGATATACGAATAAAGCAAGTACCAAGAAAAAGATTTTGATAACGAGGTTGTTGATGTACTTATTGATCGATTAAGAGTTGGCGATGACAATTTCAACAATTTCTCATCCTGCAATGAAATTTTTCGCATTATTATTCATTTTATAATGTAAAATATCGTCATCGAATGGGAATGCTTATCTATAATATTGAGATCGTAAAGAAAATCTCATTTGTTTTTAATCGGTCATCGCAATCTTTATGTATTCATGATGGAATGAATTATAAAAAGGTGCACACGTAACTCAAATTTCCAGTTAATCAAACATGAAAAGTTTAAATTCGAAAATAGCCATCCGTATTATACTAGCTGGAAAGGAAACATCACTAATTCAATGGATACAACTCGAGTCGTTCTTATCTCTAATTAGAGGTACAACATGGACCATGGGAAGCAAAATTTCTGAAACACGTTTATTCAGTCGAAGCAAAACACTTAATTGCCTCCGTCATCTTCAACATGAACAATAGTCGTTCAAAAGCGGGGGGCAGTCTATAAACAAGGTCTGTGATAGATGAAAAATGGGAAGTAAGACGTTTTAACGATCGCTAATTAATACATGATGATTATAGATGCGTCTAATTATCATTCTTCTCGTTGATCCTTCATAATTAGCGTAGAACAATTTTTATGTGTCATGAACCTATCTCGGGATATTTTATTACAAATGAGCACCCCAAAGTTTTCGAGAGAATCTCTTACTCTGACCCGTATAATCTAAAGCTTTCCATTAAGATGAAAGTGATTTACCAATCAGATTTGAGAATTTTTACGATACTTAGCAAATAACTTTGCTACCAACATCATCAGATCTTTACTTCCGTAAAAGATAAAATGAGCCATAGATAGATATTCTATAATTGTTCAGGACATGTTTCCTCTCGAGGACTAGTTTGATAAGCAATGAATTTCAAAATTTTTATCTGACTCATAAGAATATCTCTACTAAGAAATATTTTTTATTGAATTAATGAACAAGTTAAAAAATCAATAAGACTCATTGGACGAAATATTACTAGTGTCAGGTATATATATTCGTAGATCAAAATTGTTTACTCGAATTATTGTACGTTCATTTTGGTCATCATCATTGTCTTGAGCAGTAATTCTTCGCTGAATTGGTTTATATTGATTCTCACATTTGATGAATAATGGAGCTTCATTAGGTTCCTGAAAATCAATAAATATTTACTATTGAGAAACATTGATTATGGTGTACTACCGATAGAGGACGAACAGTTGGTAACGATGAAAATGGATTAACTATAAATTTCATTGATTCATCGTTATTCTCCTCGGAGCATATTGAATTTTCCATGAATGATGGTTGTTCATTCAAAGGTGGTGTATGCTACGATAAACTACAATCAGTCAAACTATTATCTTATTCTAAACTTTACCCAAACATTTTTTTCAAAACTATTACGATTGGTTGGTGTTGATGAACATTCATCTCTTGCTTCAACTATTTCCTCGTGTTCGTCAGATAGCTCCATGTTTTGTTGATGAGGATGTTGTTCATGTAAGGGTACATGGTGATCCTGAGACATATAAAACAATAGAACTTTTAGAAACATATAATTCAAACACTAGTGGACGGTGCTTTACAAAGAAAACATAATCAGGAAGTACAATATATTGTTCGTCGATTGTGTTTGTTGAATGATGTTGACGAGAAAAAGTAGTACCACCTTCTACCATGTAAAATTCTCTATTAAAATAGTAAGGTTTACGATTCAATGAAAACATACGTCGTCGTTCTCTTTTTTGTTGTCGAAGCTAAATTATGAAAGATCTTTTAGATTTACAATTAAGTTTAATTGACATTCAATAGTTACTTTAACAGCTGAATACACATAAGCCGGTTCACGACGTAAATCAATAGAAAATAGACGTTGATCACTACTGAGTAAATCAAGTAGTGATCGATAGCCTAATAAACGATAGGGTATTTCGGCATTATCATGCCGTTGTCGATAATATCGAAAAAGTTCAGCTTGAGTCAAGTAACCACGTTTACAACTTGTGATGTATGAATGCAGTTCATTCATGGTTTCACAATAAATACGAGGATCAATTGGTACTAAATGAGCAAGAGGCGAAGAAGAAACAGCCATTTTTATAAGGATAGTATTATAAATCAGGAGGACACAGTTTAATCGATTGGGAATGAACGAAAGAAAAGCGAGCCAGAATGTATATGGTACACAATGGATTTTAGACCATTTTACCTCCACTATGTTTATAGAATTCTGTTTCTATTTAAATCGAATGACAGTCAAATTAAATTGTATTCCCTGAATGTAACACAAGATATTATGTTAAACCAACACATAGCTCTTTAAAACATAGACAAAAATGTGCGACATCTATTCTACTACCCGACATGTAACTATATGAGCTTTATACTATAATATGAATGAAGTAGTGCATTTTTTTAGGCGAAGAGACCATCACTAAGGTCAAAAACACATTCAAAAGAATGAAGAGATATACATTACAATACAGTTCATACAATTGAATTTTTTCACCTCTCAAGTCCAAGAAAACCGTGACGTGATCCATCATGTCAGAAAGCGTAGCTAATTAGTATGAGAAACGATGACCATTTTCGAGCGAAGAAATTTATTCGTAAAAGAAGTAAGGTGGATGCCGATCAAACTTATGGCAGTAATACACTGTTTCCAATGGTCAAAATGATTGTACTGCACTGTTTTTATCAGTTTTTAATGGACTAATTGTATAAATAACCATTCATGTTGACATCGATCTTATCATTGTTTGGCATGACGAGAAACGAAAATATCATACGCGAGACTGTCATTATTGTCTGTTGGTGGTGGTCTTTCTTTGCTAGGGTTCGATTAATAAACTAAAATTTTGTATTTTACAGCCTATCTATCCACACATAGTTTCATTCAGTTGTCAAGCATGATTAGACGCTTTTCTTTGAATATGCTTTGCATCTTTTTTTTTCTTTTCATAATTCATTGGAAAAATATTCTTGATGACGTTGATCATATGATCTTGAAAATGCTATAAGTAACATTATCAAGTTTAATCCTTGATATCTCGTTGAATAGGATAGTAGTTGACTTGAACTGTACAGTATAATAACTGAGAGCCATCGTAGGGTTAACGTAGATGTTAAAATTTGACTATACCGAATTGGATTCATGCATTTTGAGCATTCTGAATGGTTCTACTGTTGATCATGTTCAAGAAATCAAAATTGATGCCGTATAATGCTTTGATTTATCACAGTCATCATAAAATCACAATACTAAAACATTATGTAGAATAATACTAATCATAACGATGTGGACACTGATGAACATCTGATAGAAATGATTCGTTCGGCATATGTTTTTTTGAAGTCATCTCCCAATACGGGCTGTTATAAGATCCATGCAATGCCATTTCATCCGTACACACCTTGATATCATGTAGGATACTTTTGAATCATCTAATATGGGAAACAATCTGTCATAGAGAAACATTTTTCAATGAGTTGTGTAGTTCATTGCTATCGAAGTCGAAGGACCATTATATGTAAGTTTAAAAAAGTTCAAAAGAGCTTCGTTCATGTTTGTCATTTTGAAAGTAAATGAAATATGCACAACATATTATATACAATGATTTTATTGTATAGACCAATTTCTGTTGTATAGTAACGAATTCCTTGTTAGTAATACGTATAATTACGTCATTCAAAGGATAGAATAAACTTTGATTATATTGTACGAACAATCCTAATGGATCGATATCCAATCTACACGAAATTCTATCTTTAAACGATTGATCGATTTGATATTGGTTACCGAATGTTAACCACGTACTCTGATCCATTAGAAATGTACATAGCTGAAATATTTATTTTTCAATGCTTTGCACATTATCTCAGCATAGTAGGAGCAATTTTAATTGACAACTTAAAATGAATAGTTACTAATATGAAAAAAATATTTCACTAAAAATATACAAGGAAGAAATTCAAAATTTTTTCAAGAATAATTCTTCGTCAGAACTTAAAGATGGTTCAGTTTCAATTGATATTCTGTCTTCGAGAGAATCTTTATCACGAGCAACTAATTTATAATCAACATGATCATCAATATTTCTTGTAAGTTCTTGTAATTCAAACATAAGTTCATTCGCAATCTGCTGCGTTGATTTCTCACTGTTTGGATTATCATGCAGCGAAATAATAAATCGAGCAGAAGATGATGATTCATTATGTGCAGAAGATGTTCTTTTCGATCTCGGGGAAGATAAGGAAGGTGCTGGAGTAGGTGGTAGGAGATGCCTATTTGATAAGATCCATTTCGGTTCACTGAGTTTTCTATTTATAAAATCTTGTTTTTCTTCGTGTTCAGGTTCAGTTGGATCGATTGGTGATATCATCTGTTCTGGAAAAAACTTCTTTCGATTATATACACGTTGGTAACGATCAACAAGTATTGATACAAGTATACCACTTGTTGCAACACCAAAGTAAGCACACATGCAAGCAAGAATTCGGCCTATTACTGATTCTGGACACATATCTCCATATCTAATTGAAAAATAAAATAAATCTATCATACAGTCGATCTAATACTAATAAATTAATTTTGCAAATGGTTCTGTCTTTTTTAAACTACATGTTTTTATGACGTATCCCTTTCTACATGAAATATTGTGTGAATACGATAGTCGAATTTTATTTATTGATTCTTTTAACGATAGATATAATGGTACACTCATGATATTGCCGATAGGGTAACTACGAAGGTCAACCCTTCAATCAGATGAATAGATAGAGAAATCCGTACTGATATCAATTCTGTATTGCAGACACTCGGAGAAAACTTAATACGTATCTCATGAAGCATCAGAATAGCATTTTCATTCACAGAAAAAAACACTTGTGAGAAAAATGTTTAACGGGTTTTGCATATGGATGCATCAAAGATAGGATTTTATTAACGTAGAAATGTTAGGATAATCTCATATCTAATCTAGATCATAGACGCTCTCTCTCTCTGTACATATATATATATATATATATATATAAATTTGCGGTTTTATTAAATATTGATCCATCAACAAATATATCCATACAAGGAATATAATAATCAATTAAGTAGTCTTGATTATCTTGGAATTTTTGAATTCAACATTTGACGTAAAATATTTTTGTGTCTAAGACAGGTTGAACGAAATTGAAAATGTGATAGTTTAGAACTTGAAAGTCATTAAAACACTGCAAGTTTCAAAAAGTAGGATTTCAAAGATTTACGGTATTCTGCCTAACCGAGATTGTTCGATAACATCAGTCTTGTTCAACTAAATCATGTTCATTAGTTATTTCTAAAGATGATCTAATGTTTGCCCATCATCCAATTCTGAGCATTGTTTAGTCGACCTAGAGAAACTGAAGAAGGCTCTGCTTTCTTTTTGTTTTTCGAAGCGAATCAATAGTGTGATTTCTTCAAAGTCATGAATCGATCGTATCATCCAGAAGAGAAGGTAAAGCGAATTAAACTCATTTCACTCAGTCCTATATAAGAATGTCTATTCTTAACTAAAATATTCAGTGGATTTATCATTTCGAATAGTAATGTTTGTTGTTTTTCATTCGTGTCCGGAAGAATATAGAGAGATAGTCAATGATTTCTTTTTCTTTGAACTTTTTGAAACTTCTATAATGAAGTTATGCCAAACTGTTAATGTTGAAATTCAGCAAAGCTTTAAGACTTAGCGAAAGATAATAAGTGAAATATCTACTCGTATTACAGAGCCATTGGGAAGTGCTCATTTCTCACAATGTGCTTGTTTACTATCCAAGAAATTATGATCATTGAGCATTCATAAGAGAAATATTTGATGAGTAAACGTGACTAGAATGTTCCAATTAGAAAGACAGGAGCTACTGTTTATATTAATGGAATTTCAGAGTTTAGCGAAACCCTAATCGACAATACAATCTGAAATTTATCCAATGCTAAGTCATCGATACTCATAGAGACTAGAAAAAACGATTGATAGATCAAAATATGTTGTTCAACATCTCAAAAGTAGTGATCATTCTTATTAGAAATAAGGGCTATACAGAATATTAAAAAAAGAACACACTCATAAAACAATTCGATACACCTTTCAAAAAACAAAGTCAAATGAAGCAGGAAGATAAAAATCAAGAGTGTCACGTGAAAATCACATCAGCAATTTTAAAATATGTATTGAGATATCTCATGTTTTTTGTAATGATTCTATTGAAGGAGAATTGAAGTTCCACTTAAGTAGGTTACGAAAAATTTGTCAGTTAGCATATCGTTCTCTATGAAAATTTCTTACCTACACCACTAAACAAAGAAATATGTATATAGAATCCGAATTGATTTATTCAGTAGAGAAATATCATCAAACTAAATTTCCAATATTCTGGAATCATGAGTATGCTGATCAAGGAATTCACTCAAAGCAAACTATGATTCTGTATTCAACATAAATATTTACTGAAATCACAATTCAAAGTCAAAATTCTATGAATTTCAGTGAATACTAAGTAGTATTGACTAAGCGATTTATTTCTGTACTTACAGTCTCACTATGTTTTCTAATAACATCAATACTTGAATGTAAAATGCGTCAAGAAACAAAAAGAACATGCAAACGTACCCCACTGTGGTAATAGTTATTATACCCCAATAGATAGCCTTGGGAATCGAATCAAAAGTGGCACTATTATTGCTGTGTTCGGCAAAATAAGTAGCAGTTCCAAACATAAACGCTACTAAAGTCAAAATTGTAATCATCATTACGAAATCTTGAAATGATTCTTTTAATGTTGTACTTAAGACACGTAATGATTTCAGTTGCTTAAAAATTAAATAAACTTTAACTAAACGTAAAAATCGTAATATTCGTAATACTCGCAGACAAGTATACAAAGTTGAATTTAATGTTATTTGATGTTGATCTAACTCAAAACCTAAAAATATGAAATAAGGTATAATGGCACTTAAATCAATCCAACTATATATAGATGTAATAAATCTGTAATATGATGGTGTACTGATAAAACGTAAAATAAATTCAATCGTAAAATATGATACACATATTGTTTGAATGATAAAAAATGGTGAAGAAAATCTCTTTGGACATATTGATATAACATCACTCGATAACGTTGCATTCTCATTTGGAACACATAAAATTCTGTATTGTTCAACATATTTCGGTAAAGTTTCAACGGCCAATGCAATACACGAGACAATCGTCAATAACATTGAAAGCAGATACAGAATTCGACCCAGTATAGAATGTTGAGGATATTCGAAATAAAACCAAATGTAGCGACGCCAAAACCAATTTGGTAAATCAATATATTTAACAGTTGTAACATTTTCTGATTTATCTATTTGTGAAATAGCTTGTGGACCTAAATCGAAGAATGAGACCTCTTCTAGAAATGTATCCAATGGTACATAGTCTGGTCTACGAAGTCGTCCATTCGATTGATAATAACACAGTATAGCTTCGAAACAAGCGCGGTGTCGATCGAAAAAAAATTCTTGTTCTTTTTCGTCCCAATAATACATTCGTTTTTGTTTATTACCCAACAATGTATTTGGAAAATTTTCAAGCGTAGCCAAGTATGTTTGATAATGTTTACCACTAACATTGATTGTTATTTTCTTCGGTTGTGAATCCCGTTTTCTTCTTCTTACTGCAGAATCATGATCAATTTTATTTACTTGAATCAAACTATTATCTGCAGCCAGTAAAATTTTACTATAAAAAAAGATCAAAATTAAAGTATATCGAAAAACAAAATTAAACCTAAGAGCTCTTCGTCGATTGTTTATTGGATTTGATATGCTATCTTTCCATTTATTGGCACGATGCCTTTCATTAATTTCAAGTAAAAACATAAATATTTGCACTAGGAAATTAAAATTGTTGACTTACTGCATAGACTTTTCTTGAATGTCTTTTTTCTTCGATGGTGAAGAATGATTCCTTAAAAAATTCATCTAAATAGACTAATTTTCATTATTATATTCATGATTAGTCGGCTTCTGAAATATTGTCATTTCGATCGTTCTTTGTTATTACTCAACCATCAAGTTGATATGAGGATGAAAGTAAAAGGAACAAGCAACGAAAAAACCTTGTCGATTATATAAAAATTATTTACTATGCTTTCGTTAAATAAAATAAGTCATGTGCAAAGTGTATAAAGACAGAAAGAATAAGTGATATTCGATTTCTCTTGTCTGTATATCACGAGTCAATTTTAATAGGGGCAAAACACACAACTTATAATTCGCATAAACTCAAGCACATGATTGATGATGAAACAGAGTAAAGTAGATTATTCTTGTATGTATGAACAAAATATTTAAAAAAATAAATTTCGTTTTTGTACTCTATTAATGGAATGTATTGTAATTACTATTAAGAAAAAATCAGCACGTAGTATATTAATGCACATGTAAGTTTCACAACATAATGGAAATAGTCTATCATAAACTAGAGATATTATTGTGATGAACGGTTGCAATTCTCTTCTCACATTAATAAAAGTTATTTGTTTACAAGCGAAATGATTGGCTCTGTACAGACTAGAAATTCAAGTCACGAATGTCTGACGAAATGAGCTTCATTTGCTATTTTAATACTTCGAGTTTACAAGTAAACGGTTGAATGGTATGTTTTTCCGATATCTGGTAAATTGTTCTTTGACAAACCAGTCAACAATGTGGAGGTTAGACTATCTGTCTTCGATGACTAAAGTTTATCAACTAAAATTCATTTCTTTCACGATCACAGCGTACGAGAGTCACATTTCGTTGATAACTTCTGCATCTTTTGACTGTGCCAAACAAAAACAGTAACACTACTTAATTGAATCAGACAAATGATGTCGTTGATACAGATAATTGAGAAACTTTGAAAACATGAGAGCATCCATTCGATTCATTTTCATTACGTATGCAATGAAGCAAGACAAAGATAAAGAAACGAATCAAATGATATTGCAGAATCAGCTCTTTACATAGATAGATAGTACATGACATCATGAATAATTATTTATATCAATAGTTAATATAATAATAGAAGTATGTATAGTTTTTCCTGGCCAGTGCTGAATACGAAAAACATGAAAATAGATGGGTGTAATTTGTGACAGAATAAAAGCAATAACAGTTCGATTATATTTATTGATTAATTTATTCTAGTTTTCATAAGTACAACGTTGAATATACTTCACCTTAGATCGATGAATTGATAAACATGATCGACAAACGATTTCGTCACGCATGAAAAACAAAAGCGATCTGCTTCATTAGTTTTCACATCGAATACAAATGAGAAAGTAGAAAAATTTTATCCAACAAATTTTTTCTTTTGTATAAAATATTGAACCGAATAGGCAGACTCACTGAGACTATTCAAATCACAAAATTTCCTTGTATTATATTTTCTGAACTCAATATACAAAGTCTATTTAACCTAATGACATTCAAAATTAACAGAAGGTTCAATGTACACTCTGATTAAATAGAAAGGCAAAGATTGAACAGTAACATTCACAGAAATTCATTTGGACGAATAAGGATACTAGAATAGACAGACAGATAGATTAGAAAAATCGAATCGATAAGACAAATCATCAAGGAAATTTTTATTTTCTTTGCCATTAATCTTGACGTATTTTTTATTAACCATGAAATTCTTCTTAAAAAGATTTCAAATGATGAAGTCGATTTTAAAAACGATTCATACATGGATATTTTGTTGATTTTCTAGTGTCTTTCAGTAGCTCGTTGTTTGACATGGTATCAACAGTCGCATTTACTGCATTTTCTCCACATGATGACAATGAATTATTAATGAGTATAATTAATGAATAACATCAATTATATTTGTCTATTTTATGATGACAGAAAAATGAAAAAGATAAACTGAATAAATATGAGAGGAAAACAAGATGTAATAGTTTGTTTATAAATAATATGCTAAAAAACAAGCCATACAGCATACAATCATCGATATCGCAAAGGTTCATGTTTTCATTGAACATTAAGTCTTTTGACATAAGATAATGTCCAGGTTTTTTAAAATATGAGCGATCTATGGTACATCATTTAAATATCACCAATAAATTGACTTTGGTTATGAAATGGAAAATAGTTTGATTTACATCATCAGTAGCAGTAACCTTCATTCTGTAAATGCTGTTTACTTTATACCTTCATTTTGTTCCTAAAGCATACACAAGTATTTTAAATGGTGGCATCAATTGAATACGATTTTTTTTATTAGTTTCAAAGTAGTTGTAAAATATCTTAGATGTTTGAGAATTCTTTCACATTTATATAGAACATTGTTCTAGAATTTACTCGTTTGTTTTGATTGAAATAATATTTTACAACTGAATGTTTGAGGATCATTTACTCGGTGGTTTAACTTGGAAACCTGACTAGTGTTCATTGATTGCGAGTACAGTGATTCTTCAATTTAAGCATTCATTCGTTATTTATATCCTACTGATCTATATATTATATATTCATGCTATAGCATATAGTATTGTTACATTATTTTTTTAATGCCATGAAATCTCAAAATCATCTCTGAAGAAAAATTAGTCTCGCATTATAGACAGGGATTATAAAAGCATTAATTATGGTATATTAAATGACCTAGATGATCTTTTACATGGTTGATACTGTAATAGTCTGAAGCGTTATAGATTCATCTGCATAGATGTTATTAACTAAACTCCATAGAAACATAGCTCAAACTATTTAGAAACAATACTAGTAAATCATTACTCCACGTCACCATCCATATACTCGAGATCAGTGAGTTGTCTGAACGAATGAACCTCGACACACTCATATTATATTATTTGATTACCTATTTTCGTTTAGACACAAGAGATTCTCTATGTTGAACACAGAAACATGACTCAGAACTCAATAATTGCAAGCTACAAAGCTATAGATGAGTCTCATATTTCTTTTCTTGTAAGATCGGTGATTTCGAAATAAGAAATGTATAAAAATCAGAAAACTCCTAGCTATGAATAAAACTCTTCATTACATAAAAAATAGAACGTATGTATTTTTTTTTCGGTAAGTATTCTATCCTTTTTTGATTGAATAATAGATGGCTTTGACATTCTGGATTTCGATACAAATATCAAAATTATACCAAAGAGAATCGGATTCGATTATGACAGCTTGCCAGATCGGAACTCGTCTTAGACAATAAACATGATCTACATTGAAATTTAGACGGTAAGACAAGATACTCATACAACTGAATCAAGAAGAGGAAGAGAATGGATTTCTCTCTGGCACATCAAAAATAAGAAATTGAATAGAAAACACAACGTAGCATAAACAATTCAACAGAAACATCGAATAAAATAGACATGATGTATTTCGTTTGCTCTTAAGTATCGTTTTTTATGAAAAAGAAAGCTTTTATAACATATTCCTTGGTAACCGTTACAATGTTTCTCAATACATTTAAATCTCATCTTTACATTTATTTTTCTGTTCCATTTAAGCTTTAACTCATTTAAAGTTCGAAATATCTCTGAAGAATGTGAACTTTGATTTAAGTACCTCGCTTTAGACTTTCATTACTAATATTTTCTTTCGAAACAAAGAAAAGTCAAGAGCTATATTCATTCGAGAGAAAAACAATCTACGTAACCGACGATAAAGAAGAGTTTGATGAAAGAGTCATTTGAATGTTATCACATATGTTAGTGATAAACCATCATAATCCATCCTATTTTCATAATAAGAACATAAATGCCGATCCTTGCTGTGGCAGCCATTTTCCAATCGGATACTATTGCATGAGCGGAAATTTATTGATTTGACTCTGTCTAATAATATGATGCCATAAGAAAATAAGTCAGTCAGATGGAACTGAAAACGAGTTCATCATCGGAATAAATTATTCTCAGTTTTTCGCCGAATTTTCCAAATTCGTTTTAAGAAAAAGTACCATATCGTTTTCACTTCTCATTATAAAGAGGCTTGTCGTATTATTCTATCGTTGTCTAAAAAGTTATACATGAAACAATCTATCCAGTTCCAAGCTGATGTGTGCAAACAATCATGACGAGATTGCATTTTGTATGAAAATGAATCATTCATTTGAACAGAACCTTGTTGACTGTGCATATTTTATACCACAAAGAGCTAATGATGATAGTGAAGGCCAACAATAAACTGCATGTTTCGTTTGAAAAAACTTAGTCGAATAAAATGTTTTTATTATAAGCGAAGTATGATATTTTCTCCTGAGCATTATTTAAGTGACAGATCACAAAACAAAGTTGAAGTACACGAACAAATAAAAAACCAACATGAATAAATCATCTTCAGTAATTATTATAAGGTCGACTTCGTTTGGGAAATCGACTATAACCGCCAGCACCCCGATAGTTATTTGAATAGCCACCACGATTACTTGTCCATGCTTGCTGATAGGATGACGTTGGCGGTGGGAGCGGTGGAACGTCCATGAGCGATGGTGCTGATGAAACAAATGCACTATCAAACTGTCTCTTATTATTGTATGGTGATGAAGCATCAACAGGCGCAAGAGCAGGTGATGACGGTGATTGATCAGGTGGAAAACTAAAAGAACTACCAGCCGAATGCAACCTAAACATATGAACGGTAATCAAGTGAATTCCTATTCGTAGTTTCCTTTTTAAAAACTTACGTATTCTCAGGTCGATATTGTTGTTGATTGGTATTGTTACCACGATAATTATATCTGCTAAACGAACGATTACGTCCACCGTAAAACGGTCTCTGATTATAACCTCTGTTTGACGGAAATAATTCATTCGGACGGTAGTTTATTGATGACTCACTACAAGAAAATTTTTCTTCGTACTTTAAAGAAAATTAAAATGTATTCTCACTTAAAACTTGAATTATTTGATTGTGATGTAGTATCACTATCTTCATTTAGTTTTTCACATAAAATATGTTCCAGTTGTTGATCAGATAGTAGACGAATCAAAGTACATAACTGTTCAACGGATTGTGGACGATTGGTAATATCATTGGGTTCCTGTGTACATCGTATAATCAATGCTTCAATTGCTGGTCGAATTGCAACTATTTTGGATGCTAGCTCAACATTCATATTCAGTAGAATCCTAAAAACATTTTAAACTATTACTTCTACACATATATTAACTCAAGAATCATGATTGCCGTCCTCTATGAAGTGCTCGCATTACTTTCTACGTTGAACTGATAATTTGAATACATTTTTTTTGAAATAAATTCTGATTGCAAGTATACTACAATTTCATTTTTCATCAGTTCAAAACAAACTGATACTGTGGCATGATATCTTGCTTGTTCTTGACTTTTTACTACGTTACATGTCATTTATATCTTCTTTTTAATGCTAAAAAATAATGGGATATGTCTAGTTCATTCCATGTTCGTCAGTATCAAATCATATTTTCTAGAAAACGATCTATTGATTATATTTTTTACAAATATCGAGATTTTACTGATAGCAATGACTTCAGAGAAATATTTCTTTATGAATTACGGCAGTTTCCGTCGACAACTGTATGGAATACAAACCAATTATCAAGACAAACAAGATTCGGTTCAGCAACGTCGACTTGATCGGAAGCAAACAATAATAATTGAACTGGTGTTGACATTGACATTTGTTTAGCAGACACAGCTCGGGTTTTTATCTAAATGACGTGAAGGCAATAGGAATTAATGTATTGTAAAAAAGTATGAACTTCCGTTGCGTTACTTTTTCAGTGAAAACGAAGAATGGTGACGGAAATATTGGTATTTCTCGTCCACAATTAACCGAATTTTTATGTATCAATGCTTCTTTACCTTCAGTTGTTAATAGTTTTCGTTTTGATATATGAAAACAAACATTGGGATAAAGAGCATAACAAAGAAGGGATATCACCTGCAAAGAAATAGTTTTATAAAATTTTATGAAATCCTCTTTTTTATTGTTATAAATACAATATCTAATTTGGAATTTGATTGATCAACATCGAACCATTGAGATGACAAACATTCTTCAGGAAAACCTGACATTATCATTATATCTCGAAGTTGATTCTTAATTAAAGCATTTTTAATGAATTTATATTCAAAAAAAAGAACCTGTTTACTCTCGCTTCGTAGGTCATTCGCATTGTCGATAAATTGAGACACTTGCGATCGCAGAAATCCATTTCACCACGTTCACCATTACGATCTCTTAAGACATAAAAATTCTTCGAATGTAAGAAAAGTCCAACTTTCTTTCCGTCTTTTAATACTTTTCACGTTCGTATTGTTGAAATGCATTGAGTAAAGCAACATGATCAGAAAAACGATTTCCGGCAAGATTACGATGCATGTGGCGTAAGTGTTTCCCATCATGTAGAAATGGCTCGGGAAAACTTGTTGCAGATGCTATGATACAAGCGGCATCGCCAACACTAGGAAAAATTCTCGTTTTTAAATTTAATTTAGCATTCACTTGAAATCGATCATCACTGATCCCTTTTAGGTTTATTGACATAGTCTATAAATGGTTTTTATTATTGACACAAGACACTTGAGAGAAGAAGAAAAAATAATTCTTGCCATTCTTTTTCAAAGAACATATAAAATATGACCAAATTTCGAATTTCTTTTCTCTACGGTAGACTTCATACGGTTACCATTGATGAAAATCCTGTAACATTACAAAGTCTTCGGGAAACAATCGAACGTGTTCTTCCACCATGTCGAGAAATCCATGAGTATTTTTTCGTCGTCAGTGGTAAGCCTCCTCACAATTTAAATATTGATGATGAAGACGAGTTCAATCAACATCGAACATTAATAACAAATGGCTGTTATATATGGGCAAAATTAAAATAACTTACCAAAAAATACAACCTAAGATAATCATTTTACCAATTTTTGGTTCAATTGGTAGTCGTGCTAAAATTTTTCCTAACGGTGTTAATTCATCATTTTCATCGATGGCTTGCATCTCTAAATTTCAATATTTTTATTTTGATGACAATAAAAAGTTGGAAACAGATCACTTTTTTTCAATTTATTTCTTCTTACGTTTAAGAGTAAATTCAGCTTCGGCAACGGCATCCATCGGCGGTTGTTCAATAGCTTTAGATAGAAATAATTTAATGTCACCTAATTTTAATAATTTAATTGCTAATGCAAGTTCATGCAAAGGTGTACGAAATATTTCCGGTAATAGATAATTATCTAAATGTTGATAACGTTCTTTTGAACATAAATAAAAACAACAACCAGCTCTTGTTCGACCAGCACGTCCTCGTCTTTGTGTTAAGTTTGTTTTTGATGCCCAAACAGTAACATAATTTGTCATATTGTTACGTGATGAAAATAATTTTTGTTTTACTTTACAACTATCAATTACATAAACAATATCATCAATAGTCACACTTGATTCAGCAATGTTTGTTGAAAGAATAATTTTTTTTACACCCGGTGGAACATGCTCGAATACGCGATGTTGTTCTTCACGTGGCAATTGAGAATGCAATGGAAGAAAACGAAATCCCGATGAACCTAATCATAGAAAATAGTTTTGTTTTTTTGAAATACTCAATCTAATAGAACGAGTAAACATTTGACAAGTAAATTTACCAAATCTTGGATGTTGCTGAAAGTACTTGAGCAATGCTTGAATTAAATTCCAACCAGGTAAAAATATCAATACAGCTCCATCGTCACCCAAACTGCATATATAGCTTATCAATGCCTGAAATCAATCATTGTTACTATCGATTGCATCGATCAAAAAAGCTTCAAGTTTCTTACTTCAATTAATTCAAATGAAAGAGATTTTTCACTTATTTGACTCATTGCTACTGCCGTCTGTGGCAAATATTCTGGACCGCATATTGAGTTACAATTAATATCCTTAATAAAAGAAAGACATAGTTTGAATTAGCTATCATTTTAGAAAAGACTAAATCTCGGTCAGCCCGTTCAATAAAATAGAAAGAAATTCTTCGACTTTTATCTACATTAGAATAGACCTCGTCAAAAACAAAAAAAACTCAATATATCCAATACACACCACAATAGAAAAAAAAACAACGGACAGCGGCTGTTCACTGTTGCATATTAATATTTTCCGACGAAATTAGAATATTTTCTTTTGATGATTTTCAATCAAGAATGATAGATTATCTTGATGGATCTACGCCTTAAATCGATCTCTTGTCTTATCTTTTGTTACAATAGTTTGCTGAGATTGTACTCGACTATTTTTAATAAGCGTCAACATTTTCGGATACAATTAGTGATGGGATTTCCCCTCTCATTCAAGTTCTAATTGTTATCAAACATTTAACTAAACGACATGCATGAGATGACTTTAAAGTTTTTGCATTGAAGCTCTATCATCACTTTTTATTTACAGAATACCTCAATTTGAGATCATATGTTTAAAACCTTTTGTTATACGTCTAGTTAAGATTTATTTTTGTCAAATCTATGAGAAAAAAAAATTTAAACCTCTATGTCATCGGTTTGTGAATCTTCATATCCAAGATCATCATCATCATCTTGTAATTGTCGATTTTTATTATTTTGTTTTCGACTTATTGAGGATGAGTTCACTGGTTGAAAATTGAGTAATTGAATCATATCTTCAAGAAAATATTCGCGAACATCAAATGTTCGTCCTTCGACTTCTACTATTGAACAATTGAAAAAATATTGACGAAATAAAGTTATATCAATTGTCGCTAGATAAGAAAAATCAAACAAACGCACTCATAATAGTAATGTGTAACTACGAAAAATATTTTAACATACCAGACATAAGAATCACTTTCAATTGAGGATAAGCATTCAACATATCACGAAGTAAAACCAGTAAAAAATCTGTATTTATATCACGCTCGTCTATATAAACAATAAGAAACATGCATCACATAATAGATATGCATAAAAATCTTGCAGACATTAGAAACAAAATTTTTATGCTATTAATGTATTGAAAAGAACTTCAAAAAAGTTTATGTGTTTAAAATGAACGATTGTTACAGTGTATATCATTAGACTAGTTGCTTGGCTTAATATGATTTTATGAAATTCCTGTCCGATAAGGGACTTACATAATGATTTCTCATTAATTATTACTCTAGTCTATCGTCATGTAGAATAAATCTCTATTAATTTAAAAACAATCTCATACACTTTCATTATTAAGTCCAGCATTTTCTTGTTATCAAGAAAAATTTCTGGTAGAGTTCATTAAAATCAATTGTATTTTAAATGAGTTTTGTATACATCCCGACTTTTATGCGTTGTCAAAAATAAAAGGAATCTTTTGTCCTTTAGAATATAGCACGAGACAACAAAAACTCATCGAATGACATTCTATTTCTAGAACTAGTGTAATGATATACTTACGAATTTCATCAACAACAACATGAGATATTCCCCTTAAACCACTTTCAAGCTTTCTTAGAAGAACGCCAACAGTACAAAAAAGTAATGAACCATATGGTCGAGGAAGAATCGATTCAAAACGAACACTATAACCGCATGAATTACCCAAATCTTCACATCGTTCTGAGAAATATTCAAATTATAACGGAAAATGAAACAAAAGCAATTTAGAGTTCAATTAACAAACCCCAAGCAACTCGTTCAGCAATTGAAATAGCACTTATCCGACGTGGTTGTGTAACAACAACACTACAATTTGCACCACGATTATTTTGAATAGCATCATCAATGATATATTGAGGTATCTTAAAATAAAAAGAGTGAATTCAAATTAAAACAAATCTCTCTTGATATTACTTGCGTTGTTTTACCACATCCCGTTGCTCCACGAATAAGAATGACGTTATTGTTTTTGATTTGTTCGAGTATTTGTTGTCGATAAACAAAAACAGGTAAGTTTTGACGTTCTTGAAGACGACACTTTAATTCATTTTCTGTTTTCCACTGTTCTGCACGACATAAATCTTCACTAATGGATTCCAACGTAGCTGTTGCTAATGGACCTTCGTCTATATTCGATGCTATCCATGGATTCCAATTTGGTAACGGTGGCACCCATTGAATGATAGATGATGTTGTTCGACGTTCACTCGGAGGAAAACGTTCTAGTACTTGAGAATTCAATAATGAACCATTTGGTTGTTGTTCATTTATCTATAAAGAAATTCTTGTTTTTTCATTGATATGAAAAACAAAACTGTCTCATACAATAACTGGTTGAATATTGAATAATTTAATAACATTGTCAAGTTCTTGGATAATATCATTGCTGACAGTAACACGAAACGGCGTGGTCTAGACAAAGAATTATTTCATAAAAAACAAAGTTGAACATATTCTTCAAATCAGTTCAATTCTGATACATATATACGTATATATATATATATCATACGGTTATCAACTCATGATCGTGTTTTTTTATTATGTAATGCGCTATACATCACTTTCACTCACTTAACGATGAGAGATGGACACGCACGATGTATCTTTTAGTGCTGAAAATTTTGCTTTGGTCCTCGTCATATTCAGAAAATATTGTCGATTATCTTTGTTTTATTCTGATCTATTGGTTATGACCAGATTTTACTTGATAGAAATTCTATTTAGCTGAAACGGTTGTTATTTCAGCACAACAAAAAACAAAGGCTTTTGTAAAACTCTACGGATAGTATTGTTTCACAACGACCGATTTCACTTTCTAAACGTATTGGTCAAAAGCTATAACGACCGCCGATAATAAAGGAATTTGGATTGATTTTGAGAATATAGCTATAAACATAAGATTTATTTAATGGCATATCAATGGAAAAGAAAACCTATAGAATCTTTAAAGACAAAATCATTTTTCGAACACAATGGATTCACAGGTGCTTCGAGCATATGTGATTTGGTTCGTTACATTTTGCGAGAAAGATCTGCAGGGAAGAGTACAACGATACTAGGTACAATACTAGTGATGATTCTGTAGTCAACGTTTTAAAGATTTGTATCGATTTCTCAATATATTCCGATGAATGACTGCTATTCAAATATTATTCGTAAGCAAATTAATTTTTTGCATTTATTACGAGTAAGATACTTGGCTACATCACCCACTCAATTTCAACCTTGATGTGTTTTTGCTTTGAGAAATTCAAATCGAGAATTATCTTGAATTTTCTGCTTAATCGTCAGTATGGAACGATTTAGAATTAAGCTTTCACATAATCTTGAATGTGAGATGTCAAACATCTATTATATATTATTCGCGAGAGAAACTGCAATAATAAATAAGAATAAATTTACAGAACGAAATTACCGAACGGACTGCCCTCTGTTGATCGAGATATTTTTCTATGAATCCCATCTGTGTTCCCTGCCAAGTCATTTTAATATGTTCTTTCTTTTCGAATGTTCATGAGAAGAAAAGGGACTAAAACAAGCTCACATCAAATACTGTCTAGTAGCTAAAAGTAAATCTCATGTTGATCAAATATCGAATCTTTCAGTGACAACATTATGACCTATATATCTCATAGAACGCTGCATCTGAGTTGATAAGGGTTGTTGTATCCGTCGAGAAAGTAAATACTTCTCAAAGCAATTTGAAATGTTTATAGATAACAAGAAAAACGAAATTAACTTTTCAATCGAAAATATTTAGAATTGATTAATGGGACAATAACAAAGGTTGCCTACAAAGCTTTGAAGGCATGAACAAAAAACCAAAGATGATCATACTCTATAAATGAGTGATGATGCCAAGTGCTTACTCATGCTACTTTTACAATACGATCAAAATCAATAGAATTTACTTTTTCAATTTGTTTCTTCTTCTTTTCTCCAGTGAATGGTTCAATAATTTGTAAATGATAAAGTTGTCGTACAAGTGCAAGTGCACAACTCTTTGACGCTATTTGCTTAGTCGATCCATTTTCTCGTGCATGAATAGCTACAAAACCAAGGTTCTTCTTCGTCTTCTTTTGTCTTTTTCAATCAGTAACTTACTTTGATTTCGTTCTCGTATATAAACAGATAGTTCGGCGAAAAACGTTCTAGAATATGTCTGATCATGGAAAATTCTCTATAACGGAGGAAAAAGTGACCAATGCCATTCTTCATTTATTCTTCTTTTTTGTTTTGTTTTTAAATTCGCGATCAATCAATCTAACTTATCATATCATGTTTTGTTCGTTTATAGAACATTAAAGGAAGATCGATTGATCTCTTTTTGTTAGTTATACAGATCATCGAAGTATGGGCATTCATCACTTTTCCAGAGAAAATTTTCGTTTTCTCTTGTATGAAAAATATACAAACCGAAGGTTATCTGGTCCACTCGATGTATATTTATATTCTTGTGGTAGATTATTTTTTTGTAAATATTGATGAAGACGACCTTTTGCATTTTCAATTGTCCAATTGCCGTGTATTGATGCATTTGTGTCACTTTCTTCTTGCTGAAAAACGATTTAACAGGTGTATGAGAATGAGTTTTCGTACTTTTAGCACGCACAAACCTCTTCGAGCATTTTACGACCAGAACGAATATGTTCGAGGTACTGAGATGGTGGTCCTGGTTGATACGGAAGATGAACAGGCGGTGGACCGACTTCATCTGTGTAACAAAGAGAAAAATGGCTATCCTAGTTTGTCGAAATGATGATAAACATTATTTCAAGATCAGCAAGTATCATCACATTAACGTTTAACTAAGATGAGGTGTGAGAATGAACACAATCTCTTTTCTTCTAAAATTAGATCAAGTGGTCCTTCTTACATGATATCTCGATGCAGTGCTCATCAAAACATTTTTTCCTTATTGAATGGGAGAGATTTAATATGGTTTACAATATAGATCGAACGATATTAGTCAAGAAACTTTTGAAAAACAAATTTAGACGTCGTTATGGAATACATACTCTACTACACGAAAGAACTATGAACAATTTTGTTTCTATTGAAAAATGTTCTTGGTTTTATTGTACAATTCATCAGTAATTACATATGATGAAGTGACGAACTCAGAAAAAAATACAGAACAGATTATAGCAAATGCAATGGTCCTCAAAATGCCTTTTGATGATGACCTGAAAGACGCCTTTTTATTTCGGAATAATGCTATTTTTAACGCTGTAGAATATAACTAACTTGCTGTAGTATTGTGTTGTAGCATATGTGGCGGTACGACACCTGCTGGTAAAGTTCCCAGTGTTTGTGTTGTAAGAACTGATGAATTCTTTGATGGCTAGAGAAATTTTTACAAAGTCAGAGGTGCATTCAATATATAAATAAAACAAGCTTTACTAGATAAGGTTCAAGTTCATTTTGTGACATTTTTCCTTCACGAACCTATAGCAATTATTTGTTTTTTTCACTTAATTGAAAATACAAAGATTATTTAACTTACCAGATATTGACAGAAATCAATGGCAGCGTTTGTTTGTGCATCCTTTTTATTTGTGGAATTTCCAATAGCAGTATAAGGATACGCTGCTACTGTTAACTGAAACAAGATCAAATTCAGTTGAAAGGGTTTTTCTCAAAGTTCATCAAGCTATAACATACTTCACATTTAAATCGTATTCTTTGCTTGGTACCTTGTTGACTGACTTCATAGGACGGAAGTTTATTTTGCTTACCTAACCAAGCATATAGAAAACCTTTGATATCACCAAAAGTGCCGGCAGAAACATTCGATGATGACATTGTTGAGGGAGCAGAATAGAAAACAACGAGAGGAGTTAATTTTGTCAAAGTACGAATAATCAACTGTGTCTCTTGTTTATTGACGAAAGCAATTTGCAAATTCAATTCATTTATACTCTTTAATTTATCAACAAATTGAACTCGTTGGTCACCTTACGAACAAATCTCAAAGTTTACGTTGCTTTCAAAACAATACAGTGACATCTATTTTATTTTTTTCGACTTTTCAATTAACTAATTAGTTATATGTATATATATATATATTGTGCCGAAGTTGCACTACTTGTCAAAGTTATTTTTGATGATTTAATTAAATATTAGGTAACAAAATGTAAATATTTTCAAATTAAAGCATGCAAGTAAACTTGATATTTTTAGCTAAACAGTATCTATAACTGCATTTATTAATAAGCATCTTCAGAAGCGTACAAAGTCTTAAGAAGAAAATCCTTTTATGTTGGTGATACATTTTCCTTGAGAGTGAAATAACTAATCCCGCGTGTGGACTCGGATATCATTTAGCTTGAGTGTAGGGAATCTCTCCATTTACACAGCACCGTATGAATGTATTACAAACATTCCAACCACAAGAATAGCCAGGGAGAATCATTCCAGCTATTGGATCCGATCATGTTTCTATTGAAATATCTATAACACCCGTGAAGTTCAGAGTGGATTTTGGTTTCGGATCTCAGATCAAAGACGTACGGCAGAAAACTGCCGGATCCACTGCTTTTCCAGCGAATTCCGGAAGTAGGACCCCTGGAACGGTTCTTGTTACCGGTTCCGGTGCATTCCCCTTCAATTCCAGCCACTGTAATCCACACGCAGATACAGTCCCTGTTTCCAGCACAGATTCCGGTCACGGATAACATAGTTCCCCTGCTGGGAGAGGATACTGGTTCCGATTCGAACGTTTCCCAAACCGGCTCCTCGATGACGGAAAAAACAGTTTTCCCGACCGCACAGGAAACGATCCAGATCCGATCTTTTCCGATTCCAGTCTGCATGCTGCTATTCTGTACCGTATCTGAGCACTGGATTAATAACCGATCTAACAATACGCATCTTACTAAAATTATTTTGGTGTCAATTAACAATGAGACATTATGGTCTATGCGTGCTTGGAGATTCCTTGAACGATCTCAAAACCAACCCCAACTAAAACACTTGGAAAGTCACAAATACCCACAACAGCTATGAATGTGGTCCTTAATCAATCAGAACAAAGCATTTGCAGTCATTTTTCGTCATAATTTGTCACACAAAGAGGAAGATTACACGTTAAGCGTCATCTGTTCAAGAGCCACACGGATCTTCGACCAAGTAAGTAGAATTTCTAAGATCTCAGAGTAACCCTTTTTCTTTTCCTTTTAAAAACTTCCAAAACACAAGCAAACGAGAATAAGTAGACCTCTGGAGGCTTTTAGAGTATTTCTAAGACTTGCAGGCCAAAAACGATATTTGTAAGAGCAGTACACATGTTAAAGCAGTCGATTGGGTGGCAATCCGGATCTTCGGCCAAGTAAGTAGAGTTCCTAAGATATCAGAGTGACTTTTTTTTCTTCGTCAAAACTACCAGAGCAGATAAAGACTCGCTGGGACAAAATTGATATGAAACTTCAAGCATCAACTATATTAGAAACTAAACTTTTCTGAAGCAATGGCTGCTACAACGAGATGGTCAATCACATCTTTTCAGTTCAACGTTTCCAAAGTTCCAAACAACTGCCCAGGGAACCATGATTCAGTATTACATTTTGAAGAGGGTTGCAGACATTGATTTTATACCATTGAGCACCCCCAGGTCCTAGAAGTACGACGAAAACCGGCCGAATCCCGTGTTATTCCGACGAATTCCGGAAGCGGGTTTCCGAAATCGGTTCCGGCTTACTTTCCGGCGATTCCGGGCACCGGAGCGTATCCACGGATACGGTTCCCGTTTCCTACACGGGATCCGTCGTCGGAAAACACCGTTTCCAAGCCCGGACCACATGCGGTCCAGATCCGCCCGTTTCCGGACCGGATACCAATAACGGAAAAAGCAGTTTTCCCATCCAGAGAGAACACGGCTCAGATCTGACCGTTTCCGCTAAGCTCCCGAAAACTCATCTGGCCGTTTCCCAAACAGCGCTAAATACTCAGAATTACTACGTAAAGTCTCCGAATTTTGAATCCAGCTTTTACTTCTTTTTTAAACAAGCCTAAAACAACAACAGAACATACCCTGGGAACAAATAAAATTCTAGTGAGACATTATACAATTCTCTACAAAATCGCTTCTGTCACAAAACTGCGAATTTTCAGTCCGAAGACCTAAAAACCAAATTTTTAGACTTTGGCAAACCGAAAACGATATGTGTAAGAACACCACGCATGTTAAACACCAGCGTTTTGAGACTTTCGTGAGTCTTCAATCAAGGTAAGTGACGCTACTAAAGTCTCTTGAGGACCTTTCATTTCAAATTTTTATCAAAAAATTTCGAATACAAATTAATGCTCTGAAACCAATAACACATTAAGTAACACATCTGAAATTTTCAAGCGACCCCATCAAAATACGGTGAACTATCCAGGTCATGGACATCGTCCTTAAAATGAAGGAATTAGAAAAAAAATCCCAAAAAAAACCTTCAAAGGTATTTTTTGTAAAATGATGATTTGGATATCAAGGAATGATATAAATGAGAGTTTTTTTCGCTGGAAAGTCTTAGAATTTGATTCTCTACCGATTCCATGAAAGAAATCTGAAAAATCCTTAAAATCGAGGAATTAGGAAAAAAATCCCAAAAATGACCTTTAAAGGTCTTTTTTTGTAAATCGATGATTTGGATATCAAGGAACGATATAAATGAGAATATAATATGCGATGTAATTGTTTTTGAAGGGGAGGCCTGATTTCCAAAGCAGAAATAATTTAATCGGAATACGGTGGTTTCCGACTCTTTTCTGATGCTTCTTTACTGGATTATTGTATTTTATGGTTGGATCCTGGCGGAACTTGCCATAGTTCCGGTTGGTTCCTGGCTGATCCGAGGTATTTCCTTGAAATTTCCGTTTTCCGGAAGTCTCCGGAATATCCAGGTTCCGGGTACGGATAATTCCGGCTGGAATACTGCTTCCATGTTCCGGTGGTTTTTCCGGTCGTTTCCGGCCAGAAATACACCGGAACCGGCAGGAAGTAGCCGGAAAATATCCCGTTTCCTGCCGGTTTCGGTCTCCGGAACGAACGACCTGGGAATAGTTCGACCTTGAGATCATCGTCAATTTTAGCGGCAATCATTTACTGGATTCTTCAGCAGGATCTTATCAGATCTTGCCCAAGTCTTAGTAATATCTAGGGATGCAACGGTGACGATAACAGTTCCAACCGGTAACCGTTTCACCGATTACTGTTATAGGCCGGTATTAACCGCTATAAACCGGTATAATCTAGGGATGCAATAATGACAGTGAATTACATATCACCGGTTCATACCAGTAACCAGTTCTAGCCGGTATTCACCTAATCCCGCCGGTGTAAACCAAAACAAGCCAAGTAAGGTCGTTCAAAGGCGGTAGGACGGTTACGGCAACGACCGATTATTTGCACCGTTACACCCCTTGAATAAACCAGTATAAACCGGTATTAAAGATTAGCGGTAGAGCAGTTACTTGTGGAACGGTTGCCGGTTGGACCGGTTACCAGTGAAACGGGTACCAGTGGAACGGTGAACCGGTGATTCGCCGTCACCGTTGGATCCCTAGCAATATCTTGATAGAGTCTCCTCTATTCTTCTTTTTAGGATCCCTAATGGGATCATGATTGAATCGTGGAAGGATTCTCCATAACCGTGAGAAATCCTGGAAACAGGAATGGAGTCAGGATCCTACCAGAATTTCTCAAGGAAAGAACAAGCTTGAGACGAGGAATAAGTCTATTTGGTCATCTAACAACTGTTATATAACATTAAGGTCCTTAAGGCTTTATACAATTTGTTGAAGGTTGAAAAGCTGTTTTCAATAAAGCTTGTAGATTTTGATGACGTCAACTATCAGTTTGACAAAAACTAGTCAACAAAAGCGCACAAAAGAAAAATCTGTTTTAAAATCTTTTCATCTCAATAGAATGCTAGAACGTGATAAAAGATAGGTCATTTCTGAATTAGAATAACAAGCGAATCGTTGTTATATTTGAAATTATAATGAGAAACATTGATCGAATTCGTTATATCTTCTGAGATTTAGATGTGAACATGTACGTAGATGTCGTTGTTACAGGAAACAAAACAATAGTTGCTGTTCAATGGACAAGAAATATTCGTTTCATTACTTTTAAACTATTCGAAGATTCAATCATATGGAATTTTTGAAAATTACAACGATAACCAGAACTATCGTCGATAGCTGTATCAAGTAAAAGCTTTATGGAATTCTTCTTAAAACAGCCAATTCAAAGTATGATGTGTGAAATACGACTTGCATCGTCTTGGGTAAGAGACGAATTTAATGTTCGCAATGAAAACAATGTGATCTGAGCTTACTCTATCAATTCAACTACAATTGATATGACAATGAGCAATGTTCCTTTACCTATACTGTTAACTCTCATACTGCAATCCATCCAAAACTCGAATTCTGTACTGACTTGAATTGAATGACATCGATGTATGAGCAATTTTCGAAACTTTGACTAAAGCTCGAGCCTCTAAAGTATTCCTGAAATTTCACAATCTATTCTATTTTTCACAGTGAGATTTTCCTTCAGTGGGTGATTGGATACCGTTGTAAAACGAGGAAGACGATGAAAATCGTTTTAATCGAAAAGAAATCGTAATTCTGCAGATAGTGTATGTGTAACAATGAAAATTATTTGTATTAGCAAATCGAACAATAATGATTTATTAAATCAATGAAAAATTGCTACTAAACTTTAGGAAAAGCTTTTGCAAGTTTTTGATTATCAATGGCATATTCTTGTTCCCATTGTGAAACATATGTTGCATAAATGATTCCATCATCATCATCAGAATGCTCTTTGGCGACCATTCGTAAAACTTTTCGTTGACATGATTTAAATTTATCCATGTTGTCTCGTTCGCAGTAGTAAGCTTTCAGTTCATCATGTGAACAAACCATTTTCATTTGTTTCTTCCATCTTTTGATTCGATGATGACGATTTGTACTATTACCAAGAACTTGAAAGTATCGACTATAAACTGGTTCTTTAGTTAATTGAATCAATTGACGAAGAAGTGACATGCATGCAAGGGAAAAGGATGATTGATCCATTTTTGTTCCATTTGATAAACATTTATCATTGAATTGACTTTCAGTAAATAAACTAAATATATTGTCTTGTTCATGTGGACAACATTCTGTGACAGCATGACATCGAATTTCATAGGCTCGACGAGCAGGTATGGCTGGGGAACGATCCAGAAATTCTTTATGTAATTTTATTATTTCATTTAAATCAGTTTCAACTGTTGACGGTGGGATCAATCCATTGACTGTCATAGTGACACACAACCAGAAAAAAACGACATGAACGAACATTATTTGTATTGATCTAGAAAGTAAAACGTGGTCTAAGGTATTATATATTGAATGACAAAATCATCTTACACGGCGCACTTGAATGTAATGACAGAGACGACGACACAATGAATATGATTTATGCTAAAGTAATGTATCTAAAGATCTAGACACAGGTGGGTGAAATGAAAACACACTTCATTCTATTATTTATTAAGGAACTCTGACAAAATCGAAAGAAAGTCTATGTAACATATCAGAAAATTCTAGAGAGGTCAAATTTCGTATACTACCTTGTCTTTATATATACTAAAACTATAATTGATTCTACATTGATCAATTATAATTCTCTAAAGTTACATCGTTCTTCTCTCGTGTAGCATTTATATATAATATCGAGCCAAGAACAAAGCAAATCTTCAAATAGAGAGATAGATGATACCTATACGAATACGTATTAGTATTGTCAGTTAACGAACATACCGTCTCACAATTTATACAAACGTAAGGGTTGGATTGAACAAAGGAAAAGGTTCACCTTGTTGATCGTTAGAACACGTTGAAAATGTAACTTTCACGAGTAAGTTTACGCTAATCTCATTTTAATGAGAGTAACGTTGAGTCAATCGATAGACTTCGCTCGATACTTATTTTGTATGTATCTTCACGATGAACAAGGTAACATTTTCTTCGTTGAAATTCTCAAGTTACAACAAATTTCTACGTGGGATTCAATCTCTTGACCATGTTAATTATCTTTGCTTAGAATCAACCGAACCAAATGTCGACATTATATGGTATTCAAATGCTATTCGACAACGGAATTCAATACGAAGTTTTCAATATCGAGTAAGAAATACTTGGCATCTCTTAAAAAAGAAGTGAGGGAAGATTCCTAAAAAATACTTGTTTCTATACATAAAACTTGGAAATTATGTATGTTTCCATCAAGTGCAAGTCAATGAAAGATATCAACAAAGTGAAAAGTTGATTTTATTCATTCAATCTTAATTCTTTAACACGTGTTCAAGTGAATATTTTTTGACTTCGAAATCTTATGATCATCGTGATAAAGGCTGGTAGACTTTAATGCATATGTTTAACAGACATTTGGACGAGAAATGCGCGAAATTGTATTATCGTTCGATTTATGAAAATTTTTCGATTCTATAGGGTTGAGTGACTATAAGAGTAATAATGGAATCGTTCGCCATCTAATCAGACGATTTAATTAATGTTATATATGTATATTTTTTGGATGCCAATCATACACAATTTAAATAAATATCCAAAAACAAAAATGCAACACATTATATTTAGTAAAATATTAGGTTCTTTTCTTGAATTTTATTTGAATATCAGGAACATGCATTTATACGACACAGCTTTTAAATATATTTCACAAATATGATGAGAAATTCCCACTAAGTTAAATGATTGCTGCCATTCAATGTATACTATGTGAGATGAACCGTGGTACACAACATTTTTTAGAGAGTATTTTGAAACTAATATCGAAAGTAATAGTTTCACATGAAATAATTGGTGAAATACATAGCAATAAGTTTCGTTCACATGCATACTGTAAGTACTCTAGATGTGTACAAGAAAACTCTATTGTAGCCGTTCGATTTCGAAACATAGTTTAAAGACAAGATTGCGTCACCATAAGTATGGCCTTTGTACTTTTAACACATGTAATTGATCACTTATCAACCATTCTAAGTTAGCTATACAAACGGTAGCTTGGTGTAATGAAAAGAAAATGAAACGTTCAAATATTTATTTCATGTTCAAGCGAACTACATAAATTTATGATTATATAACGAATAGACGAACAAACAAAAGCTTTGATATTAGTAAAAATGTAGTATTATATATGTATACGTCGATGGAATCTAACATTTAATTAGTTTGAACATTTGTAGTAAACATATAGGGCAACAAGATATATGAGTTTTCATGGAGAAACAAGTTGAAATCATCATGTGGATGAACGTGTAAGTATCAGCGCTAAAAATCTTAAACACAAGTAACTAGTGTTCATTTTTTGTTTGTTTTTTTTTTTGATCTGATGGCATTTTTGACTGAAATCGATGAACAGATGAATTCTATCTTGTTACTTATTGAACAAATGCCCATATCGTGTCGAAAAAAGAAAATTAAATCTTTAGAAAAACAATGTCTTCTGATATCTTCGCAAAACGACATCTTGTCGTGCTTCTCAAAATCAAAAAATAATAACCAGAAAAAGAATATATCAAGTGATGTCAGTTCATCAGTATTGCAAGATAATCAACTTAGTTCAATAACAACTGAAACTTTTCCTTTTAGTCATCTATGCAATCGTGATGTAGATAACATTTATTTTCTTTCTACTGAATAATAAGAACTTTATTTAGATCAATGATTTACCATTGTTAAAACGTAATGATACTGATCTAGATCGTCTTCGATCATGTTGCATACTAACAATAACTGATTTAATTGGCCGTTTTCTGATTCATGAAACACCGGCTGAATTTCGACAGTTTTTAACTGAAAAAGTTCAATGTACTCCATCATTTACAGATGAAATCATTCGATTATTATCTGCATGGACATTACATAATTTACAAATTGGACAAGGAACACGAACGAAAACTCTCACGCAATACTTATAAATAGTTCTTCATTTAGCTATGATAAATATCAACCTTAATTCGTTCATCTTTTTTATGGATATAAGCGTTTTTTGCCAGATTTAGATTAGTTATTCAACATGACTAAAAATGTACTTCAAATATCTCCAGTCCGTTAAATAAATATTATCATACGTTGTACAATATAGGAATTGCCAATAATAAAAATATCAATCATTATTCATGAGATGGAAACATAACATCATAGAGCATTATTTTGCTTATTTCTTCTTTTGTAGTACACCGAATATAATCATAATTCAGTCAATACTATAAGTTAGACTAAGGAATATCGCTACAATGAGCCAGATAAAAGCATTATATAGAATCTCATATCATATCACATTGAGATACTAATTTTAGACTGTATACAATACATCTTCAATGAAATATATATTTGGAATCATTCTAGCAAGTAGAAGTATTATCTCAATGGAATAAGGAGTGGATAAAAATTAAGTTTCGGACTATATCTCTGCAAGATTACTTGAGCAATATTACTCTTAAACAAATAATATGAATATTCCAGTGTCATTGTACCACAAGTAATGATTAAAATTCTATTGACATGGGAACTTTTTTTATACTCATACGAGCTAGGTGTCGCGAACAAACGAGTGTAGAGCAGTTTTTCTTTAACTTAGTATGTCTTATTGATTAGTTAGTAGTGAAATCTTCAACTTTATTGAAAATAATTTTCGAAATAAAATGAAACGAATTTGCTCAACACGTGGCGACAGGATTGGTGTGATATTTATTTATTCCATTGGTACTTTTCTTAAGTTCTCTGTTCATAGTATTACGCCATCAGATGTAATTCTATTAGTTCTACTATTTCTATCTTTGTTTCAAGTTCACGTTTGAGATAAAGCCGAATTATAATGGATGAAACAGGATTTCGAGCCGAATATGCAAAATCTGATCGATCAACATGTAAAGGATGCCGCTCAACCATAGGAAAAGACTCACTTCGACTAGCTATTATGGTTCAAGCACCGAATTTCGATGGAAAAGTCAGATATATACATAGTATTTGAATGAAGAACACAAGTCGAATATTTACTCTTTAGATTCCGACTTGGTATCATATGGCATGTTTTTTTAAAAAAGTAAAACCAGCTGATGTACAAATAATAAAAGGTTTCGATGATCTTCGATGGGATGATCAAGAGACAATTCGTAAAAAAGTTGATGGAACATCAACGAATGAATCGAGTGAGTGAACTTGTGAAAAATAAATGGAGAGACAAGGATCTCTTTCTACTAGGCAATAAATCAAAAACAACAGCAGATAATATCGGCAACTTTAGTGTTGAATATGCTCGATCCAATCGTAGTGTATGTCTTGGCTGTAACAGTAAAATTGAAAAAGATCTAGTTCGTTTGTCAAGAAAAGCGACAAACAGTCATAATCATGCATCAATCGATCAATGGTATCATATTGATTGTTTCAAAGAGCACAAAGATGAGCTACAATTCGATGGAACTGCTGAAACGTTTGTTTTTATATGTTTGTTTAGTTTAGTTTTTGTTAGTAATTGTCATCTGTACTCATTTAGATTTTCGGGTTTCGATGAACTTAACAAAGAAGATCAAACTGAATTGAAAAAAAAATTCGGCTCACTAACTGTGAATCGAAAACGTAAAGGTGATAAAACAACAAGCTCAACAAGTGAAATCGGTAGTGCACCAAAAGCTAAACAATCAAAAACAGAAGATAACAATCAATCAGCACCTGAACAAGAGGAAATAATTCAAAAAAAGGTAATTTATTACTTGAAAATGATCTGTTGTATAGAAGTTCAATTGTTTTGTTTTTGATTTACTCTTCTAAAAGATTCAAAGTGAATTACTATGGAAGTATAAAGATGCGTTAAAAAAGGAAGTACCAAATGACGTGTTAAAAGAACTACTTGAACAAAATCAACAAAAAATTGCAAATGGAGAGTCTCATGTACTGTGAATTATGTTAACATTTTAAAAATTCTAATTATTTTGTAATATTTAGTTAATCGATACTGTTGCTGATTGTATGGCATTTGGTGCATTAGAACATTGTCCTGAATGTGGAGGATTTCTCATATTTAAGTACATACTTGTTATTTTAGAAGTAATTCTTTGTTAAAAACGTGCTGTTTGATTTCCAATGATTTAGTTACACATGCTATCGTTGTACAGGTGATGTTACAGAATGGACAAAATGTACTTACTCAACAAGAACACCAACAAGAAAACCGTTTGATATACCTGATGATATCAAAACAGAATATGATGCTTTGTAAGTATGTCTTTTTCATTGGCATCGTAGGATTTTACCTGTTTCATTTAGTAAATCATACAAATATAATAAACGTGATCGAGTTCTGGCAAAAGTGGTTGAGCAACAAGTTACTGTCGCTAAAACGCCTGATATTTCTCGAATCATTCAAGAGTAAGTTCCTAATTGTTCTATATGTCTTCAAGTAATCTATGTTGAATGTGAATCATGATTGCAAGAAAAAAGAAGTTTATTTTCTATTTAATGCTATGCTTGATGCTTTGAGTAGTGTTGTATACTTAATAATAGCTTCTTCTATGATTAAAGTTATCTGAAATCAATTTTAACATCTTCAACACTTTTCTCAATGTCTTGAATTAAAGACACTACTGTTGTGTCCCTTAGAACCCTATGGATATAGAAACTCAATTTTATCCTATTTGACTAGAATTTAATTTGATAGTTTAACTTCGGTGGAAAATAATGATTTGTAGGCCACTCGCATGGTCTTACTGGAGATTAATAGTAGTACATCTTCCGAAAAAATCCTATCCTCCAGAAATAGGCTACATGAAATTTTTCGAAGTGTTTCTCATAATATTGAATTCTTCGCTGTCTTTTGTTGATCGTAATCCAAAGAGGATTTTATCATTCTAGACCAACACATAATTCAAATTCACCACTTTCTGGTTATGTTATATCATCAGCCGGTCGTTTGGCAAGTTCTGTTGCAACCATTCAGAAGCAAGTTGAACGATTAGGTGGAATATTTTCATCGAAAATCGATGCTACCGTTGGCATTGTCATCAGTTCGAAAGGTATTCATTTTTCATTCATCTCAATTTTCCATTACTTATTTCGTTTCTTTTTCAATTTTACAAAAGATGAAGTACAAAAAATGAGTAAAAAACTTCAAGAAGCTAAGACGTTAAATATTCATGTTGTCTCCGAAGAATTTCTAAATGGAATAACAACTGATCGTCCTTCAATAGTAATGGAGAAATGTAAAATTTCTACATGGGGAATTTTACCACATATTCGACAACAAACAAAAGCCAATGAAGAAGAAAAACTCAAATCCGGAAGAGATTCATTATCTACAGCACCCGTGAAATCTAATGGTAAAGCTTTTAAACAAATTAAAAAAATGAAAATGAACATGATCATTTCATTTCATTTTATTTCTTATTTAAGCTGGATTGAAAAAATCGGTGCCAGACAAAATCAAATTGAAATTAAAAGAAGGAGCTGCTGTTGATCCAGAATCAGGTTTTTAGATATTTTAGAAAAAAATTTCTACAATAATACAAACCATCATTTTTTTTTCTACTATTTCTCGAAAAGGACTTGAAGATACTTGTCATGTACTTAAAGATGTAGAATCGGGTGAAATATTTTCTGCTGTTCTTGGACTTGTTGATATAACACGTGGAACGAATTCATATTATAAAATGCAATTACTGGAATCTGATAATGGTCGACAATGGCATATCTTTAGAGCATGATAAGTTTTCTTTTGTCTTTCGTGATATTCTTCGAATTTTCTTTTTCTTTTATACGGGTCGAACAGGTACCACTATTGGTGGAAATAAAGTTGAAAACTTCAGTCGACGAAAAGATGCCATCGATGCATTTCATGTAGTATTTCTTGATAAAACAGGAAATGATTGGTCTGATAGAAAAAATTTTCAAAAATTACCAAATAAGCATTATCCACTTGAAATCGACTATGGACAACATGGTGATAATGATCAAATGCAGAAATTACTTGAAAGTGCTAATTTAAATATTAATTCAAATTTACCAAAACCTGTTCAAGATCTTGTTAAAATGATATTCAATGTTGAAAACATGCAAAAAGCGTTGCTAGCATTTGAAATCGATTTAACGAAAATGCCATTAGGAAAACTATCAAAAAATCAATTAGATAAAGCTTATAAAGTTTTAACCGAATTACAAAGTTTAATTAGTAGTGGAATGACAACATCGAAAACGGCTATTATTGATGCAAGTAATCGATTTTATACGTGTAAGTATTCGAATATTACTTTTGAAAATTCTTCTATTGCATTTGACGATGTTTCCTTTTGCCTAATAAGATTTTCCTATGAAAATTCTTCTGATCACATGAAATGTCACACGATAGAAACGGTGGCGTTTAAACAATAAAGAAAGTTTTCTTCAATACAGAAATCCATCTTTGATAGCTTGTATAAACTTTGTGTATGAAAGGAAGACGTTTTATCGGTGGATCGATTTTATTGTATTATTTTTTTTTAATACACTGTCTTAGATCTGTCCGTTAATATGATAATGTTAAGAATTTACTGAATTATTATTTGATTCTTTCTGTCTGATAAGAACAATTACATGAAAGACTACTTTAACGTGTACAGATAATATGAATGCATCCTACCATTGATTGCCGCAACAATCGAAATAATTAAACAAATTCATTATTGACTTGAGTCAAGTAGTTTTACCAAATATCAATGATCTAGAAACATGATCTTCAAGAATCTCCGAAAAAAATGTAACTGAAGTATCGATTGCTCTGTATTGCTTTCTTTCAATCCATATCTGATAGTAAATTAATCTAAACTATATATTGTCGGTTCTAAATAGGTCATCCTATTAAGTTGTATGTCATTTTAGTGATTCCACACGATTGTGGTATGAATTCACCGCCATTACTTGACAACGTGGAATTGATAAAAACGAAAACTGAAATGATTGATAATTTACGTGAAATTGAAATAGCATATTCAATGTTAGATGAATCAAATAATACGATTGAAACTAGTGAACATCCGATAGATGCTCACTATAAGAAATTAAAATGTGGCCTTGAGCCAGTTGATCGTACTTCAGAAGAATTTAAAATCGTCGAAAAATATCTGACAACTACTCATGCTAAAACTCATGATCAATATGCATTAAAATTAGTTGAATTATTCAAAACATCACGTGATGGAGAGTTAGATCGTTTCAAGAAATTTCAAGAACTTGATAATCATCAATTACTATGGCATGGTTCACGAACAACTAATTTTGCTGGTATTCTCAGTCAAGGTTTACGTATTGCACCACCTGAAGCACCTGTTGTAAGCTAATAACTGTTGACTTCTCATATATATTTCGACTATTTCCCATGATATTATTCTTAGACTGGTTATATGTTTGGTAAAGGTGTTTATTTTGCTGATATGGTTTCAAAAAGTGGTAAGTTTATTTTCTTTATCTTTAATTTCGTCTGAATAACTTATTTAGCAAATTATTGCTATCCATCAAAACAATCTCCGGAGGGATTAATGCTTCTATGTGAAGTAGCACTGGGAAAAGTCTATGAATGTTATAAGTCAACTGTTTTATCGGCATCAACGTTACCAAATGGTAGTCATTCAACGAAAGGTTGTGGATCGACTATGCCAGATCCAAAAGGTTGCAATGACTTTTTTTGTAAAAATTGTTTTTAAATTCCATTATTTTCTCTATAAAATAGAATACCATTATACAAATGATGGCGTCCTCATTCCGATGGGTCATGGCGTGCCATCAAATGCTCGGCAAACATCATTACTCTATAATGAATTTATTGTCTATGATACCGATCAGATTAATATGAAGTATCTTTTACGTGTTGACTTTCAATATAAATATTAATTAATAGTTTCTTTTATTTTTCTCTAAGTTGTCAAAAAATTATAGATTCTATAGTTTTCTTATTGTTTATTTTGTGATTCAAAAAAAGCAGAGAAAGAAAAACATAACTATGAAAGAAAATCGTTTTTTTTTCTTTCGACGTCTAATTCATATATCTTATATTCTTGATGATTGAATGATTAGTAAGGATTTATCTTTTGAATAAACAATGAAAATATGTATGCTTCTCTGTTGTTCTAATTGGGATTTTTCAAGCTCGAATCGTTTTAATTGCTTTCTACTATGATATGAAAAAAGTGACTTCAAGAATAATTTTACACTAGACGCATGATTGCCATAGACATACCGATGATTGCCATTTAAGCTAGTAGGAGAAACAAAATACAAGACTAGTTATGCTGAATCTTACATTTATGATCCTGTTCTTCATTGTATTAATAGCATGAGTCTTAAAGTAGTATGTGTAGTTTCTTTTTCCATTTCCAAACAATGTTGATTATTTTCTCTGTTGGAGATTCTTGTCTTCAGCAAGAGACCTATTAATCATCGACTAAATTGTGGACAAATCTCAATTAACAATAGAAATAGTTGAATTTTTCTGATAAAAACTAACTTGATTACTTTTAAATTGAACTAATCTATTCAGTTATAGTTCTGAAACTATTGTAGAATTATAAAACTATATGTTTGTTGACGATAGTTGGACAATTACTTGCAACACATTGATTTTTTTCACAATGGATGGGTATTCAATCATATGTCTCAAGTGCACTGCAGAATACATGGTATTAAAGAATCAATACACAGTTTTCTTTTAAAAATTATAAGTTTTCGATATTTTCTGAGTGTCTCTATTTGAAATAGAACATCACACATATCTCGATAGAGGCTGTTTATGAAGAAAATGTATTTGACATTCTCATCTTCAATGTAGACTATTGATAACTAGGAGTAATTATTTCCAGTTAAAATACAGAAATACTTACTTAATTTTTCGATCGTAAAAATTCATTAGAATGATATTAAACGAAATACTGTGCTGTACAAGAATAATTCAACATTTCTTAGCTATTCTTACTGTGAGTTACTTGTGGCATATGTATCAAGCAACAAAATCTCTTAAGAGAAGAAAACGCATCATGATGTAGACAGACATTTGTCCATTTTTCTTACAGATAATTTAACTCGATCGAGATCGACATACAGAAAGTTCTTCACCAGCTCCAATTGAATATGATTGTGTCGGTGAATCTCAAGTAGCTAGTCTTTCTTTAAGTATACCTATGTATAACAGTTTCAATAAATTTGTTTGTAGTGAAAAATATAAAAGTCAGACAAAAATAAACTGTCCTATTCAATCTTCTTGTAAAGTAATTCGTCCATTCCGGTTACATGGCAACACGATCGATAGTATAAAACTAACGCTTTTTTTTTGTTCAGACACTGATAAAAGATTAATTGCAATCGTATCGTATTATTTGTAAAAATAATAACTCTGAATGATACAATTGGATGCATATATTAAACCAATAAAACTTGTATGACCAGTGTAGAGGCTTGTTTTTTTCTTCTTCTTGTTCTATTCGATAAAATATCACAATTCTATATTTTTTTCGTAATTTCCTTTTATCGAATCTAAAGTCTACATTTCCTTTTAGATCATCATCATCATCATGCCTAAGTCTAAACGAGCACAACGTATAACAATATCAAAATCATCAAAAAAGCTAAGAGCAAATCGTGGTCTTGAATTGAAACAAGAATTAGTGAAAAAGATTCGTTCACGTCTTGATGACTGCTCACATCTATTTGTTGTTCGCCTTTACAACGAACGAACAGAAAAATTACAAACAGTTCGTGCACATTTTCCACCGTCTGAATCTTCATATTTTTTCTTCGGAAAAAATCGTGTCATGCAACTTGCTTTAGGACGAACACCAGCAACAGAATATTTATCATCGTTATCAAAAATATCTCCTTTTCTTGTCGGAAAAGTTGGTCTCATGTTAACGAAACGATCACCACAAGAAGTTCTAGAATATTTTAATACATTGGAAATGGAAGATTATGCACGAGCAGGAAATCATGTTAAAGAAACTGTTGTGATTGATGAAGGAGCATTAGATGGTTTTCAACATACTATGGAACCTCTATTACGATCATTAGGTTTAATGACAACTTTAAAAAAAGGTGTCATCCATTTACTTAAACCATTTACTATTTGCTCAAAAGGTGATACATTAACACCTGAACAAGCTAAATTACTAAAATTATTTCAGCGACCATTGGCTCAATTTAAAATAAAAGTTAAAGCTCACTGGAATAAAAAAAGTGAACAAGTTCAAGTTTTTGATTTACATGATGAAGACGATGAACAACAAGATGATGATCAACAAGGAGAAGAAAACGGTGAAGAAATGATTGAACAAGATGATGAAGATTGATTTTCTTTTCTTTTTTTGTTGTTGTTTCGAACGAATCTATTAAAATCTTCTACTAGAAACCATCACAGTGATGGTTTTATACTGTTTTGAAAAATTCATGTTTTCCAAAAATCAATCGTTCATGCGCTCAAATAAGACTACTCATGAAAACCAATCGGCAAAATCATACCGAGTTCGTAGTGCAATTCCTAATCTAAAGTTTCATAGTACTATGATGAAGAGTTCTTTATTTGAAGTTCAACAGCTTACTAATTTCTATACGTCTACAAAATCGATATTCAAATATTTGATATATATCAATCCCGTTCATTTTGCAACGTAGGATTTTCTTGGATTTAGTGCTGAGAACTAGAGTAGTCTAGTTGATTTTCAATTCAGAGTTACACTGAGATACGATGGCATCGATACTTTGAGTATACAAGTGATTAAAACTAGGTTGGAATCGATCTCAATTGAATTCTTTCCTATATTTATCACACTAGCACTGATAAACATTCCATACACACACAGTTCGCACTTGCTCATTTACCTCTTCACGTACTATCACCAGAGATAAAGTTTGTGAAGTTTTACGAAGTACAAATGAAGTATAAAATTTTGATCTTTTTCATACTCATCTTCTGAATGAGTGAATCACATTCAGATTCAATTATGTTTTAACCTAATTTATCTATCGGAATAGGTAATCATCATGTTGCAGTACTAATACTATAGAATTAACTTTTATAGAATGGTTTGAATTTCTCTTGAATTACTTATTCTTTCATAGTTTTCTTCATCGATAAAATGTATTATACCAGTGACAACATTGAACATTTATTTCAACTAATTTTCATAATCTATTCCTATTCAGACAACGACATGATACAAGTTCATGACTAGCAGAAAACTTAGGTCATTTTTGATGGAAGATGTGTTTGAGCACATTCGTATCGCTTAGGTGTATGTTTGTGAGCATACACATACGCAACTATAATATGATTTAGAGATTGTACTTTTTGTTCGAATAAATAAACACGATATCCAGAATGAGGACATGACTTCCATAGAAATAGCTGTTAATAATCTTTTAAAATCATCTGCCTAATTCCCGGTTTACTCGTTCTTCTATCCGAAATTTTTATCTTTTTGTTTTGTGAATTTTCATCTATTTTTGTTTTTGTTTCGTATAGCAATAGTTTCTATGCATGCAAATGTGAATGGGCTGCACAGCTCCCAGAAAAAATAGTATGCGATGCTTTACATCTTTTTACACAGACAGCAATACAAATTAAATCATATTTCTTGTTCTGGAAGTTAATAGGTACAGATGACCGATTTCAAATTGAAATCGTAAATCAAAAGTATCCCCTAAGAGACAGGAAAATTCTTCTAAACACGACGAGCGATAGAAAGAGAACTACTTTAACTCTATTAATCACAAATAGTAGTAATTCATGCATCGCATGGGATGCATGAAAATCTATGTGCTAAGAGGAAATTTATACTCTTTCATTTCGCTTTAGAAGTCATTGTCTGAAAATTTTTCTTGCTATTCTTTAACTTAGTTCGATAGGCAAATCGACATCCGTATATTTCTAATATCAATTGGTTTGCCTTCATTCCAGAACAAAAACTATGAGTAAAAGGAATCAACCCAGGTCGAAAAATCAGACATTAAGTCTTGTAAAATCAGATGAAATCGTACAAAAAATCGCGGTCTCAGATATCTTACATCAATTCGTACAGTAAGATTCTTGTAAGATCTTACTGTCGCATAAGATTTTCTATAATCTTATAATCAGATCCGACAGAAGAACAAGATCTGTCAAGAGCTTTAGAGTAAGACTTGATGTCAGACTTCTGAGAACACGATTTTTCGTCTGATCTTACAAGATCAGATGCAGAATCTTGTCAGATCTTAGTATCTGATTGTTTGCCCGAGGGACCACACAACGATGTGAATTTAAACCTTTTACAAGCATCGAATCTGAAATCATTCTATATAGTTTCTTATAGCATCGCAAATGCGCTCAAAATGCAAGAGAACTTGGTCTAAACAAATGAAGATTTCTCCCGACAATAAAATGCTCTTTGAAGAAATTCAAGAAAGAAATCTTTATACTATTACAGTAAACGGAGAATGGTCTTCTAATTCGACTGGTTACATGCATTTCAGAATTTTGGAGACAATAAACAACCCGACATTAATCTCAACTATTATAGTGAACGCTGATACAGTTCAGTTCTAATTCATGAAAAGAACAGATTTTTTCCATGTCGCATTTTATAAGATGCTATTCATAATGGCATCTGCTGAGGTCTTTTTCTACGACTGATAATGCATATTATCTTCAGCAGTATGTTTAACATATTATCGATGC
Source organism: Rotaria macrura (assembly GCA_900239685.1). Classification (NCBI taxonomy): domain Eukaryota; kingdom Metazoa; phylum Rotifera; class Eurotatoria; order Philodinida; family Philodinidae; genus Rotaria; species Rotaria macrura. Next base: position 135,495 of record OENT01000022.1, read on the forward strand.
AAGAGTATTCTTTCGAACACTCCCTGGTATACAAAGTAAGCTTGTTTAACCTAACGGACGAAGTCTTGTGTAATGATATTGAGTGTTTTGTTTGTAGTAATAGTTATACTTCTGCGTGAAGCATCGGCATGCTTTTGCACAAAACGATTCAATCACCAAACTTTGCAAATCAGGATTGACTACGATTTTGCTTTTATGTGAGACGAAGCACTTCAATTATTTTGTTTTAGATGATATTCTTGATTGTTCCTGCACACTATGAGCATAGTACTCCTTTCTAATTTGACTAATTCCAGGATTAGTTCAAGCCAAAACATGCATTTCCGTTGTTCATCGTACGATGAGTACATATCCCGCTTTTTGAATACATTTAGAAGTCGACGAGTTTTCTCACAGTACGATGAAGAGTATCTGCTATAGGAGATAAATCTCAATGAGAAAATGCAATAAATCAATGTGTTTTATGTCTTAATTTCAGAGAAAACAGCAAACACTATACAGGGAAATCTGAATTTGTGAAAACGATGACCTTTCTCGTGAACGAAAGACATTCGTTGTTCAATATTTTATTAGATCATAGTATAAGATTGTAGTGTAAAAAAGACTTATGTTGTTCTTGTTCGAACCTATTCGATGAGACGTGATTGAATCATGACATGAGACGTTGAAACGATTGTAATACTGATGAAAACGTTTTTCAGAAAATAACTCGTTGACAATCTCCAGACCCTGATCGATACTCTAGATCGTAATAGTGTACACCTAAGTTCCAATAAAACAATAAAAAAAGTTTTAATCCATTTGCACAACCATCTACTATCTTTCGCTATACCTCGCGATCGTAAAATAATCGGATAATGTTTTGTGTAATTCACATGCACATCTATGAAGAAAATATAGGTATATAATAAAGCTCAAGTAAAAAGTATTAAATTTCGTGTGCGCTTCCATCCCTGTGACAAGTTGCAGTATCTAATTTTACAATAGTTGAGAATGCTGGTTTGTGTGAAATCTGTGACTTCCATTTTTCAGCTCTTATACAGTGTCAGAGAAAAAAACTCTTTCATGAATATGATTGTGTACTACAGTGACATCTTTTCGAGTAATCCAAGAATTGCACCAATGAAAAGAATGAATATTTAATCATAGAGATCCGCCTGATGATGACGATGACGTCTGTTTTCTCAACTGAAGTTGGTTGTTGACTGATTGTTTATTTTTGTTTGTCGAATAATTCATCGATTCAAATGCAATGCTGTAATTTTAGTTGACGTAGAATATTGCGAAGAAAGAACACAAGACAGTGCATAAGTTTTTGTCGAAATCGCTGCTTTTCTTTCTCAGCAAATATTGTTATCAGCATTCGAAATATTCATACGAATGAATGATCATATTTTCCTAGTAACATTATAGATATTTACGTATTTCGTTAAATATTGTTCACAATGAGTGGTAATAAAGGTGGAGTACTATCTCGAGTATTTGGCGGCTCGTCAAAAGGTGGTGCTAAGATGAAAACAGCTCAAACACCACAAGAAGCTATACAGCAGTTACGTGACGTTGAAGATGTTCTTAATAAAAAAGTCGAACATTTAGAGGCAAAAATTAATGAAGAAACAGCCATAGCTCGTCGCGATGCACGAACAAATAAGCGTAATGCCCTTAACGCACTTAAAAGAAAAAAGCGTTTAGAAAAAACCTTACAACAAATCGACGGAACCTTAACTACTCTTGAATATCAACGTGAAGCTCTTCAAGTAAGTTAGAGAAAGAACACGAATCTTATTCTATGAATAAAATTTTTCTTTTGCATAGAATGCCTCGATGAATGGTCAAGCCTTCAATGCATTGAAAAGTGCTACAAGTGCATTGAAAAATGTTCATAAAGAACTTGATGTTGATAGTGTTCAAGATATTATGGATGAATTAGCTGAACAACATGAACTATCGACTGAAATAGCTAATGCTATTTCAAGTCCTGTTGGTAAGTTTTCTCTTTCGATGTCTATGCATGTGCTGTCAGCACGCAATTTAGAATCGCACCATCATGGATGTTTCATTCTGCTATATTTCTAGGTTTTGGTGCTGAAATTGACGAGTTTGAGTTAGAAAATGAATTGGCACAATTAGAGCAAGAAGCTGTGGCACGAGAAATATCTCATATTGATTTACCATCAGTTCCTGCTCATCCAATTCCAAGTTATGCTCAACCAGCAGCTTCCTCGGCAAGCAAAGCTAAGAATGATCAATTGGCCGAATTAGAAAAATGGGCTTCATAAAATGTTCTCTTTATATTATTTGATTGACAAACATACAAAAAAATAAACAGACCGGTTGCTATCAGTGCATTCCCCACTTTGTATCACGTTCTTTTCTTGTCTTGTCACAGAAATTGATGTTCTTTTTCGTTTATTCAAATATGTGTTTCATGAATTGCTATCATTAAAAAAAACAAAGAAACAAAACGATTCTATTAGTTACTGCACAAAAAAGAAGTATTCTCCTTTAAGTTAACAATTTCGAATAAATTCTGTACTGATCATATCTATATAATCTTTACACGTCTCGTTTTTTCTTGGTCCTGCTTTGTATACATATGTGCTTCTCTTTCTTTTTTTTTAATATTTATTCTTTAATCTGAACAACATCGACAAGATTAATAACAAAAACGAAATAAAAAACATACATAACTACCATTGTCTTCTTTTTTTAATTTTCGAAATTTTTATTTTAATATTTTACTTATTCTTCTTGTGCTAAGCTTACTTAAGAACATGTTTGATAAATTGATTTAATCAGACCTAATAGCACACTGTTCGTCGTTATTCAACTATTCACCTATAAAATTCGTTGTAGTCTTCATTTTATGACGAAATATTTTGATTCCGAACTCAAAACGACTACTGACTCAACGAAAAATCTATCATCGTATCTTTTAGGCATGCTATTTGAAATTGAGCAGTTGAAAAATTTCGGCACCCCGTAATACTTATTGACTTAAAATTTGAATTTTTTAAAAATCAAGTGGCTCTGTACTAATCTTGAGAGATGAAGAGAATCATGAGAAAAGATACTTGATACATTTTTACGTTGCTAATGTCTTTTGATTTTATTTAATCTATGATTGATCTTCGTTTGAATGAAAATTTGGACTGCACTCATGATTTTGTTTGTAGATTCCAAATAGTAGTACTTTAATTATTCGCATGAAATTTTTCATCAAATTTACTACAATTCTCTAAATCCATCTCACTGACATCTGGAAGAATCATAGTGACTCATAGTGTGGAGAGAATAACACGGAAAACATGGCGTTTTATTATTTATCTTTGTTGTTGTTCGTCATGATTATTCATGATTCAATTGTATAATTTGAAAACGAACGAAGATATTTAAATTTTCATCAATTTTAGATAATGAATCTGTTAACTATAAACTTATTTAACATGTTTTCTGATATGAGAGATAAAACACTCGTGCTCTGGGAAAAAAATTGTCGAATATTAGCGATTCCTATTGATATTGTTTTTACAATGAGTCATGGTATATCGTTGGCATAGATGTAAATAGCACATTATCGAATCTGTTGATTGCTTAATTAGATACTGAATATATTTCGAACACTATTCACTAATATATGCAAACAAGACGAAATTACGTCTTGCGATGATTAAATATGACTTCCTATTTTTTTTTAAACATCTAGAAATGAGATATGCGAATTGCAGAATAATTTAAAAATATTTAAAAGTGATATATCAGGATGGCTATTTAGAAACTATGAATTCATTCTAGATATGAATTGCTCATCTATTGATATTGATACGCATTTTCCAGTTGGTGGCTGTCTACCTAAACAACCCACTGGTGCACTACAATTATTAACAAAACATCCTCAATATGATGGACGTCAAGTAATAATTGCTGTGATTGATACAGGAGTCGATCCATCAGCCAGCGGTCTTCAAGTACTAAGTTTATTTTAGTTTTTACTTGTAAAAAGCATTGATTTGCAATCTGTCTGTTATTTTTATCTCTAGAAAACGAGTACCGGAGAAGAAAAACTTATTGATTTACGTGACAGTACAGGTAATGGTGATGTTGATATTTCGACAATTGTTAAACTAGGATCCAATACGAATAAAGAAGATCGATCAATTCAAGGTTTATCAGGAAGAAAATTAAAAGTAAAAAAACAAGCATCTGAAAATTTCTTTAGAAAAATAAACAATGAACTGTGTATATTTTAAGATACCATCTGATTGGAAAAATCCTTCGGGAAATTATCAAATTGGAATTAAATCATTGAAACAGTTAATGCCAAGTTCAGCTTTCGACAGACTTATTGTAAATTAAAATTGCAAAAAAAGCACTAAACTTAAATAATCTTTTTGATTTCGATTGTAGAAAGAACGTCGTGAAAAGATTTTTGATCCTACCCATCGTCTTACTTTAGCTGAAGCTCAACAGCGTCTTGATGAACATAACAATAAATTTCCATCATCTAACGATGTTAGTTCATTCAATTCATTTCTAGGAGGCATGATACAAATGTTTTTTGTTTTTTTCACAATTTTCACTTAAAGGAACAAAAATTAATACGAGAAGAATTGCAATCATTTGTTGATGCTTTGAAAGAAGTGGAAAAAAAATACAATGATCCTGGTGCATTTCTTGATTGTGTTGTTTGGAATGATGGAGAAAAATGGATGTTAGTACATATTGTTATAAACAAAAATATTAGTTTCAGTTTTTTAAAATTATTTTTCTCTTGAAGTGCATGTATTGATACAAGTGAGCAAGGAGAATTAGATCAATGCAAATGCTTAACAAATTATATTGATTCTCATGATTTTGGCATTTTTAGTGCCGTAGGTTAGCAAACAAAAAACAAAATGAACACAATCAGTGTTTATCATTTGTTGTTTAACATAGATATGGTTACATATTCAGTTCAAATTCATCATGAAATTAATATTCTCGAAATCGTTGTTGCCGGAGGTGAGTTCATCGGATTTTTCATTTTGTTAGATAAACTTTTAAGTTAGAATATAGAATACGAATGATCTACTGTAACGTTGCTAAAGTATCTCTATTAGAATTTCATTTAACTGTGTCAAACAAGACCACTTGAATAAATATCAACATGAGATATTTAATTTGCCCTAAAATAAATGATAAAATTAGAAACCATTTAGAACTGCACCAGACCATAAATTCCATTTTGCGATTCTGCCATACTAGTTTTCAAGACACGAGTATGAGTCATTGTTTTTCTATTTCGAAATTTTGAATGATAATCAACTAGAATAAAATGTAACTTTCAACTTTTTACTCTTGTTTGAAGCAAAACGAAATTTCCTACTGAAAAAAAAAGTCATTTGATACTTTACTTATAGAAATACTCATTGAAACAAGAAAAGTAACAGAATTCAACCAGGAAATTATCTTCGAGTGAATGATGACTCAAAATTGTAAACCATCCAGAATCTGCGTTGCTTTTCGAATGATGAATTTTTAGGAATGCTACAGATGTATTGTGATCATTCATGAAGCTCAGCAGCAAGATACGCCGTATTGAATTGAATTTTTTATCCAGTTTGTATATTATGACATAGAAGTACTCATTCCTGAATATTTCTATTTCAGTGATCATGTAGTATATCGTCAATTTTTTTTAGGCACGTGCACCCTTTTGTATAGTAGCACAGCTAAATGAAAGAAAATCAATTGATGATTCTTGTTCTTTTAATTACAAATAATACTGGTTTTCGACATCGATAAACATAATTCGATTCAGGAATGAGAAAATCCTTTTCATTGGAGGACATGTGTATTTATTTTTCGATATCACTTGTATTGCTTGGTTTAGGTACACACGGAACTCATGTTGGTGCTATTTGTGCTGCTTATTTGGGGGAGTCCTGTGAAGAGAACGGTGTTGCGCCTGGTGCTCAGATTCTATCGATCAATATAGGCGATCAGCGTTTAGGAACAATGGAAACAGTTCCGTCTCTAATTCGATCTGTTCGTTGCATGATTGTTTCTTTTTTTATTTTAAACATAAAATTTTTCATCTTTGACTAGATAAAATACTGCATTGATTACAAAGTTGATATAATCAATATGAGTTATGGTGAAGACTGTAATATTCCCAATTCTGGGTAAGAATCTATTCGTAAAAACAATTAGCTAAAGAAAATTTCAAAAATTTTCAATGATACATTAGACGAGTGCAAGAATTATGTAACGAAGCTGTTGAAAAACATGGAATAATTTTCGTTTCATCGGCTGGTAATAATGGTCCAGCATTAAGTACTACTGGTGCACCTGGTGCAACATGCACTAATCTGATTGGTAGGTAAGGTAGTTCTATGTAGGAGATAGTTTAACTCTCGTTTTGTTTTAATATTGTTTAGGTGTTGGTGGTTATGTAACACCTGAAATGCAATTAGCTGAGTATGCATTAAGGGAATCTACGGGCTGTACAATACCATTCACTTGGTCATCACGTGGTCCATGCCCTGATGGTTGGTTAGGAGTTTGCATCAGTGCACCTGGTGCTGCTATTACAAGGTTTGTTGATTCTCATTGATAAACGAAAGAGATTAAGATTTTCGTTGTGTTTTTAGTGTTCCTCAATTTAGTTTGTGTCAACGACAATTAATGAATGGAACATCCATGGCATCACCAAATGCTGCGGGTTGTATAGGTAAAATTGATTTTTTTTTCTAAAAGAATTCATCGCTCTACGTGGATTTTATTGATTGACTTATATGTCTAGCTCTCTTGTTAAGTGCATTAAAACAAGAAGAAATTGAATATAGTCCAGCATTAATTCGTCGTGCACTCACGAATACGGCACAAAAATTAGATGATGAACTTGCCGTCGGTGCTGGGCTTATACAAATCCATAAAGCTTTAGATTACATACGTTCATTGGCAAAACCATCGCTGCTGTCACGTATTCAATTAGATATAACAGGTGGTCAAGGAAGGGGAATTTATTTAAGAGAATACGATCATGTTCAAGCTAGTTCTGGTGATATACTTTTAGCAATCAAATCGAAATATTTACCGAAGAAGACTGATCAATCAGTAACGTATGAAGGTATTTTGAGGAATTTCTCTAACATGTGTTCCCGTCTAAACACGACATATGTTAATTTAGATCAAGAAGTAAAAATAAAATATGCTTGTCGTTTATCATTAATATGTGATCCACCTGCTAGTTATGTACAACATGCGAAATTTCTTGATTTAGCCTATCAAGATCGAAACTTCGATATAAAAATTGATCCGTCACATTTAAAAGAAGATCAAGTTCATTTTACCGAATTACAAGCATTTGATACTAATCAAATTAATGCCGGACCATTAGCTCGTTTTCCTATCACAATCATTAGACCTATCACGTAAGATTTCAACAAATTACTAGATGATAATATTCTTTCTTTTGTTCAAGTGTAAATCAACAAACGCATTCTCTTGAATATCATGGTCAAACTTTTAAAGCTGGTCAAATCCGTCGTCATTTTATTCAAGTTCCATCTGGATCAAATATTGCTTGTAAGTTTCTAAGAATTAAATTTTATTTCTTTTGTGTATCGTCTTCTCTTGTTCTTTTCAACCATAGTTTTTACCATGAAAAACCACACGTCTGATACTTCTGCTAAAATCAATTTACATTTTATTCAATTAGAACCTGGTCGTTCATTTCATCTGAAAGAATTCGAAAAATTGATACGTTTATCACCTCATTCAACTTTTCAATGTTACTTTAATGTTCAAGATAAACGAACACTAGAATTATGTTTAGCACGATGGTGGTCAAGTTTAGCAATTATCGATACGAGTTATTCTATACAGTTTCATTCAATACTTATTTCACCGTCAACATCAATTCATTTACGTAGTAGCCAACCTTATGAAAGATTTACTTTAGAAAATCGTTTAAATAATACTTATGAAGACATCGAGGGTTTACCATTGGTCAACTGGAAATATTTGGTTCAAACATTACGACCGAATAAAGATGAAAGTAAAATACAAGTTTTATCAAAAAGAGATTGTTTAACTGAACAAAGACAAATCTATCAATTAATTTTAAGTTACAACTTATCATTGGTGAGAAACATCGATAAGAATATATTGTTCATGAAGAAAAGATTTGTATTTTTAGTCAAAAGCTTCAGAAGTTCAAGTAAAATGTCCACATTTACATGAGCTTCTCTATGATAATAAATATGAAGCAGCATTATGGATGTGTTTTGATATGAATAAACAATATCTAGGCGCTGGTGATGTCATAAAAAACGTAAGAACGAATATGTTTGTACAGACTTCATTTTGTTATTGCTTCATTTTTAGTACTCCTTAAAATTAGAGAAAGGTGATTTCCTCATTCGAATGCAAGTTCGACATGATAAGTATGATTTATTAGAGCGTTTATTAAAAGATAATGGTGGCAGTGGTCTAGCTGTACACATTGAGCATAAAGTCAATGGATTGCCAGCACCTGATTTTTATCATTCATTAAGTGCTTTACATATGCAAAATAAAAAAATTCAAGAATCATCTCTTAAATTACAATGGGGACATCCAACACCAATATATATGACTACCGTACCGGAAGACAAGTGTGTTTAACTATTGATTCAATTTAATTGAATAATAAAGGATGTTTAATGTGTTTTTTTTCCAGACTACCCAAAGTTATAAATTCAACAACAGGAACGTTTCTTTTGGGCGCGATGACATTTCCCAAGAATGAAAAAATGAAAAAACTGGTTTGAACAAGTTTCTCTTCAATTTTTTTTCGAAAGGGGAATTCATGAAATATTGTTTTTAGGATATGATTGCAATCTATCAATATTTCACTGAGCCTTGTTCATCATCTTCATCGAGTTCTTCAAAAAAGTCTTCATCAAACAGTGCTAGTAGTGGAAATAAAAAACAATCGAATTCCATTGTGACAACAGTTGAAGACGGAACAGTTGCTAGTTTATCATCGAAAGAGCAACAGTATCAGGAGGCCTTACGAGACTTAAAAATTTCATGGATTCCGAAGTAAATAAGTGATTACTTTCAGTGTATTCTTTTTTACGAGTATTTTTCTTTAGATTAACGGACGATCAAGGTAAACTATATGAAGAATTAATAAATGAACAGCAAGATTTAGCTACTCATGTTCCAATACATACGGCTCGTCTTCAACAACTTGAAAATCAATTGAAACAGCAACAATCTCATTTGACAATAGAGAAAAAAGACGAAAAATTAAATGAAATTATCAAATTCATCCAGAATAAACTATTAACATTATTTGATGAAGATCTCATTTTGAAATTCTTCGGTCAGAAAAATTCATCATCGACCGATAAAGAAATTCAACTTATTAAAACGTATGTAAAAAAACGAAAAAATATATTAAAAACTTTTCTACTAAGAATTTTTCTCTCTATTAAGTGATATGGAAAAACGTCGAACTTGGTTCGTCGATATATATGTATCATTAGGAATATCTTTATGTGATTTATCTACAATCAATGATGAGACATCGAGTTATTTATCGAATGTGTATAAAATTTTGCAAAAACACATGGATATTAATGATGGAAAATTGTCCAATTTTCTTTACAAATATAATTTAGTTAAGAAATCTTATGGTCGCGTATGGAAATTACTTTTAAAACAAATCGAAGAAAAGTCTTCATCGCAGCATCAAGAATATGATAATAAACTACTTCAAGTGAGTAAACTATGGTTTTATCAAGCAAGAGAAAATGAATTGAGTGCTAAATGATGCAAGGCAAAAAGATCGGATCCGTCTTTAATAGTACATGATTGAACAACAGAGATTTTATATGAGAAATGTCACTTTTCACTTAGATGAACCACTTCTCAGTGGTTTTTGTGAAATATCACATAAGAAAATAGTAAAGAGTTGTATTCTAAAATACGTTAAAGAAATCGATGATGGTCCGAAATCATAAGTCATCTGGTGACGCATCGCGTTTTCAATCTTAATCCTACGAGCAAGACACTCAAAGTTTTTTAACAAAAATTAAAGTGTTCTGTTTTTTTTTAGCTTTATCAAACAATGAACATGAAATATTTAGTTGCATATCAAGAGCGTTTGATGATAGCCAAATATCCTCAAGCTTATGTTCTGTTTTAGTTTTCTTTTTATGTTAATACTCATTTAGTAAACAGGAATTGTTTAGAAATGATTTATTGAATATTCTCATCTATTGCTGATTATTATTTAAAAGTTTCAATGGATTTCAAAAGAGAAAATAAACATCAATCTTTTTCTTATATTTGAAGATATAAAAATGACTATCGATGATAGTACTATCGATATTCATCTTACTAAACTTGTTGGTAAGTTCATTGATTACCTGTTTGTTTTTGTGGTGATTTTTTCCTAGTCATAAATTCGATTCTTCCATAGATTGGTTAGTCGATCGTCGTCATTGTTCAAAAGATTGGAATGAACGATCAATAGCAATTCGATTGAAAGTTCAACAAGCTATTTTAGATATGCCAGAGCATGACGAAATCAAACGATTACTTGGCTCATCATGTGTGTGAAAATTTCTTCCTCTCGTTTTGAACTTTTTCATAATTGATTGTCTTCGTAGATTTGGATTACTTCTGTTGTCTTAAAATTGTTGAAATATTAAAAGACACAGAAAAAGAAAGTAAAAACATGTTTGGTATGTATTCGTCGCAACGCATGAAGGTAATTTAGATCATATTTGAATTTCATAGGTTTAATTATCGCTTTACCAATGTTTAGGATTGGCGAACCGTTGTTTCAAATTACGAAAAGAATTCTGTTTATCTTGGTTTGTTGTCTTGTATTTGTCTATTGTTTGTTTTTGTTTATTTGTTAGAATTTTAGTTGAATGTGCTCAAATTCTTCAACGAAATATTGCTTTTGAAATTCCTGCATTGAAAAAAAATATCGGAAAATGTCAACAAATTCGTGATGAATGTCTTACACGTCATGCAGAACTAGATAAAAATATTCATGAAATCGAAAAACAATATGCACAATTGTGCAATGAGATGTCAATCAAAGTATGTCGCTTATTGTGTTGGATTTTCTCGACATCGTATGTCTTCTAGGGTGATAATGTTCAACGAGAAATAATTCAACGTATAGAATACTTACCAAGTATATGTACGGAGCTAGCTAGTGGCGATCAAAGTTCTATCCCACTGTTAAAGCCAGCTGTTGAATTTTACATGGAATTTATGAAACATTTCCATCCGAATTCAACATCGGATAATGAAGGATTGCTACCTATAATCAAATATGTAATTGAACATGGAAATACAACAGTCTATCAATGGCGAACTGACGGTCACATACCTGCTAGTATAGAACGACCACCATTGAATTATAAATTTGCAGAAACAACAGAAGTAGACGAAGAAGAACCAAATATAATTCTTGGATTAGATGATGATGAAAATGACCTAATAACATCTATTGAAGGTATCGAAGTGAAACAAACGGCAGATCAATCTGATGTTATTGATTTCGATACTGTACGAGCCAATGTTTACCTTAACGAAAATAAATAATATATTCAAGCGTTCTGTATTTTTCTATGCAAATAGGAAGCGGAAATCGATTGGTCTGCTATTGATACAGTACCAGAATTACTTGATCCAGCTCTTTCATCCAATGGTAAAACTCCGAATTCGATAGCTGATGCCCTTAGAGATGCTGCTCTAAGTGGATCTATGCATCAAAGTACTTGATTGCATAATTTTCCTCAAAATATCATTTCCTTTGTTTTCATTTAGTGGATGATGGCATTGCTCGTGGTAATGATGCATTAACGTTATTAGAACATCGTCCAACATATACATTATTTGTTCATGAACTTTACCGAGTTAGTATGATTTCGAAGATTTGTAAATAATATGAAGCGAATTCATCGTTTTTCTTTTGTTCTTTTTTAAGCTTCAATCATTTTTAAAACAACGTCTTAATGAATATCATGTTAATGAAACTATTCTTATGACGTTCATCATGCAAAATGCTCCAGCATCAGTACAAAAAACAAATGAAACTGGTAGTAACCTCATTGCAAGAAAAACATAGAACGATTAGTTATGTGTGTGTGTGTGTGTATTTTGTTTTATTCAAGATCTGAAATCTTTTTTGAAACATGTCGATTCGATATTTACGTCGATTGCTCAACGACAGTTAGATCGTTTATTTTCAATGCGTGATTCTTATAAATTTGTTGATCGTCTTATTACGTGTTTTCAACAAAAGAAAATTTCTATCGAGCGTAATCGTTTACAACAAAAAGAATTACAAGAAAAAGCGTCAAGTTCTTTAAGTGAAGAACAACAATTAAAAGAAAAACTAAATTTATTAATTTCATATACTAAACAGCTTAAAGAACAGGTTCGATCAAAGTCTCCTTAACATCGTTTATTGAACATTTGTGATATAATTTTAGGTAGCCAAGGAAATTTCTCTGAAAAAATGTCAAAATCGACGAATCAATATCATGGGCGAAATCAATACGTTATAAAAAAAATTCTATTTTACTATTTTTGTTTCTTTTCACACACTTGTGCAATGTTTATGCGTGTGTTTTTTTCGAGGGTGATCGGTTTTATCATTGTACACAAATCAATAAAACATAAAAGCAAATTACAATAAAATTATAACATATGGTACAATGCAACTGCATGCTTCACAAAGAAAATACTGAGTTCAAATAATTATCTTCATTTCTCGATAGGTAACAGTCAATCACGATTATCTTGAAATGAATTTTGTCGATAAATCTAGAAGTAAATTTTTAAATTCAATAAAAACAAAACAAGTATTTAGAAAAAAGACAAATGGGTTCATAAACATAACTGAAGTTATTAGATATGACTTTATCATGTCGTGCAAGATAAAATCTCATCGGATGTGTCTTTCAACATCGTTTGAATACTGTTAAATTGATTCTCTCAGCAACCAAACTAGAAACATTGACAAATCTATATTGAAGTCAATATCAGCAAGATGACGCTACTGACTATGAATGATTAAGAATGAATTAAATGTCTAATAATTGACTTTCGCTTTGCCTTTCTCGTGTCTTCAGCAGAGACAAATAGGAAAACTCTTCAATTAGCTTGTGTAATCCATTTAATAATGAATATAATGATTTCTTTTCGTTTGAAACTTATTCGTAGTGAAAAAATACACAAATACATAGGCAGTAACAGGTACTTAATGGTAGAGCAAATTATCAAGTAGTAATGATATGTTCGTTTACTTTCATACAAAAACAATAGTGTTATTTCAAAAAAGAAAATCGGCAAGTTCTACCAGCAAAACTCGTTGTTGAGTCAATCGAATAACATGACAGCAGATTGTATCACGTTTTTATTATTCTTAGTACGTCATTTTACTTGTTTATGTATCTATTCATCCTATCTTGACCGATCGAATTATCAAAGAACATTAATCACCATTTCTTTGAAATCCACCAATTGTAACTCTAATGATGCATTGTGCATATACTGAGTTACAAATCATAGTAATACCGTATTTGAATAATTATCATGAATAGAATTAGCATCCTCTTTACTTAGAAAAAGTAAAGTAAAATTAAGTGAAATTAAACTTTTCCAATGCAACACTGATTTTGTGATCTAGCATTATATATTTGATAATAGTGCAGAACTATGATCAATTTGTGACGATGAGCCAATTGTCAACAGGCAACTTTAAGTGTATGGTCGGTGAAATGTTTCGACTAACAACTTGTTAAAGACATAGTTTTAGTTCTCATCTACACGACTGATGTTCTAATTTATCTGATTTTTGCTGGTTACTAGAAAGACACATTTTGCATTATATCAATTGACTATCCCTACACTAATGACTGTTGTAGTTTATAACATACTAACCAAAATTACTTAATTTAAAATATTAATATTGAATGCAGATAAGGTATATGAACGCATTGAACATTTATGATGCCAGAACAAATGCCAGTCTATGAGATAGTAGTCTGGCTACGAATAAATTTATTTATTTCGTTTGATGTAAAACAGAAGATAGGCATCTTTTGATATGATCTTATCTTTTGAATTTATTATTGACACGTAAGAATCATCGAATTCATACCATTCATCAATACTTGGATCTTGCCGAGCATACGTAGTATAATGACCACCATAGATGGATCCAATGTGATTACTAATTGCAATGAGATCATAAATTTTCTTCTCTTTTTTTACTGCTGATGATAATGGTGATGATCGGAGGTCAGTCAAATCAAGTCCATCGATAGGATAATGTACGAGTGTGTTCAGTTTTCGACGCCCACCATTTGCATAAGAAAATCGTTTTAGTTGGATGATAACTACGCGTGGAAGACTATGAAATAGAAGCTGTTTGGTTGCATTCGTATTTTGTTGGCATTGTTTTCGTTGGCAAAACCATAGATCATCGAGTTGTTCGACTGCAACAAAACGCTGCAGGCAGTCTTCGAGTCGTAAGTCTTGAAGCTCTGAATTCAAAAGGTTAGATATCTTATGATCTGTATAATTTTCTTGCTCGACGATTGTTATTTCGTCGTCTGATAGTAGTTTGAGTAGAGTGTCGAAAGGGATTTGATTATCTGATTCGCTTCTTAAAGCAATTGTTCGATGAAAGAGATGTGAAAGATCGTGTAGTTCAAGAAAATCTTGTACGAGATTCGCCACTATACCACTGGCATCGACATTCACAAGTGCAACGAATTTAACGTTGCATTTCCCAAGAAAATGTACTGAAAACTGACGTTGTTGATGATTGAGTGATAGCGGAAGAAAGCTTATGCGATTTGTCGTACTATTCACATGGTTACATTTCAGACAAGTCACTTTCGATATAATTGTTCCGAAAAAAATCTTTTCGATTATTGTACTTGAACCATCTTTATCCTTTTTGTTTAATTCATCATGCATAACATCCAGAAGAAAAGTAATGAATTCCTGAGCATCTTGTTGATCCGATGTAGCAAAAGTTGGTGCGAAATATCCGATCGTTTCTTTCATTCGTGTCGGTTCAAAGGAGTACCTTTGATGTAGATCTGAGCGATCGGGCTGTTGCATATTCCACAGTAATTCAGCATATGCACCTGTCATTTTGCCACGTGCATCAAAAGGGTTACTATAATCATGATCACTTTCAGATTTGTGGGCCCGAGAAAAACTTTCTAAGAAGAAATCAGTCAACGGTGCTACATGAATGAGACATTGGATTGCGCTATTCATATAACATGTATTGCCAAGATTTACTAAACCCAATGGTTTCGAATCGATTCGACGTTTATATGAAGATCTAGATGAACGATTACTCTCACTACTTGAACTCGGAATATTATTCGAATGTATTTCTTTCGTGTCGGCATAAAGTCTATTACCAGGCTTGACGCCAAAATCTGCTAAGCTTCGATCTAATTGCTTGTTATCAACATCAATCGATTCTGAATGTAACCAAAGTTGAGTCGTCGACTGAATTTTGATAAGCGCAGCAATTTTGTTCATCACTTCAGCCACAGTATCTACGACTGATACCTCGACGATGACTGGCTCTGTTGTTATGAATCTGCATTGAATATATACGGGTTGTCTTTTCGGAGTCAGCGATGGTGATTGTAATCTTTCTACTCGTTTTTCCGTATTTATCATTTTTTTCGGTTGAAGATCTTCTGTTACAATCGCAATAATGATCTCAGAAGCCTTGATAACGAGTTCTCGCAATATTTGCTGTCGATCTTTTAGACTTAAAGGTTCATACTTTGCATCAAGAAATTCGATACGAACACAATAACAGGATGGAAATCGGCGTTCAATCATACTTTTTATCTCGTTTATTTTGTCTGTAAGGGATGCATACATTACAATTTCACCATGTAAAAAACTTTTCACTAGAATATGTACATTTTGATCATAGTTATGGAAAGGTTTGAATGTCGTAATTGTCACGAATATTGAAGAATAACTAGTGAGACCTAATTCACTTAGCTGTTTTTCTGAGTTACATAGTCGATTGATGTTCTGATTCGTAAATGTACATAGTTGAATGTCGTTCTGTTCAACGAACTGCAAACTGAAGATATTGCGCACGTCATTCAAAAGTTTGTTAAGAGTTGTCGAATTCTTGCTACATTCATAGTTTTCACTGTTTTTATCGTATGGTGAGAATAAGATCAGTTGAAGTGTTCGATGACGTTGAGCCATTTTCAAAGACTCGAAACATAGTAAAGATCCATTTCTTATGTTCAATTCTTGCAAAGTCATCCTAACATTCTGTAGAGGTATTTTAGAACACTGTCCACAGAACGAAATCGCAACCAAGGCCATTTCATCAGTAGATGTATCGAATGTTTTATGAGGCACGAGAGTTTTGTTGATAACATCATGGATTTCATCTGTCGGTAAACAGTCCGTGCATGCTTTTATTACGAAGGATTGATTTCGAAAAAGGTACTGAATATCGAGTGTCAAATATCGATCAATGCCGTTGACTTTGGTACGAGGAGCATCGTTTTTTCTATCTTTTGAAGAGAAAAATGAGCCAATACCCATTCCAAGAAACAATGAAGAAATTATATGATTCAATTGTTTAAATCAACTTTATTATTGGAACAAGACGCAATGTACCTAAAGAAACATAATAACAATAATAGTAATAATAGTAATAAATAGTTAATGACTCTAAAAAGAAACGTCGATAGATAGAAATCATGCGTGGATACTTTTGTCTGAATTATTTTCAAGGTCCTTGACTTCTTCGCCAAGACCTTTCCTAAGATTTTTTCAATCAACAAGATTCTGTTTCAATAGTCTAAAACCTTTAAACTATTTCGGACGCTGATATCTACTCAACAGATTGTGTGTGATGTCTGTCTTTTACAGATAAGACTTTTCTTCTTCGCATAAAACAAACCAGATATTAAACATTTTGCAACAATTAAATTCGCTTACATGAATAGTTTAGTATACCAATCGTGATTGACAACCGTGTATAGCGCACATTCTTTTTCTTCAAATAATGAAAGGCAAGAAATCATCGATGCTTTATCAAGCTTCACAAGAAGAGAAGAATTAAATGAACTAGCATAGAAATTTTCTTCGTTCTTTACTTCTTAGCAAATAATGCATCTATTTTTTGTTCTTTTCTGTCGTGTAGAATTTTAAAAAAAGCTAGTTAGCGCAGCCCCGTCGGGGCTGAAATGTGGAACTCACATATTGAAACTCACATATCTATAGCTTCATATGCTAATAGAAAACACAGAAAATGTAATATGACGAACTGTTTCGCATCGTCTTTCTCTGATAGGCGCATTATTTTTCGTTTTCATTGTTGCTATTCACTCGTTAGTTTCCATTTTTCGTTGTTCATTTTTCCTAATTTAACATTTTTCTTAAAAACATTTGAAGAAGCGGGAAATAATGTTGTGATATATCACGATAATAGAATGCTGGTTGCTAGGTCTTTAATGGATTCATACGCTGGTTTCTATGGTATGTAATGGGGGGGGGGTTGGTATTCCCCTATGGGGGGCGTCTGAAAACCCTGGTGGGGGGGGGGGACAGCTGGAACCTCCTTGGGGGTTTGGACTCAATGACCTTGTCTGTAATGGGAGGGGGGGGGGAGCCGCAAACACGTCACCTTAAAACTTTCACTCACAATTTTCTTCGAAAATATATGTGAGTTCCACAAAAGACGAGTCTCATCTAGCTAGTTAGATTATACTGAATATCGGAACTGTAGTCATCACTATAAAAGTTTTTTTTTAAACGATTTCTTAAACGCTTCCAAAGATATGAATTAAATAAAAGTGAGTCATGCTTATTGCTTCTGCTAAGGAAATAGTCAGCAAACCAATCGACTCTAATCAGTTGATAATAGAAATATCATTCAATGCAATCATGCAAGATTTCTGTCGAACAACACTGTTCATTCTTTTTCTCTATATGGTTTAAATCATCGTTGAAGTAAGTCAAGGACAAGTCTTTCATATTACATTCAATTATTAAAAGGCAAAGATAAGTTCATCAACAAGAATTTCTTTTGCACACTAATGAACAATGTTCATATCTTCTTGACAATATCAACCAAATCCTCTACAAGGAGTACGCTATAGGTATACGCCGTCTCTTAGACAATTATAAGATTTTTCGACTCATCTAAGAAGATCTCGATCAGTGTTGTATACTAATGTTAATCTAGCCATGACCTCAGGCATTGAGAGTGTTCTTGTAACTAAATACGTATGCATATGTAATCATGTGTATTGAAAGAAACTTTTCTACGAGTCTTAAAGAGTAGCTTTTATTCAATAACTGATACGTAGATCAGTGATTCATAATTTTTTAATTTTTTTTGCAAACACTCATTTTACATTCCATAGATTAAATTGAATTCTTCATGAAATTCATCCTTTCAAAAGATATTTCATTTTAGTATATTTTAAAGAGAAGAAAAGATCATGCATCAGCATTGCTTCGTATAATTGCTAAAATCTTTCGACAGTAGCTTGATTGCACCATAAAGTTTATTCGAGATGATTTTCTCAGTTGCACTCTCAAAATACAAGTAGAATTGTTTTTTCCTAAAATGATGAGAAGCGTCACTTACGTTGTATCTTGAACTAGATCTTGGCAATGCATACATGCTAGACTAAATAAGGTATCTAAAGATAATTCAGTAGCCTGTTTTTCAAGCGACTCGAATGGTTAAATTTATCAGACACTGTAAAACGCGTATGTATAGTGTTTCGTATGTTTCGACATATTGCAAAAGTGTATGACTGTTTGATAAAATGTTTAGTTTTACAAAAATAAATCGTTATCTATCATGAAAGAAGCAGAGATAATATGCTGTCTCAAATACATACTATTTTAAGTGGTCGTCAGAGAAAACAAGAACAAAGTAATTCAAATAAAACTTACGGATGATATTCTTACGAATTGGATGTCTACAGAGCAAGTTTCACTACTGCTTGACAATTGTCTCTGTTTAACCTGTAGTGTAATGGGAAAGAAATCAGAATAAACTCTCATCCATCGAAAAAAATAACTAAGTCATTCGATTGAACCAAAATGAAAACACAGTTGCTCTGACATGTTTTAATGCTACTCTTC
Organism: Rotaria macrura; assembly: GCA_900239685.1. NCBI lineage: Eukaryota > Metazoa > Rotifera > Eurotatoria > Philodinida > Philodinidae > Rotaria > Rotaria macrura. The sequence goes on from OENT01000022.1 coordinate 154,671, forward strand.
ATCCATTGTATCGCAAGATAATAAACGTAAGAAATTCAAAGTTATACATTTGTAGTAAATGATTCATATTTGCATGCTTTCCTACTGCGCATGCAAGTGTGTTGCATCAATATTGAGAATTAAGCGATCATTGATAGAGTCGATCTAGCTGCAAAAATTTGATTATCAGTTTTATAAGTATAAAAGAGAAAAACTTAGATGAAATCTAATGCGAACAGATTGATGCATCACATCAGAAATAATTGGGCAAGTAGAAGTTAGTGTAGAATAAAAAGCACTTGATTTCTAAAAAAACTATTTATATTTCTAGTAAAACTTACTTCACTTAGTACTAAACTTGCTTCACACTCATTCGATAGGTCGAAAAATTCTCAAAATCTCTCATATGTACATCTATCCAAGCGATGTTCTTTGGATACTCATTTTCATTTGTACATTCACCATACAAGCAAGATGGCGGCTATAACATAATTCAAGTGCGGTGAATGTATAGAAAATTTTCTTTTAGTTCTTTTTGTAAGCTTGAAAAAAGATAAATAGTTCTACACATATAATCTCACCGTTAGTTTTAAAAATTGTGTTTTAAAAAAGATATGAAAAAATAGTTGAAATTATACATTCTATTCCAAAGGGGCGAAAGTTCGAATGAAAATTTAGTATGTGAAGAACAACCCGTCGATAGGTGTGCAAATGAAGTTTTGAGAATTTTTTTTATCTACTGAAGAAGTGTAGTGCAAGCTTGGGATTTAGTGAAGAAGGTTTTACAAAAATAAAAATAAAAAGATTATAATTTTGTTGAAATCAAGTACTTGTCATTTTACATTAACATACATTTATTCTATCGATTGGAAGTTGAATTTTGCGTTCCAGTGACTTCATCGTACACGTTTATTGTACTTCGTGTTGCAAAAGTGTGCTTCGAATATGGTCAATGTCTAGAAGAGAATAGAAAAAGAAGAACACGCGCATATATATGTTTGTCGAGTGACTGACGTTAGTTACTGTTGATTCCCCATAAACATGTTTTATTTATCGAGCATATGAAATGCTTTTACTCTTGCTTCTCACTTTCACCTTCATCATTATATTTATACAAAAACTAAATACTTCACATTGAAAGGACCATTACATGATTTATCACCACACGTTCTCTTTGGAAATTTAATTCAATCTGGAGCATTGTTCAGCAATGGATCTTCTCGTCCAAAGATTCTACAGCAATTTAAAGCTCGGTTTGGTGATTTTTTCCAATTTTGGGTTGGCCCATGGGATTTGATTATTGTGAGTGGCATCGATCATATTCAACATATATTTACTCATCGAAATATTTATGATCGTGAAGATTTGTTCGTACAGCAGATTGGTGTCTTCTATTCAAATGGACTTATTTGCATGCGCAGTAAATGGCAATACTTTCGGAACTAAATCGTCTTATTTGTTTTAGGTGCCTAATATAAGTGGCATGCATTGTCTATTCTGCCATTGTTTCCACGTAATAAAATCATACCATACTTCAATGTCATTATCAACAATGTCGATAAATGATTAGCTAAGTGGTTAAAGAGTCCTACACAAACAGTATATTGTGATGTTATTTAACAATGTCAAAATCTACTTTTAGCCATCTTTGGATCATCTTTGAATTTATTGCATTTGACGTAGATTTTGAAACACTTGCTTTTCATGCTAATACTGGAAACAACGAATTAACACAAGCTCTTCAAGATTTATTAAACACATTCCACATCATTCTCTACTTACCAAGATCTCATGCTGTGATCCATTCAAAACTCAGTCAACGATATCGACGAGCTCACGCAACTATTGAGTGGTATTGCCATCACATTATTGAGAAAGAATTAGCTCAGACAGATGATTTCATTGCACAACGTGAAAGAACATCGTTGATTTCTTTATTGGTTGCATCATTGCAGAAAGACGAAAAACTAGAAGCAAACAAGCCTGAAGAAGAGAGAAATGATAACTTTCGAACTGACTCTTATCAAAGTATTTGTCTATGAGCTGAAGGAAGTTCATGCAGTCAACATTTGCAAATTAGCTTGATCATTGAAGGAAAAATTGCTCCTTGATTTTATGCTGCAACTCTTTCAATATATGTTCGATTTTACACTCTCACAGACAAGTTTAGAAAACATGAAATCAAAGAAACAGGTTGCCGAAGATTATCTGATACTCGATTAGTAATATTTTTCTTTAATAGGTCTTTGTCGAAAAGAGCTACTAGACGACGAAATGGTTTTCTTCCTTTTTGCTAGTTTTGAAACAACTGCGGCAACTCTTGCCTGGTGCATTCATCTCACGAGTAAACATCCACATGTGCAGCAAAAGATTAAAACTGAAATGAAAATGATCGACGAAAGATGTGATTTGCTACGGGCTCAAATTGATCCACTCTTCTATTGGAAATGTGTTAGCAAAAAAGTACTTCGATTTCGTTCACCACTCGTTGAAATATGTCGTGCACTCTTGGCCGACGATTGCTTGGCTGAAAGTAGTGCTCAGCTTTTCGAGTGTGACTAAGTATTGATTCCATTTCATAATCTTTCTCACGATACTCGATACTGGTCTATCAATCCCGAACAGTTCTATCCAAAAAGATTTCTAAACGACGACAACAACTTCCCACCATTTGCTTTACTTCCCTTCAGCAGTGGCCATCGGCAATGTGTTGGACAAAATCTAGCACGATTTGAACTGAAAGTAATTAGAGCGAGACTCATTCAGCACGTCACTTTCAGTGACGGTGGTCTCGAATCCAATAAAGGTGAACAGTTGTTACGAATCATTATCACGCCCAAACATGTTGGTGTCATTATCAACTTCGATAGATATTAATGAATAGATATTCTTCTATTCTATTTAGTCAAGATCGACTTTGTTTGGGGTGCATTATCTGTCAAAATAAACGTATTCGTAATAGTTCAGTTACAAAAAAAGATCGATGAAAGTTGTTGAATAAACACTGGTGCACTCCAATTACTTGAATACATGAGAAGCATGAAATAAACGGAAGAAAATTCAAGAAATACTTTATTTTAAAACAGTTCGAGTGCATACACGTAATCAAAACGGCTACCATTGTAACTGTTTCTGATTTACAATCGAAACATGATTGATGAGAATTCATCTTCGTCAACATATTCTCAAACTTCACTTGTGTTAAATATGCATGATTCTTTTATCTTCTGATATGATTCGGATAGTGCGGAAACATAATCAAGTAGACATGAATAAACGAAAAAAAAATTGTGTCATAATCATGAATATAAGAAAATAACTGAAGAAATACAAAAACTAGGCGTATGTTAATCAAGAATCATCAGTCTTATCTATACTCCGTCTTAATTTTTCAGCTTGACATACAAAAAACAAGAAAAGCAGATGGATGGCAATAACAAGGAGGTCCAACAATCTCTGATATAGAAAAAACTAATATACAGTGATGGATCGAATTGAAATGGAGATCAACTCACAATGTACATTACTCATATGCTGGATAAAACGCAATCATCACCATGCTGTCTGTCTCATATATTCTTATAGTGTGATTTGTATGTCAGTCACATCCACGTATATGTCTTTGTTTGAGAGAACACCAACTATTTTTGTATTGCATGTGCAAGTTTTTCATCTACTGGAATATTACTATTGTATGATCCTTTCATATTGATGAGAATACTTTGATTGCCTGCTATGTTTTGATATTTCTCAAATAACTTTCTTGGAACATGTAAAAAATACGTATATATGCTGTAGAAGTGGATTCGAATTTAATTCACGAAACAGATATTTCGACTCGACATAAAATGTACGAGGTATTTTCGTACGTCGTCATCATTATGAACGGTCAGTTTTTCTTTGTGGTTACTGTTTTAACAATGAAAATTGAACTTAAGCTAAACATTATTAACGGGAGTTTCGGACCGTAGTAGAAAGTTTCAATTTTTGATTAACTTAAATAACCATCTGTCAATATGCCGCTGTGCGATGGAAACCTAAAGTACGTATCATACTAATGAAAACAAGTTTAAAAAACCACATGCCGACCGTCGGTTAGCTATGTCACGCATTGCCGTTAAATTGTTTCTAATTCATACTCAAATTATGTGTTGCATTATATTAATAGTATCAATTTTCATTGCAAATGAATGAACAAGTTTGAATTGTAAGTTTGCGATATCTGTATGTTTTTACCACAAGAGACAATCAATACTAACCAATAGAAAGCGAGAGAACGAACGATTTATTTCCATTCGTTGTTCATACATTTGTTTACTATTGTTCTTTTGCTACATTTTTGACTTCGAAAATTATATGGAAACTATAGAGTTGTTACATTGAAACAAAGATGCACTCCATCCTGAAACTCAACACTCGTCGAGTACTTTCGACGATTGTATCATTGCAACGATCTGCTGCTACTAATGTAAGTATTTCATTTTCATATTGATATTGGTATCATGTTGTATATAATTGATATAGATGGATACGCCTTGGCGAACAGCTTATGGTGGCAAATACACAGTAACATTACTACAGGGAGATGGTGTCGGACCTGAACTTATGGGCCATATTAAATCAGCTATTCAGTAAGAACTTCATAGTTGAAGTATATTTTATGATTGAGTAAATAATTTAGATGTGTTCGAGCACCCATTGATTTTGAAGATATACCGTTGTCAAGTAACGTAGCCAGTGATGAACTATTTGAAAGAGCTGTTATGGCTGTTAAACGTAATGGAGTAGCTCTCAAAGGTTAGTTTTACTTGCCATTGTCAATTAAATTCTTTGTCCTGTATTAAATTTAATTAGGAAATCTCGCATCCCAGAATACATCCAAGTCTCTTAATGTTCTTCTACGGTAACTTTTATATTTTCTCAGCTTTGTTATGCACAACATGAAGATAATTATCTCGATCCATTTCAGTACTCGGCTTAATTTATTTGCTAACGTAGTACGTTGTAAAACAAATCCCGCTATACCTACACGCCATTCAGACATTGATATTCTTGTTATTCGTGAGAATACAGAAGGTGAATATAGTTCACTCGAACACGAAGTTAGTATAAATGATTTGTCTTTTTCACACTTTTTTATTCAAATGTTGATTTCTGTACTTTTTCAAGTCTGTTTCTGGTGTTGTCGAAAGTCTCAAAGGTAGACGTTAACATGTATTCCAATAGTTGCATTTCATTCTGTTTTGTTTGTTTCTAGTTATAACAAGAGCGAAATCTCTTAAAATTGCTCGTTTTGCATTTGAACTCGCAAAACATGCTGAACGAAAGAAAGTAACCGCTGTTCATAAAGCCAATATTATGTAAATCGAATTTGATATTACTTTGCCAAGTAATTCATTAGCATCGTTTCATTTTATATTTAATTATGAAACAGGAAATTGAGTGATGGACTTTTTATCCAGTGTTGTCGTGAAGTTGCTGCTGAATATCCAACTATTAAATTCGATACCATGATAGTCGATAATACATGTATGCAATTAGTCAATCGACCAACGCAATTCGATGTTATGGTTATGCCAAATTTATATGGAAATATTATAGCGAATGTATGTGCAGGTCTTGTTGGTGGTTCAGGTTTTGTTGCGGGTTCCAATTATGGAGATCACTATGCCATTTTTGAACAAGGAACAAGAAATACAGGTTTAGGTATTGCCGGTAAAAATATTGCCAATCCATCTGGCTTTTTGTTTGCTGCTGCCAATATGTTGAAATACTTAGGGTAGATGATTTGAAATCATATTGATCGTTTTGTTTTCATTCATAGAAAACTATATTTTATCTTAAGATTGGATCAACACTGTTCCGTTATTAAAAAAGCGGTTCTAAATACAATCGAAGAACATAAAATAAAAACTCAAGATGTTGGCGGAACAGCAACAACAACACAATTCGTTGAATGTGTTTTGAATGAAATTATTAAAATGACACCAACTATTGGTTTTAAATATGAAATGCAAAAGCCAACTCTTGCATTTAGATATAAAAATATTGATTAAAACATACTTACTTCTTTTCATTATTTTTGTTAAATTCTTGTCTTCATTTGTTGTAGTCTTACAGAACCAGTATATATTTCAATATTTTTCTTTCGAATGTGTCATACGATAGAGAGAGAGAGTGAGAGAAAGCAACAAAAGGATAAATAAATAATCTACGGGATTCGTTCCTAACTAATCAAGATATGATAATAGCTCATTATGTATGGTGTTTTTCCATTACGTTACTAACTCAACCCAATGAAAAATCCCTTGATATACATCGCACAGTTTCATGTACTACGGAAAAGTCACTGTTGAAAAACTTCTGAATTCATGTCTTATGTTGTGCACAATTACCCGTTTCTTAACTCTTAATTTTTCATGATTTTGATATTTTCCAATAAACACCTGCCACTGCCACGTTTGAAATCATCAAACATTACTTTTGTAACCACAACTTTCTTGTGGTCGATAGTATACAGAATAATCTAAGAAAAATACAATCGTGCTAATATCCGGACTAGGATTCGAATCACTAAAATCCTGCTAACAGTGTCAAAGGAATCATATAAATTTTAAAAATTCCATGATTTTAAATATTTCTTTTTGTTTGTATCTGAAAAGAGTTGATGATCTTTTAGTAATGTAATCCCCTAAAAAATTCAAATACCTTTGCCTGTGAAGCATAATTATATTCTATTCACGGGCGCAGTGTTGATTGTATCGAGAAAGGCAAAATTTAGTATGTAACCCGGATAAACCGTTTTTGTATAGTCCAAGAATACTTTCTATTAAGTTCAAAATTGAAACAACTGCACATTTAAATTTCTGATAAAAGTGTATCTAACGTCGATTACTGACTTATGGTATCGAATGCGGAAAAAACCAGCAATTTTATGTGTCATCATCATTGATCGCAATCAAATCGAAAATTGACGACTGCTAATGAATTTTACGAATCGATCATTTTCAGAAGAAAAAAACATTTTCATGTCGCAGATTCTCAAGCAGATTCTGCTCCAAGAGGGAAAAGGCGGATTCTCAGGATTTTTGGATTCCCAAAGCTCCCTGGGTTCCTCGATTTCCAGAATCCCATGAGAATCGTGGAATCCCATGGGATCTCGGGATTTTTACAATAACAAATGACACTCCCGAAATTCATATTTAATCTCTATGATCCTCACTCTAGTCCTGAAAATCTCATAGAACTCAGTGTAAACGCTTCACGGCTTTATCAAATGGCTAGAAAAGCTGCATAAAACATTGAGGAGAATCATTTCCTAGACGAACTTTTTCTTTTATATGCCTGACCTATTCAGTCATCAAGATTTGCCCATAGCACATCACTTTCTTGTTCAAGAATCTCAAGTCACGCGTATGGAAGAAACAATATCATTAATATTGTGATTAAAAGCAGTAGATATAATTTCTCAAGTCAAAATTATAGCCAGGTCAAAAATATTCGATCTGAAAAGCGATCGACGCCAAAACTACGCTTTTTTGTATAGAACTTTTTTTTCTTATGTGCAGTCTTCAAGATTTATCTAGAGCTCATGACATTCTTGCTTCGAATGCTCACGTATTTCTTGCGCATACCCTAGGATAGTTCACTGTGGTTATCTATTTTTTGAAATTCTACGCACTTAACCTAATTAGATGGCTATCGAATCCATTTTCACAAAACAACAGTTTGTTTTCTTTTTTCGAGGAGAAAATGTTCAAGGTAGAATAACAGACAGCTGCAAGAAATAAGATAAATCAATGAGATACAAGAAATTTGTCGCATTTAATGAATCTATAGCATTTATTGTGTAAGATTTTATTCATTCAGTAATATTGGCAGCTGAACATACTTAAATCAATCAGGTAGCACAATGGCCTTCTTGTCTATTAAAAGACAAGAGACTCTCTATCCATGACAATATTGCTTTTCACATTAATTTTAACGCAAGAGAAAAAGAGCTTGAGGGTGAAGGAGTAATTGGCTTGAAGACTCTTATTGAATGAAATTGAGATTTATCGCTAGTTGACAAAGAAGACGCATTATAAATTTTGTTTTATGATTAGCTATATTTTTCTGACTTGGGTAAAAAAAAGCAACATTAGATTTAAAGTACTAGCTTGAGTTGTGATTCAAGGAGTTGTAATGATTTTCGTCAGATTAGACAATACCGATATTTTTCCACACTAGACTCGTACAACCCATCTACTTTTTTTTATCACAGATTATCTTATTTTCTTCCAAACAAAATTAACATCAAATCTGGAAAGCAGATTAAAGGGTAGATTGATTATAAACATGACAAATAATCTTTTTAAAATTATCACAAATCAGAAGACCATAAGATCATTTTGACGCTGATTGCTTCTAAACCATGTTTTCCAAAGCTTTTGTGACGATTTTGAAAACTTTAATGAAAACTTCAACTCGCTGCATTTGAATAGGAACAGAACAAATTTTACACGCACTATAGAATGTTTGAACTTTGCCCGAATATTCGAGATATTCATCGAGTTCCGCATCTCTATCCTTTTTGTTTTCTAGCTGTCTGACTTTTTCTCAAGGAATCAATTGTAGGCTACAAGCTTTTCATGAATTGTGAAAGTCGAGTGATATTTATTCTTTCACAGAAAAACACTAGTCCAGTCATCACTAAGTCAAGACAATTTTTTTCATAAGATATGCATCAATACTAGAGACAGAAAAAAGCTCTTCTGTTTCATTTTCGTTTGTCCATGAAAGGGCAGCTAAAACCAAAGTAACATCGATCAGAACTAAGTCATTACTTTTTCTCATTAATCATGTCTATTTTATTAAACCAGTCGGATAGTGAACTAATATAAGCTAATCGGTAAGTATATCGTTCCAATCATTTGGTAAAAAGTCGACAGATTGTTTACTCGTTTCTTTTTGTATGAATGTTCATGGATAGAACATTATTGATCAGTCTCGGAAGAATAGTGTTGAGCGCAGAACTACGACTTACTAAGTATTGGATAAAATGAAACGACTGCAAGTTCGTCTTCCGAGTTAGTCCCTTGGCTCAATTGCAACCATATATTTTATGTTGAGTTTAGCCTAGGGGTGGCACTTTAAGTAAACTGTTAAAGTTAAAGGGTTCTTACTTTAACTTTAAAGGTTAAATTTAAAGTGATTTACTTCAACTTTTTTTTAAAATTTTAAGTGAATTTTCTTTTTTATACTTATCAGTATCCGGACTGATTGTTTGATGCTCACTAGGCTCGCTGCAACCTATGAGACGTAAAAGAATGAAAAAATAAACTAGTTTCACTCGACTTTAAACCACTTTAAACTAAACGATCAAAGTATCAAGTTATTTTAAGTCGTTTTAAATTGTTCTATTTTTTATTTTTTTGTCGTCTTATAGGTTGCAGAGGGTCTAGCGGGCATCAATCAACCAGTCCGGGTAGTGATGAATATGAAAAAGAAAATTCACTTTAACTTTAACCTTTAAAGTTAAAGTAAATCACTTTAACTTTAAATTTAAAGTAAAGTTAAAGTGCCACCCCTAGTTTAAACTTATAGTCTGATTCATCCTTCTATGAACCAATATGAGCGTTATTTTGCACAGCGTTTAAGATCTCTCTCCTAATTGAACTCTATAAATAATCATAATAGATGTCACGATTTAGATTACATTATTTCGTTAGAAAGCATTAGCTTCTATAGATCAGAACGTTCTGTTTACCATATCGAGGAGGGTGAGGATCAACGTTTTCTTTCCATCCCAATGAAACACTAACATCCATCTCTCTATTTTCCATACTACTATATGGTTTTCTCAAAGAAATTTCAAAATATTAAATGAACGAGGTGACACTTGCTACACATGAGCGTACGTTATGATTGCAGTTTTTTTCAGACATTTAACTAAAATATTTGTTGGATCTTCGTTGGGTTCCTGGGATTCGTATTTGATTCCAGGATTCCCATAGGATTCAGAATCCAGAGAACCCACCGATTCCCTCTTGTATTCTATTATAATTGAAAGATTTCGACTTTTTTCCTTAGATTGCATTCTAGATACCAATTGCCTTTATTATTTATGCGTTTTAACTAGAATAGTTCAATAACACGCCTTTTAGAAACGACTTTATCACAACTCTTAGGCATATGATTGCATTATCATTAGTCCGGACTGATGGCACAGATATAACGAAAATCGTTGTGATTTTGGTTATTTTGTAAATATCAGTGTGTAAATCACGATTTTTTTCTGCTGGTCATCCTTGTGAAGAAGGAAGCGAAGTCGGTGCTTTACTACCTGCTCAATTGCCATTTAGTTTACGCTAAATCATCGATTTTGTTCTCCTTTACATGGATGCCCAGGAGAAATTATCGCGATATATACACTGATTTTTAAAAAATTATTAAAACCACCACGATTTTCGCGACAAGAGCAGAATTTTTGCTAAAGTTTCTAAGCATGATACTTATATGTATCACTTTGATTTATTCATGTATCCTAGATTATACCTATAATTTATAATATCAAGAGCATAAACCAGATTGTTTCCATAAATCAACATTTTGCAACTTGTTTTCTCGGTGATAAGAATTACGAATTTCAGAAGAATTTGTATTATAATTTTAATGGCAAGAAGTGCTTGTTTCACAACAACTAGTTTATCTGTATAGTCTGCTTTGTAAATTGCTTCGATTGATGCTTCTAACACTCCAGAATATAGATTATATTTTCAGGATTCCTGGGATTCTCTTGGGATTCTTGGGATTTTTATAGGATATGGAATCCTGAGAATCTGCCTTTTCCCCCTTGTTCTGCTCACTATGAAAAATAAGATAATTTGGAAGTTATTATTCCATAATTACATTACAATCGTAATTATACAAGTAATCATAAAAGAATAGAAACGATGACAAGAAAAAGAACTTGATATCTGTTTGTACCCATAATTACTGAACTCGAAGGTTTTTTGAAAATATTATCTTTTCTGCAATCAGTAAAGCGACGCAGAAAACTTAAACAAGTATTTGAATTTCGGATTTTTCCTATGCCATATGGAACATGTTCACAAAAACTTATGAATTAGATATGATGTTTACATCGTAAACATAGGACTGTACCATGCAAATATTTTTCTATTCAATATTATGATTGATTTTTGATTTCAACACTTTCTCTATGAATTTATATAAAAAGTTTTAAAATCTTGTTGCCATTCATAGGCCTAATTGTATAAGTCTTGATATTGAAATGCTAGTGCTCTTGTTTTAAATGAAAACTGTTCGAGTATATTTTTCAAAGAAAAAAAACTCATCTGCAACTTTAATGGATTCAAATGAAAGTATTAGAATAACGAAGAATTGACGAACGATGAATTCAATCGTATTTCTCATCAATTTAACGTTTGTCTTGTTATCAATCTGAAAATCAAACTTTAATTTTCGTTGAATAGTAACTCACTGTAAAATAGTGTTTGTTTTACTTTATTTTTCATAACATGACTATGTTGGTATGATTACTTGAACGTTAATTCAAAGAGAACATCGATTCGTGTTCCTAAATGCTATCATCTAGCAAACAGACGTTCATGGACTGTGTTGTGGAAATATTCTAAAAAAAAACCTTTCACGGAAAGTTTTATATATTTCATGCATTTTCTACAGTATGTAGAGATCATAATAGAATACATCGACTTACCCGGCATGATACTATTTATTCAAGTGAAACGTTTCTTATTCGGTACATCTACTTCACAAGAATAAGTCTCATGTTATACCGTGTATTCAAGACGTAGGTGAAACTAAGATAGAACAGAAGACAATAATATAACGATTAATATTCAACTAAGTTTAAAATCATCTGATACTCGATTTATTAACGATTAAAATGACGAGTCCATACATCCAAAAAAAAGGATTTAAAAGACATTATGGATCTTACTTCTCTTATTTTCCTACGTCTCAGAAGAAAAGACATAGTAGAATTCTTTTGTTTATACATATACAATATTATGGATCGAATTTTTTGTCGAATACAAAGCAAAGTATTATTAAGTAAATGGTGTGTTAAACTAGTTAAATACAACAGCGATTGATTGATGTGTATATTTTCAATTGGATAGAATGACTAACAAATTAATCCTTTTATCTCGGAAAAGAATAGCATGAAAATTCTAATCATTATATTGATCATACTCGTTCATAAAACTTTAAATTTTGTTCATATTAGTCTAAACATATATGCATGCCTAATTGGTTTGTTATGCCATATATAAATGTGAATAAACGGCTGCAATGACGTGAATCGTCAAGAAAAAATGGAAACAGAATTCAATGCAATACATTACGCAAGTAAACGGGAGCGTTTAATGGTAATGTGCATATTTTCGTTGATGCTGGTATCTTTTACAATCCATTTATGTGTATTTATCAATATTTTTTATACAAATATTACTTACCGAAGTAATCAAATTGAAATAAGAAGTATGTAACAATTTTGATTGTATTTCAATTCATTTTGTGTAACAAATACTCATCACTTAGAAAATAATTCCATGGGTCACTCAACATCGATGAATACTAATTATACTAGTGAATGGATTGATATAATACTGCTACCATTCTTTTGTGTGATAGCGCATTTAATATGGACTATTGTACCAATGGTTGTTCTTGATCGATGTTGCATATCGAATACTAGAGTACTTAGTCGAACTATTTTAAAATTATTTATTTGTACTTGTCCATTATTACTATGTAATGAATTAAGTATCATTTTTATATGCCATACAAAGTCGTTGGTAATCGACCCTTTATATATTTCTGTTAAATGGTTAATATTTATAGCAACATTATTGATCAGCTTTTGGACTGGAATTCTCAGTGATAAACATAAATGGCGTGGTATCCACGGAGGACAAATAGCACCTAAACAACATTCTCCACTGTTTCTTTTTGAACATTAATGTCACATTTTTTCTTTTGTTCACATGTATTCATTATGAATAAAGAAATAACTATCGAAACGTTTATTTTTTATCGAATTTTCTTCATCTACTAATAGATGCTATTCGTTATCTATTTTGTTTCCACAAACCAAGATTTAGGTACATAAAACCAATTGAAAGATAAATACTACTATTTGTTTTTGATCATTCTTTGTCATAAACTAATTCAAATGAGTATAATAAGTCCAATCGAATATGCGTTGCACTTTTTGTCGTATGCATACACATTCGAAATTCGTTCAAATGCGTACTTCAAGAATGCAAGCATCCAGAACGATATGGCTCATATTGAAGGAGCTAATGAAAGTTTTGTATCTCATAGTACGAGTATCTCAAAATGTGTGGTAGTTTAGCTTTAATGTGTTTACCAGTTTGTAATTAGAGACCTTGTTTGAAAAACATATAGATAACCAACTCATGCCATCAACATAGATGGCCCAAGTGAATTATATTGGAGAGTATTCTCTTCTCGTTTGTTTTGCTTCGTGTAAACAAAGAGAGCACTTTATGCTAATGAAAAGACTCTTCAAGTTGACTATATTCTAAACATTATCATTTTCACATGTAGGGTTGATAAGAGTGTTCTACACTTTTGAATCAAAAGAAAACATAAATCAAAACGGGCTATTAAAACATTTGTTTCTATGCATAGAAAGCATCGACTGCTATCGGTAAGTAACAGGAAATGTGCTCATACACTCCAGGGATACTTTTCTTACTATGCAACAAAACATGAAAGTGATATTCAATAGTGATGTAGTCTTTCTCGTCTGTTCTTTACACGTATGTAATCAGTTTCAATGTGTAGAAATTAAACTGTGCTTGAATCATGAATTTGTTCTGTTATTTTCTTCTCATGTTCAAATCAAGGACTTTTTTTTCTGAACCTGATTCAATCTTACCGATGAAAATAAGATCCATTTTAATGACTTTCTTGAAATCATCAATTGAGAATAGAAGTAGAATTTTAGTTTTTTCAATATAAAATAATTGTAAATGTCATTTATTTCTCTTCGAAATAAATCTGTAAACTTCCACCTACGAAGTTGATTCGAAGGACTTATCATTACTGATTGCATTGACTGCCACCAAAAAGAATATTACATCATATAAATTTTATAATGTGCCTTTATAAACTTACTCTTCGTGAATTAAGTCAGAATTCAATTTCGTAGAGTTCGTTAGTAAAAAGTCTACGATAATAAAATTCTTGTCACGTAGCTTGTATTATCACTCGATTTAAAAAAGACTCATGAGCCGTTCTCAAATCATCTATGAAAGTTTTCTCTATTTAGCAAGTACCATACATTATATATCAGAGAGCAGAGTGTACTCATGTGCATTAAGAAAAAAAACAGCTTTGTGTATGCCTTGCATACTCAAAAATTTCACAAAATAAAATTTGGCAATCGGTGCCTTATAATTGATCAAATAAAAATAGATCTTGCCAGAAAGTCTTTCATTGCATTAGTCTTCGAGACATACGAGAAATAGTAAATTGATCGAAATCAAAATAGATGAAACTTGCTTCCCGAATTCGATATATATTGTCGATAGAATTACAATGCATGCCCATTTGACATGATAATTGTATACGATCGACTGTTTGTGATCTATTGTTAACGATGAAAACAGCATCACGTTTTATTAGATTGAATGCAGAAGTAGTTTTTGGACATGTTGCACATATATCATATTCAGATGAACGAAAAAAATCCATAGAAATTTGACAACGTCGACAAAAGGAGTAATCAATTGGTGAACAATCATTCGTAGGTCGATTGAAATAACATTCATTTATTGACTGATTATTAAATGAATCATTGGCTGCAATTAATGAATCAAAACGATCAGAAAAACGTTCTTCTATACGAATTGATTTTAAAATTCGTTTTAAATTTGCTCCACTATTACATTCATCCGATGATTGACATATGTATTGAACATCATGTGATAATCTTTTATTTAGTTCATCGCCATCTATTTGATATTGAACACTTGCTGTTATTGAATCAATCGATGAATTACTATCTGGTGATATTGAATCATAACCAAATATAATCATACTACTTGCAGGATTTCTTAACCAAAGTATCGTAAATGAACATTGACCAGTAACATCAACTAACGTACAATTATCAAATGATGGAAGAGTATCAACTGTTACACTGTAGTTTAGTACAAAGGGTATTATACTGATGTAACATTGTAATGAGACAACAAAGCATGGGGATGAAAATAGTAGTAGAGAAAATAGCAAGAATTTATATGTCATACTTGTATAATGAATATGTGTTGCACTTTGTTTTTGACACGATATTTTTTAGATAAAAAGAAATGAAAGCAAAAGAAGAATGTTTTTATGATAAAATTTGTCAACCGGTATTGTTATCAAATAGAGGGATTCAGAACGTATACATACAAACAATATGGCTTGGTTTATTTTGTAAACTATCGTTTTTCACGTATAAAATGATGTCAGCTTGAACTTCTTATTCATAATTTTGGTCGACAAATAAATAATCATTATTACAAACATGGAAGATTTCAATATACGATACAACTCAAACAACTGTTTTTCTAGTTGGAGAATAAAATCAAACTTTTCAACATCTGCTGTATCGGTTATTGTACGGATATTTTCTAAAAATGAGCTCTTCGATGTAGGAAAAATATTTTTAAAGCCTTGAAATGATGCCAATGACATTTATTGAAGAAATCATAGATTTATAAGATGTAAGGCGAGCTATCTAACACATCCAAGATTGTGAAAATTGAAATGTTAACTATCGACAAGAAGTACACAATGGAAATCGACGATATCGATCGTAGTTTTATTTTTCATATCCCCTAAATCTTTTTATATTGAAACTCTGGAGAATTTTTTATTCTGAAAAATCTTTACTTTTTTTCGCTAATAAAACTGCTCAGGAGTAGGTGGATACGAGTTTTGAAATAGTCGACTGCTTTAACTTGCACGTATTCATCCATAGCTACTGTCGTTGGTTTTTTAAAAATCATCATATTTTTAAAGGATAATATAAATATCCATATGCTTAAACGTATCTATGGTGACTTGTACCATCGATGAAAAACGAAGAAAACACTAGGTTTATTTTAGTTCAATTTTATTACGTTTTCGTTTTTTATCTATAGATTCTCAACATTCCTCACTATTCAGTATTTTTATTTGTCATGATTATTTCCAAATTGTCATTTTTCTAACTCATCATTTCAGGTTTTTATTTACTGATACTTCACAAATATGATTGATGTAGAGAGCTGTTAGGATTGACGCTAGTCAATATTAATTTATTTATATGAGATTCTTGTATTTTTAAATTCATTTGATTTCATGAAAGTTTTTAGTATATGTTTGTCGATAATTTTGTTTAACTGTCATCTTCATTCACACACATACATCACTAAAATGTTAATTAAAAAAATTAACTATTAACAGTGCGCACAAATCGATTGCACTACCTGCCAATTCAAATAAAAACAAACTACAAAACGTAAAAGAAAAAAGCCGATCGTGCAAACATTCGATTTTGATTATTTTTCTTCTTAGAATTCATTAATTTCAATCGATCATAGTGCGTACTATTCACTAGTTTACTCTACTAATTGTTTAGCTGAGAAAACTCCCGAAAAAAGTGAGCATTCTTCAGTCATAGAAGGTGAGTTAGTTATGTGTAAGTCGATATCAGCTAGAAATGAATAAATAACGTTTGAATATCAATGTAGATATTTATTTTGGCGTAGAAATTGATCGATTGAACTCGTCAATGCCAGATAAAAAGATTAATTATGGTTGAGAATCAAAGAACACGAATCTAAAAAGAATTGATGGTAGGATTTTAATCGCATTCAAACGAGTAAATAGGATTAATATTTGTTAGACATTGAATTTTATTTTAAGTCGATCTAGTTTTTGAAATGAAAAATCAGTTCGAGAACACTTTCAGTTTTCTTATGGAAACGTTTTTTTTTACAAAAATAGAATTTCTAAGTTAAAGACAATCAATATCACAACGAATCACAACTAGCGAAAAAAAAATCACTGCAAAGAGTATACTCATGAGGAGTTATTCCTAATTTCCATTAAACCAAATTAAGTTTTGAACTCTGAAGTCGACAGTAAAATTGAAAAATCTATTCAAGAACAACGAATAAATAGTTATATACATCGAAAATCTTATTTTTTTTTATCATTATCTATCATTCATGGTATCATGGTTGTAGTGAAGATTAAATACTACACAATAATAATATTGGTCGATTAAAGAATACGATATGAAAAATAAAATGATTGAGTCTTGTGATGAAATGAGAACAGTTCGATTGAAATGAAATAGATTACTTCAATTATAAAAACTCGTATTTCATCGAACTATTGTTTTATTGAAGTTTTATCTATAATTCATCACTATCTTTAACCAACTTAATAATATTCTACATTGAAATAGTATGACGGTAAAATCAACATATTTTCTTGAATTCTCATTTGATTTTGAAGCATAAAATTTTCAAAGAAAAATACAGTGGAAAATAATCATCTAATGAGGTTAAGTATGATCGCAAAGATACGAAAAGCCATTTGCTTCAATATATCATAGATGTGTCCATATAAGTGAATTTCACATGAATATCTGATAATTGATCATGTGACTTTTCTTCAGCAGATCGATACATTGGACGTACAAGATGAAGAAAGAGATCGTCTGCTGGAGCCAGGACCTCTTATAAAATGATTTCTATTCATTGTTAACTCAATCACAATAACTCATGCGACGTTTCATCAATTAAAAAATTGAATCTCGAATTTAGTGCAATCGAACAGGTTCACTTATTTACGATGAATTTAAAAAATTGGCGTAATGATGGTTATGATGAAGGTTTTCTGAAGCATGTCCAACTATCACTTAATTCTAATCTTTTAACTACATGCAATAGGTTGAAGTACTTATAGAATTTAATATGCTTTCTAAATTGACTATGATTTATTGAAATTCTATCTCTCTCGATCGTTTCGCCATAGTTAAAATATCGCATATAATTGTGAGTTAAGCATGACTTCAGTTAATGTATATCTGGCAAAATTCAGTCAGATGTAGTTGTTCGTGAGAAATAACACTGCCCATCTATAATCTTGAGAAACTTTCGTCCAACTCCAGCAAAGTTACAGTCATTTATTCGTTTTAGTTCATCACCAATTCTAAAAAGAAATGACGTTTTGAAGAAAAATTTTCATCACTCCACGAATTCTACGAATAGAGTAGTATATTAACTATCTGCTACAGATACATGACTGAAAAATAAATTTCTCATTTGATCTATACATTCAATTATATGAAGTAAACATGAATAGTTCATTGCTGCAATATAATCAATCATCGGATCAAAAGTAGATCAACATAATATTTCTCATAATATTTTTCTGATGTGTGTGACTTGTAATGGAGATCAAATATTTATAAAATAAGATTTCCGTTATCGATAAGAAATCAGTGAAAAGAGTTGTTGTATTTTTGCATCCCACCATAGGAAAGTAGTGAGAAATAAAATTGTTCATGCTAATTTGTTCTCATCTTTTGTCCTTCATACTTATTCTATTGATTAGAGCTGCTTGTATATGAGGCTTTAAGTGAAAGCACAACAAATACAAAGATGCAATTATTAGTGTCGAATCGTCCACTACTTGGAGAAATGATTTCCGCACTATTCATTTCGCCAGTAAGCTTATTGGCAAAAGTTTAAAAACACACTGCAAACATCCGTCACTATCATATCTTCTGGATACCTGTTATGGATTTTCGATTGATCTTTACAGCATTTACTCCTTCACCTTAGTTATTCAATAAAATACACCTGTAGTCATCTGTTTGATGTCAATCAATATAATTATAAATTCACATTAACGAAAGCAAGGAGCGTGACACAAGTGAATACTACAGCTAAGTTTTTTAATTATTTTTTATAATGATTATCACAACGCAGACGACAGAAATTCGATTGGCCATGAAATAACTGCGTTGTAAATATACAAAAAATGTATTTGTAAGTTGTCTTATACAAAAAATCTTATAACTTTTATTCTTTAACAGTAGAAGGAATCTTTTACGAAAGAGAAAATATTTAATTGCATTTACTTCCATGTTCAATATAACTCTTGGATTTCATCTAGTGACGTCAAATGTTTTATTCGAACAAATACAATCAACTGAAGTGGATATGTTAGTATCTCAATAAATTAAAAATAAACGTGTTTTTCTAATTTTAGCTTGTATAAAAGATATATATAACATTGAGGTTTATCTAGACTTGTTCAAAGTCAGGTTTCTTCGATTTCATAGTATGGATATTTTCAAAGTTCTATTGCGGACGTACACCGTTGAAATTCGATAGATGAATTTTTTTATTCAATCAGCTAGTGTGGGGAGAGCAGCAACGTGGACACGATGTATGAATATATAAATATCTACAGTAGGTACGCAATAGAACTTGAAACTCGCAATAAAGCAGAATAGGATAAGTTCTCCCTTTGCAGTCCCTCCATTTAAAATTCTATTTTGGCCTAATCTTATAAAGGCTTTAAATTGTACAGGAACCATAAAATCTCAGTTGCAAGCAGAAATTCACATGACTATTATTTTCGAATTAACTACACAATTATTCAAGGTATATGTCAACCACCTGAAAAGTTTCTTACAAGCAAAACATTTTCTTCCATCGAAGATATGGTGCGAATAATCTACAGTATTCTTCTAATTAAAATAATCTTTTATGTTATTTAGACTCGTACGGAAATAAACAAAATTCTACTGCAAAACATAACCATTAACTTGCATATCCTGAAAATTAATACAACACTTGTAAAATCCAACTGGATAAAACAACCGTATGTGCTCAAGAGCTTTTATTCTTCATGTCTCACTTTTTTTTGCACAACTTGTTCTCAGCCTTATAAGCAAAGAGAAGGTATGAGATTGTGTTCGTTTGTTATTCAACTTTGAAATAACAAAATAGAAGAAACTACGATCAGTACTTAAATGAATTATCGACTAAAATTTCACTGAAATTTCAATCAGTGAATCTAGTAGATAGTATGAGCGTTGTATCTTTTTTCATGTCTACTCATAGAAGAATCATCCTAATTGAAAAATTCTCTCACAATAATACTTGTTCATTAGTTCTAGTACGAAAAAAACTTCTTTTGTTAAAATCGAAACAGATAACTTGCCATATATATTTCGAAGTTTTTCCTTTATATTATATACTTTTTATCTGTGCTTTCTTGATTGTGGACAGTGTTTCTTAATTGCAGGATGATAGTGTTCACGCAAAAGATTGAGAGAGACGCAATAACTGAAAATTGAAAAAACGCTTCTTCATCGTCGACTTAAGTGAGTATAACTATCGAATAGTGACTATAGTAGAATCGTTGTGACCGAGTGTCTTTTTGCGAACGGATTTAGTCCTGCCCATTTGAGATACTAACCAATTCGCTAGGTCATTAGAGAAGCTGAAATTAATTGATACCCGACAGATATTTTCATGGTCATATAGTACAATTTTTCACCATTAATTTTATACGGGGAAAAATAGTATCTTATCTCTTTTGTAATCTACAACGAAAGAAAAAACTACAATGACTATAGCAAGACCATTGCATCAAGGATTTGAAAATTCTTTATATAATGTACGTGTTTCTGACATCCGATCGATTTCGCTGAGTATATGTTTAATAGTTACACAATGACATCTGTCATGCGATCTCAAGTATGAATACTCATGTGATCATGAATTTATATTTTGAAATGAATTACAGCAGGCAAAGACGTGAAATTATTTTAAAACGTCGAAACTTGATAAACTGCCAAGTGAGACCTGATATCAGTTAATAAGGATCAGTTGAAACAGGTCGTTCCTTCAAGCATTGTAACATATAAGTACTGATTTAGTGAAGAGACTCATTTATTCACTACGATTCTTCTGTAAATGTAATCTTAAAGAAACTATTTGTTAATGACAGATTATAAGTTTAATGAAAGAAAAACTAAGCAGCCATTAGATGTAGTGATTTAAAATTATCGCTGTTTTGTGTTAAGTGTAATAATTTAGTTTGTTAAGTGTGTACTACGGATATTTTTCTAATCAGAAGTAGTTTTCGTCTTGTTTTCTTCCCGTGAATTTTCATTTTCTTGGCATTTCTTTTGTTAAATTGACAAATAGAAGAATCCACAATAAAGAAGTAGCTACGAGTTTTTCGATGAAACTATTCTTTCTAGATTCCGATTGACGCCATTGAAACATACCTTAATTTCATGAATTTAATCCAAATATCCTCTTCATTGTAGACGATCATTAATCAGATCTCTAAAATTAGTGTGTGATTATGCTCTTGAATTATTCGTTGGCATCAAATTTCCCTTATATTGTGATCATCAGTGTCAATCAACGGAACTGAATCATTTGACATCAGACCAAAATCCATTTAGTGACTCAGTATTACAATTTACGATGTCAAGTAAAAATCTACTAAAGTCGTCGTCGATTGAGTTGTACATTGAAAATGCAGCTTTATGTAAGTTGATTGTTGTTGAACGAAATAAACTAATCCATTGTTTTTTTTTCGGTGTAATCAGATAAAGCTTCTAAGTACTTAAATAACATCGTATATATCCAATCAATCGACACTAATCGTTATGTATCAATAACAAGTACAGATTCTGTAGAAATGTCAGTGAACGAAAGAAGTCTATTTATCGTGAACAATGGTTTAGATTCAATAGAAGGATCAGCTGTTTTTGTCTCGTTTGTTTCATATTCATCGCGTCGTTCCTATTTACGTCATAAGTGTTTTCGTATTGTATTAGCTGATAATGACCAATCAATTTTATTTCGACATGATGCAACGTTTGAACTGATATATGATTATAAAACAGATCGAGTAGCATTTCAAGCAGTTAATCTTCAGAGATATCATTTTCTTACTGTGGACAATCAAAAAAATGTAACGTTACTTTTTAAAAAGGTTAAAAAAAAACTGGCCATAGATGAACTTGAAAAACGCTTTATTTTTCGACTAATCGTTGTATCAGGCATGTAACTGATATTTTTAATTCCTACTTGAAAAATGACTTTCGAAAAAAACATTCAATTTCTTTTCTAAACATCTTATTTGTTCATAGCTGTTTCTCCGAAAGATTAATGAATCAAATGAATACTAAAAGCATAATCAAGGTTCGGTAGTGTAGTGGTTATCACATCTGCTTCACACGCAGAAGGTCCCGATTTCAAACATCGGTCGAACCTGTTTTTTTATGTTATGAAAAGAGATCATAAAATTGTTCATTTTACACTTCTAAGAATTCAATTCAATGCCTGTTTCGTTCCATGCTATCGTTGAAGCGTCCATTCCTCTCCAGTAATAAATAGTTTTGCTTCCAACATTTTTCAACGGTTTACGTATTTCTATTGTATACACTAGGTATCTGAATTCACTTTTAGCTTTTAGTCACAAAGATGTTGATACAATAAATTGTTTAAGAACTTTTCACATTATTGTTTCGAATAGCATGAAGAAAAGGGATGTGCGACCATGTCTTAACTTTCAATGAAATGTTCAACAACTGAGAACATGAAATTTCTACACTCTAGTGTATCAATCTTTGTTGCTACATCGATTTATCATGGGACAACGAGTCCATAAGTAGTTATTTCATGGTTCTTTTTCATTTACATCAGACAAAACCAAAGGTATTAGCGAATTCTCTTTTTAATATAAGAATTTGTAAAACTGTACCAGAATTTCCGAATTTTCAAAACATCATTCGAAAAAGTATCGAATTAACCTTTCGAAGACGAATACCTGTTGTTAAGAATTATCTTCGATACTGAAAATTTTGAAGAAAATGAAAACAAACTGGGTCTTTACAAGACGAATGCACATTAGCATAATATAAAAACATAGTAGACACGACTTAAACGCTAATTTGATTTTAAGTCAGAATTCTTACAATCCGGTTCTATTCAAAACATGTATTTCGATGAAACAAAAGTGACTACATGAAATGTTTCCTCGTAAAGAAACGATCTATATATTTGCTTTCTAAAATTTGATAAAATCTACAAATGAGATTATTTTTAATGTAATTTCAATATGAAAGATTCTTATTGACTGAAATGTCAACCAGTGGTCTCCGCAAAATACTAAAGTCCAAGAGCAATAACTCATTGAACTAGGTCGGATTAAAACTTCTTGGTAAATCATTCATAGAAAATCATCATTCAACTTTGTCATTTACTGCAAGTCGATGCAATGGATTTCGATTGCACACACAACTCAATCTTCGAGCTTTTCCCTTGGACTGAACAGTTCGATAAGATCGAAGTGACGAGATTAAAAGCAGAAAGAGAAAATAAATGAGTTAGTCACACTTGTATTGAGAGAGATGCTCAAATATTCTTGAGCAACCATCGAAACACTCGCTCACTTGCACATGATATTTAGATCGTCTTGTAATGAATTGTACTGTGAAAAGTCCTTCGCTATTGTCAAGTTTCAAAAAACTACTTCAACTGAACGTTACATCTTCAGAACAGAATAAGTATGTGTATTTATCTTCATCTAATGATTTATTACTTCTAGTATGATTATTTCAAATCTTGTAATTACTTAATCTTATGATAACTGCAGTAGTACCTTCGAAGAGTTATTGACTTTGAAATGATATTAGACTTTCATATTATCCCGTTAGTGTTGCAAATATATAGAGGAATCAGTTAAATTTCGTTTCGTCATTGTTTA
Source organism: Rotaria macrura (assembly GCA_900239685.1). Lineage (NCBI taxonomy): Eukaryota > Metazoa > Rotifera > Eurotatoria > Philodinida > Philodinidae > Rotaria > Rotaria macrura. The sequence continues at coordinate 178,494 of OENT01000022.1, forward strand.
CGATACTTGAGTATTTTTACGGTTTATCCAATCGCACAGCTTTTCATTTACACTAGACGAATTAAGAAGTTAGGCTTTAATTGAATAATTATGGAAACTTAGACAAAAGATACATCTAATTATTTAGTATACTATTGATCGTATCAATTGTAATAATTTAGTGCACATACTTCCGAGAACTTTCATTTTCTTGTCAAATTAAAGTCGATAATTGAACATTTGAAATAAGAAAGTTCTACGAAAGCTTTTTCTTTCACATGATAAAAATCTATTTCTATCTGCTTACAATTGTGTAATACTAATTGATTTGATTTGTTTAAAAACTAGCTCTTGATCATATTGAACCAATCCGATAGTGAGTGCGCTATAGAAGATTCAAACTGGATGGTTATGAGAAAAGCATATTGCGCAGTGCTAATACGAATAACAATATGAGCTGTAATGTAGTCTTATATAGATTTATAACGATCTTCAGAATTGTTTATGAACTTATTCTGAGGCCGGTCAAATAACATGAGTGTTCGAATATGTTTGATAATTCGTTCCATTATCATAATCTAAACAAAATCAATAGTATTGAGATAGATAATACATTTGATTGAGACAAATACAACGTTTTCATTGAGTCTCACAAGTAAGTTGCATAAAATCTCATATCAATCTCAGTATTCATTGCGAAACAGTTGACTGAATTCATATTCTTGTATGGCAGATGAAACATACGAATGAATTCTCGAATGATGAAACTCAAAGTAAATTGAAGTCGTTTGCAATAATTTTCAATGCTCTCACATTTCTCAGGCATTCAACCTATGCATCATCCAAGCAACCACTTTGTCAAATGTTATCAGATAGTATCCATTCTTCAGTTCACATACCGATGAAATACGATCAATCATTTACTTGAACATGTTTTGTAAAAGGTTATGTGTGATACTAATAATAAGGTTGTAAATGTCTGTCTGTAAATGGAAGATGAATATTCATACCTCAAAAACATGCATGTTTGAAGATGTGTTCAGCAAGCCATATAAACAATTGAATCAAGAGGTCAGTGAAAAAAATACCGAATTTTATATTCATTTATTTGAATAAGATAAGATTTGATTCAATAATATTGGCTACAAATGATTTTCCTCTAGTGTAATTATTTGATAATGATAGATAAGGCACCAATAAATGCGTGCAATTTGAGAATAAATGTAAGAACAATTCTATAGAAAAAAAAAGTCAAATAAAAAAGTGCGCAACATAAGATGTATTGATTTCTTTTTCTGATTTCTTTTAGAAAAGAAACAAACAGGAAGTTAAGTTCATTTTTCTTTCTGCCGATTGATTCGATTGAATTAAAATGTCTTCGTTTTTCTTTCATGTCCATAGAAGAATAGGAGCAATGCCTGAAATGAAAAAGAATATTCTTCGCGTAAAATACAAACGACCTATGAAAAAGAAACTTTACCTTCGGATGTATTCCATCTAGGCATGAGTGTATCATCAGCTAAGAATTCTAATGGAAATTCAACAATAAAACCTTGTATTTCTTTGCATTTCTCATGTGCCTGAATTACGATATAATCATTACGTTAAAATAAAAGTCTAAAAGATATCATTGAATATACCTTGACTGGATCAGTTTTTGCCAATTTATTTTCTAGAACATAGCCTTCAACTGCGTCAAAAGTTCTTATGCGATCAACAGGTAATGTTTTAAACACTTCTTCATAAATTTGTGCATTTTTTTTTGCTGTTCGACGAAAATATTCATACAATTCATCTGAACATGGATCATCAACACTCATTTCATCTTCATTTTTAATACCCAATAGTTGTCTTTAAAAATACATTAGCCAATTAATGATTATAGGATGAAACCAGAGAGACAAACCTGAATAATTTCTTTCGCCATGTTGAAGCGAATACTCCAACTTTTTGTATTTGACCATTCAATTTTGAATCAATCATTTCAACATCATTGACAAATAAACAGAATTCCGAATCTCGACTACCTTGAAGAGATCGATCGTTTATATTAGCTGATCCACATATACACATTCGATCATCGACAATCATTAGTTTTGAATGAACATAGACTATTTCTGTCATCTTTATGAAATTTTAATGTAGTTTAGTCGTTTTATATTATCAAATATAAAGTAATTCGGATTACTTACTAGTTTACCCATTAGTATATCCCAATTACGCATTCCATAAAATGTTATATAATCTTCAGGATTCGATACACCTATATCAAGAAACACAATTAAATTTTGTCATGTTTCCATAAAAAAGATTTCATCAGCGCAAATACAATTGCATACATATATCATACGTGAAATATGCTCGATCGGTGGATTAGAAGTATTTCAATGTTGACTCAACAATTACATCACATTCTTTCTGTGTGTAATTTGAGTATTATGACTAGTTTTCAGTGTTATTCAAAGCCAGTTATGGCTATAAGAGGGACATCTTTTTCAGTGTAAAATCGATTTTTGATTAAGATCATATTCATCTTATGTTTACTAGTAAACTCTAGGATAGGTCATGAAGTATCGACATGTCACGTAATTTGTTTTATCAATCAAGTGTGATCATGAATTAGATAGACGTTCAGTTGAATTTGAACAAATTTTTCCATGACATAAGTTGATTGTACAAGCATGATAACTGCTTAGTCAGATGTTGCTTCACTCGAAATTGCAGAATCATGAAACAATATTGCCAATATTGAATATGTATGTTCACGTGTCAAAAATCAAATCTTGATGATGATACGTGTGAAACTAATTATGGAGAAGAGATTTTGGAAGGTTTTAGAAGAGCTTCTTCATTTCTATCTCGTCATCGAACGAATAAGAATGAAAATAAAAAGCGTCCAAAAATATTCATAAATCAATACTGTTGTCAAGCACAGCATTATGAATAATATCGAACGAAAGTACTACACATAGATATTCAACTTTGTTCTTCGGTAATTATCGACGAACTTTCATAAAAGCAATAGTGTGTAGCGAACGGATATTTATGCATAAGAATTCATTTTGTCCAGAAAACTTAGTTTTTGAACTATGTCATGATTTCATTGTACAGTACGAAACAAACTTCTTCAATTAATAGTAGATCATCAACTTCATTCGAACATACTTTGTATCGATTCTAACGATAAAATTATCATATATAATTCTAATATAATGATTTTCCTGAAAATATATTCACACAATACATTCATATTTTGATTTGAACCAGCTGATTTTTCATTAAAATTTATGATCTATATTTTCAGCTCTATCTCATGTACAACGTGAACTCTAATAACAGATTTGAGAGCAACTAGAAATGAACTTATTTGTTCAAGATAATAAGAAAAAGGAAACCTACCGTCCTTTTTCAGTCGTTGATAAAGCGATGTGTCGCCTTTATTAATTGACCTCATAATGAAATAGAGAACAGCTTGAACAGCATTTACACTAGAAAATCCAGGTAATAATGGTAATACAACATAAACACGAAATTTTTCTTTATTTATAGAAGCACGAATGATGCGACGATAGAGTGCATCACCAATATTATTTTTAATTGTTACATCTTGAGCAATAGAAATAAAGAATTGATTCTAAATAAATGTGTGTTGGACTTTTTCAATAAACGATCAAAACACAAATATATTTACTTCCATATATATAAAATGTTGAGCACTATCAATCATATGAACATATGCATTTTGTATTGAATGTTCGACGGTGCATGTTCCGCATGACCATAATGATACTGAACGAACGCATTGAGCATCAACACAAATAGGTTTTTGTTTTTCTCCCAGAATTTCTCGAAGTGTAGATACATCCAATAATTCCTTATCATTATATGTTTTAGGAAGAATGTACGGATACGATTGATTAAAGCGAAATTTTCCTGCCTATTTAATCATACGATGATAACAACTAGAAGTTAACTAGAAAATCTTTTTCCTATTTTCAACAACAACCTTATGAATATTCCATCGTTGAATAAAATGTCTAGCACAATCTCTTGCTGCTTCTCCAGTAACAACTAAAGCTTCATCATGCCATGGCATTCGTGGGAAATTTTTTCTATCGATGTAATCTGTTAAGCGAAGCAAAAGAATTAATATGAACTATTGCATACTAACTAAGAAATAGAATGATAAACCTTCATCGAACTTTTCAACGAATTCACAATCTTTTTCATACGAATTTGAATAATCTTTGCCTATAAAATATCGATATTTACTGTCGACAACTGGTTTTACTTCAGTGTCTCGTTTAGATTTTTCATCGTCTGCTTGTTCATATGGGATTTGTTCATCTTCATCAGACAAATCTTCGTCGTCATCTCGTCGTACTTTCTATTGTTTTGGCAAAAGTAAAGGAAATCATAAAGCAAAATTTGAAAATAATGCTTTTAATCAATTAACCTTGACCAACTTTTTCCATTTACTTCTATATATATGTGGCTGTTGTTCAGCGCTTTCTTCCGCAGCTAGAAATTTTCGTTCGGTTCTATTCAATTCATCGGCGAAATTGGTAAATCCTTAAATTAAAATAACTGCAAATCTTCTAGATTTGATTCATGCTAAATATAAAATAGTACCCGATGTTTTTGATGCGTTGCTACTCTTTGTCTTCAACTCATTACGTGGATCTATGACCATATGTGATTGAATAAATGCTTTTCATTTCAAGTAATCAATAGTATACATACTTGGATTTGTTATTAACAAAGGTTCCTTTTCATCTCGAGCAGATTTTTTATCATTTATCAATGGTTTTGGGGTCGTCGCAGGAGACTTCTTTTATGAATAGAATATTTTTAGTTTTCATTTAAAACGCATTTTACAAAGCACATGAAATATTCTTTTTGTTTTTATACTGACCAAATATATTATTTTTCTTATGTGCTTTTATCGTTTTAAATTCTGATTTACATGAAAACAAAATTTTTTTCATTGAACTAGACATAAGCATAAGTTCATTAGAAAAGAAATTTATCTTTATATGTTTTTGTCGAACTTTTTCCCTATGTCTGTCTCTCTCTCTTTTGATCTGTCAAAGTTTTTAAACCATAAATTATAGTTTTGATCCTTTTTTTTCGTTGTTGAACGTGAGAAACATGTCAACAGTGCAAACCGTAAAAGACATTGTCTAAATGACAGGATTTCCTAGCAAAATTAAACGATTCGTAACAACAAGATGAAAAATGTCTAACACCTCATACTAAAGGAAATAAAGTGATTACCTAAATGACACTAAATTGTTTCTAATTAAATAAATCTTATTTCTTTAACTATTAGATACCATGCAATAGTATCCATGTTTTTCTTCACAGCTAATATTCAGCAAGATGATATACAGTTAGTGTATGAGCACGAAAAAAGGATATGTCAGATCAGTACAGTTGATGGGTGACTGCAAATGGGAGCATGAAGAAAGCCTTCTTGCTAGGATTTTCTTCTTTCCAAGCAGTATCTTTCAATAGACATTTCTAATAGATCGAAATCATGAACTTGCTCAACTAGTTGAAGGAATAAAAATATTTCAATAGAGTTGTAGAGGTCAATGTAAGCTAGATCAAAAGAATATTGTCATGATTTATCGTTCGAAAATTCATTGACTGGAAAAGACTCATCAAATTTGTCGAAGAACATTACGTGAGAAGTACTTTGATTTTCAGTGGATTAGAGTGATTCAGTCTCACATCCACGCTCACTTTAGATAGGCACAACAAAAATAGTCTATTCAATGGAACAAATTGTTCTCATTGTAATCGATCTTTAATCGAAGTATCGAGTTGAAACTTGAAAATCATATTTGACTAACATTGTGAGTGGACACCCGAAGCATAGTTTCAAAGAATGTTTATCATTTAATTGGATGTAACAATAAAGTTATTAGAGGTCTATATGATTGAACATAGTTAAGATTCTGAACTGATCAATCGTTTAGAAGACTCTGTTCGGTAACTTATGTTGATGAAGAGAAAACTTGTTTTCGAATGTTACTATTTCTACGAATCGAAAAGAGCTCTGGTAAAATGAATCATTGTCTTCAGTTTATAAACACAATTAAAATAAGATAAATAGTATTACTGTTTTTTCATCGATTGAATTTTCTGCCGTTTTCTCATCAGTTGCAACTGGCAAGGTTTCTTCTTCAGTTGGATCAAGGAGTTCACTTGCCGTTTTCAAGGTTGTTATATTTTCATCACCCAAATCAATTAATCTGTTAGCAAAAAAATCAAACAAAAATATAGTCTTAGAACATAGAATAAAAAATCAACAAGAAACAAAATTTTCTTATTTCTAAATTGACATGAAAATAACTAACTTATGTTCGTCGGTATCCCATCGTCCCCAACACAGATCAATACCTCCGATAAAGGCAATGCGTTGATCAATAACAACAAGTTTTTCGTGATGAGAATAAAGAAATGATGATTCACTGCCAGGTACAACGCTATGATCAGGATGTCGAATAACTTTGATATTTTTTTTCGTTGGACTCTTTGACATTAATTTACATTTCGTATGCCAACTATTCAAACCAACAAGTTGAACAATATCTTTAAATACCATAACATAGACACGAACTCCTTCTTCCTAGACTTTCATACTGTTACATAGCAGAACAAAAGTGATCTTGAAAACTTACAGCTCGTTTACCAAGTAAATTATCAAGTCGCATTGAATCATCAGCACAAGGACGCACAAGTAGTAATTCCGGTGAGAGCCACCAATCAGTAATAAATATTTCTTCTCGAGCTGCTAGTATAGCTTTAGCTACTGCTTCCATATATGGTTGACCGTTGACGAACCTATTATCATATAAAACAACTGTTTACTATTCAGGATTTCTTTCATTAGTTAAAAGTTTAGAGAATATCTTCCGTAGGAATTACATTTGTCAAAATTTAATTGAATTCAAATTAAACTTTTGAAAGATCTATGTGTGCTAACCGATGTGACGTATTACATCAAAATAAAAGTTTTCTGAGGTTTTTTTTCAGAAGCGTAGTCATATAAATTAATATGTTTTAGATACCATATTTAATTCGAATCGACTCCACTATGAAACAAATTCATCTCATTCCATAGAAAAATTTAATAAGAAATAGATTACAAACCATTGAGCATATTGTTTTTTTCTTTGTGGTGCAAATGAATTAAACGATTGTTGTTCCACAAGAAGACATTTGTTTTTAACTTCCGATAAAACATTCCACCAAAGATTCCTTTCTTCTTCTTTTTCACATTTAACAATCATTGAGCGTTGCAGGTTTTTAATTCTAATGCCATTGTTCGTCCCAGTTTTTCTGAAACCTTGTTCGAGAGAAAAGCCTCTGTCGATGAGCATGGGAAATCCAATTACAGATGAATCTGTATTCGTGTAAACTAAATAGGAATCTTTGAGAACGAACCATTTTTGTCCATGATGAAATTTAAATTTATCACAAACAAATGGAGCACGAAGAAATATTGAACGACCACGAAGATCATCATTTGAGCGTTTTGCAATAGCACCTTCTTTTATACTAACACCCAAACCATTGACGAATGATAATGAACTCACTTCGAGAAATTCTTTCTATTCAATCAAAATAAAACTAGAAAGAATTAAAATATAATCCTTCTTTTTTACCACAGCCAAATGTTCACGAAATTTAGGATGTTTGAACACTTTATTTAGATAATTTTGTAATACTTTCTATAAATTAACATAGAATACAAAGAACACGAACAATCACAATATAAAATCTTACACATCGATCGTCAATTGAAAATCGATCTATAAATTCAATTCTTTCGTTACGAGTCGGAAAACATGGTTGATCTTCGTGATCTTTATTCAATGAACTATTTCTATCACCATTCGACTTTTTCCCAGATAAATCAGTTCTTTTGGAATAAAATATTTGCAAATATAATAAAATATATTGAAAATCAAATCTTTTCAAGATCATCTTACTTGTTTAAACTACTAAGAGATCTTCCAATTTCATGTTCAACATAATGGACTAGAGCTTTATGAAGATCATGAAAATGTTTGTAACGTTTATTGACAGACCATTGATATTCAGAGCCATGATGAATCGTTATTGTATATCTAATTTTAAAAATTTATTCAATGTTATTTTTAAACGTACTACTTACAGAAAAGGATATAAAAATTCAGTCACAGGGTTATAATCCCGTATTGCATCTATTTTAACAACTTCAAGTGGTAAGCCATCGATAAATGTTTTAGATCGATTCGAATATATTTGTTCCAATGGAAGCTTATTATCTACGTTAATCAAATTAAGCCAGAAGAAAAACTCTTCTTAAATCATTCAATACCTTGGCATAAACAGGTAGGTTCTTCAAAAAATTTTAAATCAGGATATGGTAAATATTCAACATGCCGTCGATGACTACTACCTGAAAAATATGTTGAAAGATACTTGATTAAGATTATGTTAACTTATTTACAAACTAATCCACTTTGAATGATTTAATAAGCAACTATTCTATGTCGTCTAAAACGTTTAGACATTGATAACAAATATGAAATCAGTATGTAAACAATTCATTCGTTTTTGGCCTGTTCTTTGAATAACATATTTTTTAAAATAAAAATGATCAATTAATGTAGAGATTTTCCAAATGTAGAATCCTTATTATTGATTAGAATCGATATTATTTATGGATACATTGTCTTCCTTTTTCAACCAATAACTGAGTACGGACTAATTGATCTCTTTATATATCAATATGAGCAGAACAGGATATTTACTTGAGGTCAATGTCATTTCTACCATATCAGTTGTAGGCTTGATAAGGCTGGCGATACCAACAGATGTATCCATTTCAGTCATCGTTGGTTTTCTAACTAGAAAAGTTATTTGAAAAATATATATAGGTATATACTCAAATATTAATAAATTACTATGAATCTTTGAAATACAAGTACAAATCTAATGAAGCCAAAACTTCTGAATAATCATTGTCGTTTTTTTCTCCGTTCTCTATGTTTTTTCCTTGTTCTCTGCTTTTTTATTATTCTTTGGCCTTGTCATATTTCGTCGTAGTCGGCCGTAATTCATTGCAGCTGTTTCGTCGATCGGCAATGCAAGCTCGAAGATGAAAGAGAAAAAGAAAAAGAAAAAGAAAAATATTTTTTCCCTTTTTTTCTATTCTATCAAGACGAAGTATCGAAGCACGTTGCGTTGCCTATGTACTACTTTCTAAATGCGACAAGTCAATAACAATGCTTTGTTTTAAAAAATAACCCAAAAAAACACAAGCTCAATTATGTAGTTAATTATTAAACGCTTTTTGCCAATAGAAAATAAGTCATCGACGAAAATTTTCATGACTTTCCAAGAGAACTTTCTTGTGAATGAGAAATATTTATTTCTTGTCAACAGCTTTTTCATGTCTTTGCGATATCTAATACTACACATACTGTGGTGTTAGAATATATTTATTAGAAGTCCTGTCAAGAAAAATTTGTTTTCTGTATCATTTCGTCATAATTAAACAAACAACACTAACAGTACCAACGAAGATTTTAGTTCGATTTTTATCGAACAAAAGTAATTGTAATATAAATTCTTGAACGTTTATTATAATTCTTTTATAAGTAAATTATATGTAACAAGTGCAAATTTATAGATATTCTTATAGTAAAATACAAGACTCATCATCTTTAACGAAATAACAATTTAGCATAGATCTCATTCTAAAAGGCACTATATTTTGTTAATAATTTAACATCCTTGAAGTTTGTAGCTTAGTTTCATTTAAAGTTGAACAATATGTCGAGAAACTTTCCCTGATGTAATAATACAACGAGAATTCTTCATACAAGGAAGACACTTGAAAAATTTTAATTTCGAATTGTAAAATACGATGAGAATTAATTTGAATAAATGTTTTGTATACATAATTAACAAGATTCTCATGAAAATTCGAATCTTCTGCTCAAAAACTATTCGCCCTCTATAAAGCTTTTTCTGTTCGGTCATTTGAAAGAAAAAAATAGACAATGGAAGGTGACATCTCAACTGAGAGACTTTCATTATTTCCTCTTGAACGATAACTTGAATTTGAGCACTCGTACAGTATAAGTTATACTGTCTTAGATTAGCTTAAAAAAATAAAATCATCTTGGTATAACTTCCCTATTAAAAATAGTCGTTTAGTGACATCATTGTGATAAAACACTGACAAGCATATTCCTATTCATGATAATGTTGTCATCAGTGATGAGCTCAAGTACTTGATCATTTCGTACACTCGTGTAAGGAAGATAGTATTAAACTTCGTCTGATGAATCATCTACAAGTATTACATCTGAAAATTCTTCTCTTATTCAAATACAATCAAGTCCTATAACTTCTTCATGAAATAATTTTAACCAGGCGAAGCCTATTCGATTGCAATTTAAATACTTTCATTAGAATACAAATAACATTCTTTTATGCCAATATTCCAAGCGAAAGAATATTAAGTTTCGTGATTAGAGTGGCATTAACAGTTTTGCATTAATTTTAAAAATTTTTAGATTTGTTCGAAATAATATAAATAGATATAAAATGATATTTTTCTTATTTATGATCGATCCTACTTAGTTCTTTATTAATATTCTTCAGGTCAAATAGTAAGCAAGGGATAAACATTTTATTAGATTTGATCTTTCTAAATGAATAATAAATTCGTTTATTCACACTAGAAAAATCAATTAGTGATAGTCAAATATGTAATATTATCAATGACTGAATCAATGATTCTAGTGTTTCGAAAGTAGAGTAGTTTTATTTCGTATAGTCTCAAGCAAGTGTCATAACGATAGATTCTTTGTCTTCTTGAATGAGTGAGCAGCATAAAAACGATTGTAGTACTATCTATTCAATTTTTGTTAGATCAAATTATACGGGACGAAGAATAATACATCAACTGTTTATTCTGCGGTTTCTCATCATTAGATAAACATAAGTAGTTAAGTTACGTTAAGAAGGAAACATTCTTGTTTCATTTTCACAAGAATATTCAAAATAAACCAAGTTTTTCTTTTTTTTTTTTTGTAATACAATCTGTCGCTTGTTCTGTCACTATTTAGCCTATGTCTTAGAAATAAATGATTTTATTTTTCATGAATGGAGTTAAAATCAAACATCTATGTTGTTTTCAAATTTTCGGGTTTGTTCACTGTAAATTTGAGCAAACTGAATGAAATTAATGAAAAATAGATTTTTCAAGTTCGGGAGTATTGAAATAGAGGAATTAAGGTAAAAACTGAAATTTTGATCGCTCGAAATATTTTATGCGTGTTGAATATAATTCTTCGTCTACTGTATACAGATGAAGATTAGGATGAACACTTGAACAATATGTTGTCATATTATGATAACAGCTTGATAAAAAAACCTAAAAATAGTTTACCAACTGTTGCCTTTTTGTACTTATTCGAATTAGTAGATGGAAAACTACATTCCATGAGGCTTTGTTTCTCTTGATGCCATAAGCCAAACATCGATCTAGTTTTCATCAGGGACACACACATACACACATTCATTAGCAGTTCATCTGTCAGTGTAATCCAAAGATTATCTAAAAATTTTATTTTGCTCATTTAATTATTAACTTTAAAGTACTTACGAAACAATGTCAATTGACATTGTGCAAGTGTTGAATATCATTGTTGAGAACATTAATCAAACAAGTATTTACAATCTTCATATTAAATTTTCATTTGTACATACTATTATAAATTCTATTAGATTATGAGCAATCTTAATATGGGGAAAGTGCCTTTTTTTAATCATCTCATTGAAATAATCAATACTATTTCTTCTAAATTTATTCTTTTCACATATGCAGAAGTTCGAATTTCTTAAAAATGCATCGTGATATTAAAGTGTACTTTCTGGAATATATAACCATCAAGTAGAAAAAATAAATCGAATACTTTTCGATCTTTATCACAAAATGTATTCTATTGTCATTTGTTCACTTGAAAGAATCATAATTATTTCTTACTTGAGTACTGTGTGGTTTTTTGTGTTTCTATAAATGCCATCGATTATACTCAACGAGTATATAAATTAAATATATTTTGGAAGATCACGTCGAAAGCTCTGTGATATGTATCTAAATGGATTTTTTAACTAATGTTAGATCTGTACTGATGAATCTCTTACTACTGATCATATAGTGTATAATAATCTTACTAAGAAATAACTTTTTCTTAGCGTTTAATTTAGTAAATGGTTTAACATCTAGCACTCATGCATGTATTGTAGAAACAATAACAAAAAATGTTGAACTGAAATATATTTCTACTTGATTTTATAAATTCTAATACACAGTAACTATTCCATAAATTGAATTAAACGATTGCAAGGCCTTTATAGAAATTATCCTTGCTACTACGTAGTATGATTATCTATTAGATTCAGCAATGCAAAGCCCTCATCGTAGCTAATAGAAAAGTTCTACTTGTCGACGATCCATAGAAAGTATTCCTATTAATGTTGTAACACGTGATGGATGAAGAAATGTTCAAAAGTAATATGGATTAATCATTGTTTTAAAAATCCTTGATATTGCATCTGAACCTCAACTTTTTCGAATACCTATCTATTAATAATCTGTCGTATCGTATCATTTTTGAACACAGTCAGGTCTGAATGATTGTTCGTAATTGATCCAGAAGACTAACTACAGAGATATCTTCGAAATGGACTAGTGTCAGTATTGTTGAAGTTCTTCAGATACTCAATTTCATGCTGACTCGTGATACAATGGTTCATGGTGCAGATACAAATTGTCATCGGATAACCGAAAATGTAAGAATTTCAGTCTCGGATGAAAGGCTCAGTTTTTGATCATCAGGCGTACTTTAATTACCAATGTATATCTCAATAGCGAGCCATGTTTTCCTCGGTGATGTTAGTTAATATTATTTGGGAATCTCCCTCGCAAAGATTGCTAGTCTTGTCGTTTGTTACGTTTGTGTCGTTTTTTATGTAGTTATACATGTTAGAAATTAGAATAGATAGAGAAAAAACAATAGTAACGTTATTCTTTTGTGATTATGATACCAAAACTATCAACGCACTTAATCAAATTGTCGTACAACTCTTTATTGAAAGCTTCATGTTTTGGTTTATCAAATAAGTCTCTATCTTCAAGACAGACTTCTTTTCGTGAATCTGTGCTCAGACAGTGGGTGTATCATCTAGAGAAGTTGATGGTTGTGTGGGAGCAAAATTCAGTAGCTTAATATAAAGCAGTGACTAAATCCAAAGATTTTTCAGGTGTTGACTAATGTTTGATTTATTTGGGAAATGCTGCAATCGATGCTATTAACATCATCGAGATTAACTTTGCCGGTTGTCTTGATTATTTCTGAACTGAGACCAATTTATAAAAATACAATTCACATTTGAATGCTTATAATTGATGCACGTGATATCCTTGATTTTATGTTACTTCGAACATATATATTCCAGTTTTTCAGTTAAGATTCATCGCTCGGCTAATGATCGTTTAAGAAAATAATCATCAATAGTATAATATTCAACAGAATCAAATGAATTAGTTCGACGATCTTCAACATATTGTGAAATGGTGCTGTTACAATAGTGTTAGCTAGTGATTAGCCACCATTGGTCGTTGATCAAATATGGTACTGTTAGCATAGAATCTGACAATAGGATGAAAGACAAATGATGTTTGTCTCTGAAGATGTATCAGTGAGAAACCAATGATATGTCGTTTGTAACTGCGTTAGTAACTACTACTAGGTATTGTTTGTTCGGCATGCTACTTGATAAACAAGTTAATCATTTTTCCATATGGTTTTTATTGTTGAATAGACCCAAGAAAATACAGAAGAATGAGTTCGCGTCTTTATTTAGTGAAAAAAAATGTGAGTATGAGGATAAATATCAGTGAAGATTTCATTGTCTTGAATTGTTTATTATTGATAGAGGTAAGAAATTTTGATAGATTTTCGATTGTACGAGAGATTTTAGACGGAGAAAAATTACAGCGATGAAAATATGTGACAAGTATTGTGAAAAATCACTGGTTCCTGTGACTTGTGACACATGCTTTAGTTGATTGTGAAAGAAATTTTATTCCTTTTCGATGAATGAGGAAAGATTTTTAAATCAGAACGTGCTTGTTAAAAAACAACACGTGGAAAAATGAGAAGAAATTTGTGCTTGTTCTTGTATCTTGAGATGTTCCTTTAGAAACAATCAAGAAGCATTGAGGTAAAATAACACTGATCTATTAGTCATATGAAGAAAAAATTATGAACATTGATCTTTATCGATTGAATTTAGAAAAATATTTTCCATCAAAATATCAGTTGCTAGAGGTAAAATTTTCTTAGACGATCGATTAACACTCCACTCATTGTTAGATCTAGGTCTACTTAGGATATGACTTCTTGAAGACTGATATTTGCTACACATTATCAATATATATCAATCACTAATCCATGCAGATTTCGTTCACAATAAATTTCAGTTAAAAAAGACATAGTCAATCAACTGCCTTATCATCGTCTTCTTTGCTTGTTTTTCATGGGTCTCACTCTACTAAGTAACTCCATTCAATCTGCAACTTTGTTATTCAGAGGTAATGTACGAAAATAATTGAAGAGCTGTACCATCATCATGGGTTGATGGATTTATTAATTATAGATTGCTTTTTGTTTTTGAATGTCGTCGTTTGTCAAGTTACTTCTATTTTTTATATGATTGAATAGAAGGATGAAATCGTTTTTCTGGAATTACTTTATCGACAGTTTTTCAGACTTGACGACATTGCTACATATAGTTGATTGACTTTGAATATATATTGTTGATGTATTAAAAGCAAGAGAAATCTTTTCTTGCTCCTCATGCGTTCGAATCCTGAGAAATAAGCAGGCAATCGTATTTGACTACGATTAAGTAGTGATAATTATAACTCGCCAACATTAAGTGAATATGTTCAAGTTACACATTATTTTCCAAGAATTATGACACTATTTGTATGATACTGATCGTGCGAAGACTTGTGATATGTGAATAGACGAATGAATGGCAAAGATATCAATTAACAGATACATGTTATTGACAGAAAATTTAATAATTGTCTCTCTGTATTACGACCAACCTTAGAAAATATAACTGTAGGATGACT
This sequence comes from Rotaria macrura, assembly GCA_900239685.1. Lineage (NCBI taxonomy): Eukaryota > Metazoa > Rotifera > Eurotatoria > Philodinida > Philodinidae > Rotaria > Rotaria macrura. The sequence goes on from OENT01000022.1 coordinate 193,693, forward strand.
TTAAATTAAAAAAAATATTCTTTTTTTTCTTTCGGGGTGTTCGTTTCCCGGTGCAAGCGTTGGTTGCGTCAATCAATTATATGATATACATTTATCAAAAGACTATCTTTTTTCACGAGGAAGATAGCAGTACTTTCATACAAAATTCGTTCCGTTTAAATCAATTAAAATTGAACGTTTGCTCTCTGGAAGGCTTCAAAAAGAAATCAATGTGTTGAATCATATTCGCTTACATATGAATATTGCGATGCAAAATGAACCTTCTGTCGTCTAATATGAGAGTTATGTATGTCTATAGCGTAGGTATGATTATTATAATTTGATTTCACAACTTTAAGTTTTATCGTCTCTGACATCTTTTCCTAGTTACGCATATGACATCCGTATGACTAGCGTTGTGCATTCATCTTATGTCATGTTTTATAGCAAGCTGTCACATACCGCTGATACCATGGCTTAAATGTCTGTTTTTCCTTTCTATTTGTTCTACATTGATAGTATCATATTTAGATAAAACCCTATTTTCTTTCAACTTCACACACATTCACTATAATCTAAAATGAAAAGTTCAATACAGAAGTCTTTGCTGATCATTCATAGAGTTATGACGTTTTTCTATGCTTAAATCTAATAAAGCATTGACTAAAAAGCATATTTATACTGAAGGGTACACAAACAACGATGAGTTTAGAACAGTCAATGCCGATTTAATTTAATTTGATTTCTTTTGATAGTAATCGATAATTATTCGAAACTATGCTGGAAACACTAATATCGATGATATTTCAATGATTGTGAAATCGTATCTCATCAATCACACATAAGAGATTGTTGAATAGTATTCAACTTCTATACCCAAACAAAAACAATCAACAAAATCTAATCATGTTGTTACTGATGAGTCTTCGAACTCCTCTTCATAAATTAGTCTTGGTTCAAGAACATTAAAATCACATGAGATTTCAGAAGATATTGGAGTCACAGTAAAGAAGTTACAGTGCAGTGTTTAGTTCAATACCATGATCGAATGGAAGACATAAAAAACCTTCTTTTCGATAGTTTTAATTTCAAGATGAAAATTGTAACGAAAATTTCTTAGAAAAAGTAATAAATTTATAAAATAACTTTTTTTTTTGAAACTTATCAATAATGTTAAATTCAACATCAAGAAAAGAAAAGGTCTCTAGCATTTCATGTATCATGACATACACTTAACTATGAAGAAAAAGCTGTTTAATACAAAAAAACAGCACAAATACAGCAGCAGTGAAAAATGTTTCTCTTCTTTTATGAAAAAATAATATTAGTAAAAAGAAGTGAAAAAATTCGGAGAAAAATAGAGTACAAAATAAAATACCTCTTAATTTATGAAGAATAAGAAATCGACCAATGTTCCTAAACATGTCCCCTCGAATTTCATGCTATACAATAAGAATTATTTCTTTTCAGCTTAGAGAATGTATGTATATATATGAGCAAAATCATTTGTTAGCGACATGATGTAGTATGGATACACTACCAAAATGATATCCGCCTAAGCAAACAAAAAGCTTAGAAAAGATATCCAATTGTACAAATCCTTGCTCAGAGTTCTGGAATTATGATAATCTAACAGGATTTATTTCTACACTGACATGCTTATTTAAGAAGTCAGCTTTTGGGAAGAAGTTTTCTGGAATTCGATCTGTTTGAAGATTTAACCATAGATGTAGCTCATACTCTAGATTCTGTTCTGAAGTTCTGAAAATTTCTCGTCATTTCGTTGGAAAGATATCCACTAATTAGCTTTTAATGACTTAAGTAGTTTTAATTAAAAGTCATCTGAAAGAGCAAACAGTTTTACATAAGGCTATGATATAAGAAATTTATCAAAAAGAAAGCCTTTGTGGAGAATAGGAGTCGAATGAATGGGTTGTCTGTCCTGTTTTGCCTGATTTTGCCCATACATAGGACACTTGTATAATAATCAATACAAAATTGAACTTGAATTATGATGTCAGTGTCAGTGTTTGTTCCATCTAAGAGAGCGATTAATTGAACACAAGATATAGTTGAATATTATCAAGATATTTTGTCTACTCCAAGTATTAATAATAGCATTGGAGCTTTTACGAAATAGAATAATTTATACGAACATCTTTCATCTAAATAAAATACATTCGATTAATTTTTTTCTTCAAATTTTCACAAATTCATTAACTCTTTTTGAGTACATGAAACAGTAGATGATTTTTTTCGTTTTAGTCTATTTTTTAATCTATTTGATGTTTTAGAAACATGGAGATTCTTGTTCGAATAATCTATATCTTTAGCATAACAAAACCTAAGTTTGAACAATTGTTTTGATTTTAAGAATATTTGATTGAATTTTCAATCATGGTATAATCTTTATACTAAATTTTAACATCCTTGAGAACTATTCAATATTGTCTGAAAGGAATTCTACTATATAAATTTTGGGTAAGATTCAATTAATATCTTATAGATGAAATCTTTGTATTTTTTCCGCTTGGATAAGAATTCAATACGGTACTTGATAATGTCTAATAATTACTCAAATATAATTAGAAATAGTTTTTAAGTGATATCAAATAGATCATGTTCAGCACGCAAGAAGATTTTATCGAGAAGAAACAAGATTCTGTTCAACATTAAATGTAGAAAAAACCCATGGTGTTGAATCTTTCAAATCAATAACTTTTCTACAAATATTAAAAGCAACAATAACGTAAGTTATCATCGACATACATCAGCGCTGGAAACAATCATATATCATCTCCGCCTATGTCACTAATATGAAGACGCTTTACCGGCATCAATTCTACAATAATATTTGTTTTTGTTTTAATCATTACCATTACAGGTGATCAATGTATTTCGTTGAAAGATTATACTCCTCAGAGATTTCAATATTGATTCGTTCGAAATGAAAGTTGAATGACTACGTTTCATCAATAAATAATGAGACGATAATATATTATTTATAATGTTCCTAGTTGAAAAGAAAATTTTATTTATAAAATCATTCATTCATTCACTAGTAAAAACATTTAACAGTGTTTTAAAATGTACAATCTACTGGGATCGTATTGAATCATCGTTTCTGAGTATTGATGTGATTAATTACTCAGCGTATATGTCAATCGATGAGTTGGTAGGTGTCAGTATCTGTGATAGTTTAATAACACGTTGTATCTTGGCAGTAGACCAGTACGGACAGATCCTGTGCAAGTTGTTCTCAAGTAGATAGAAGATGAGTGATGTTTATCAGCGGATTTGCTACTGTATAGTTCTGATCAAAACAACCGAATTCGAGTGATGAGAAACTAACGATTCAAAAATGTTTTCCCAAGTGAAAATATCAACGATTCTTTTCTCTTCAAATGTGACCTAGATCACAATATGAAATGTTCCGAAATTAACTTCCAAATGAGACGTAAAAAGTGAAACCTAGTTTATAGTATTGTAGTTCGTCTAGCCAAGTAACAGAAAAAGTCCATGAAAAAAATATCAGATGTGTTATAAACTGAATTTTTCTGAAGAAACTGATTGGTACTCTATAGAGATAGAACAATAGTTTTTCTTGTACAAATGAATAAATAAATACTGAAATTTTCATGGATAAGTGATAATAGTGACAGATAGATCTGATTAAAATATTTTCAGATCAAGACAATGTAGAACAGTATTTTAACTCACTTTAGCTCCATGTATGGCTTTTAGAAGAAAAGAGATTACAACCTCGTCACTCAGCTAGATATGTAGTTTGAGATGGTTTCAAATGATCTTTAACTATTACTAGTGAATATCTATCGAACTACAGTTCAAAAACCGTTTCCTTTCCTTTTTTTTATGGTCATTTTTAGTAAGTATAATATAACAGTCAAAAAAGAACATCATAATACATGACAATCAATGAATCTTGCTCTTCTTAACATAGAAATCAACGGTCACAAAATATCTAACGAGACAGCAGATCACTTACATTTAAGGGGTCCAAAGAAAAAAATACTATTGTTTCTACCTCGTGCCAGGTAAGGATGGATCCGTAAAAGCCTATGGTGATACGAGCTGATATCTTCCGAAAGTTCCTATCGATCACTTCTTGTTTTTTCGGTGTAATCCCATCCAGAGATGCGATCGGTTAAGGATTTTCTTAAACCGAACCGACAATTTAGTTTTCAAAAATTTTTAACAGCAGAGACATCGGTTCGGTCGGTTCGGTCGGTTCGGTTCGGTTAGAAATCGACTTTAGACGCATATCTGCTCCCAGCAATAGCAATCGTATTTAGTGCTGCTCGTTCGATTAATCAAAAAAAAAAACAAGTGATCAGCAAATGTACTTAAAAAAGACTATTCCAATCATCACAAGATATATTCATGGATCAAGAACCACCTTAGTTGTAGATGGACAGTAGTTGAATAACTTTTTCTATTCAAATAAAAAAGTGATAGATTCATCATACATTTAATTGGAACTTCTTTGAAGCGCACAATAAATTATTGAATGACCTGCATGAAGTACATTGTGATCATATTAGAATTTCGATTAGATATTAGCAAAAGTTATAAAACAATTTTGCCAAAAATAGCAAAAGAACTCTTTTAAATCTCATAGAAAAAAAGCAAAGTTGTCGAGTAAAAATCGCCACCGACAATCAATCAAAATAATATGGTTCATTTAATTTGTATGGGTTGAATATGTATACATAATAGCAGATTTAAACAAGGAAAACATGGCAACATGTTAATACCATTTGAGAATTCGGATCGGACTACTGTTCGAAAATATGAATTTTCTTAATGTATGGTACCCGTAACTTTTCATTCAAGTATAATCACGTACGTCCCGATTCAAAACTTAATCTACATCATACTTTTTTTTCTTCTGAAATCTGAATTATATTTAAAATTGAACAAATGCCATGCCAAGCAAATTGAATGATATGAATAATTGACAAAGAATGGAAATATAATTTCGAAAACTAAAACTTTTTATCTGATAAAATTTCTAAAAAAGACAATTTTCAGAATGTTGAACACATTCTGAAAAAGACGTCGCTTCCACTTTTCATGGACACAAAATTCGACACATCGAACTTAGCTTAAATTGACCTTTCTTGGGCTTGCAGCATATCTGAATAAAATCGAGTAACAATGAACAGAGCATTAAAAAATCAAGCATGTATTTACAAATGAAGTCATGAATGTATGTCACGTTCGACACGCGATGAAACGTATGATTTGTAATAAAATCATGTCTATGGTAAAAATAACTCCTTGAAGAAACATGACTAATATATTTATAATAATCAATGTTTTCTCAACAATATGTCGTACCTATATATTACACAAGAGACATTAATTATTAGACAGAAAAAAAAAGTCAAATATACATTGGCCAAAACCGGAACTTCCGTATACTTAGTCGGTCTTATGGAAAAAAAAACAATAAGAAAGGAAAAAGCGAGATATATTGAAAGACACCTACCAATAAGAAAAAAAGAAAAATTATTTTTTTTCCTTTCAATACATTTACTGAGATTAACCTAATACAGTTTAACACGCTCAAAATTCAGATTAAGTTAAAAGAGAACTTGCTAAGGTAAGACTTCTTTTGATTAAAAATCATATTAGAAACGATTCTTTGTAGACATCGTTGGTTTTCTTTTCTCTCGTTTAGAACATACAAATCGCAAACATGGCAACTAGTCTCACATTTAATTCATACGAAAATGATGATAAGAAACGTCTACTAGATAATTATCATTATTTAGCTGATCGAAAATGTTTAAAACAACGTTTATATCATGCTCCTCTTGCATTACGACGCAGTATCTCCCTTGAAGATAGTTCTACTGATCCTGATATTAAATCACCAGAGAAAAAAAATGATAAATTTTCATTAAATACATTCCAACCGCAATACAATCAATTGAGTTCGTCTTTGAACTCTCTTTGTCTGAAATATCGACGATTTCAATTGTTGCCTGAACATAATGAAGATATAGAAAAATCATCGGATGAAAATGACTTCAACTGGTGGAGAACAGCAGCTAATTTGAGACCAATTTTTCAACGTATTGTTATGTCGGATTATAAAGGAATTGATTATATTCCCGAGACATTTGAAAATGAAAATGAAATAACGTTTCAAGAATGTAAACGACAAAAACGCCGAAATGCGGTTTGTATTGAAATTGATCGACTCTATTACAATGAACAACTTGTTCTTTTCGCTATGGTTGCCAATCAAGTTCAATTAGAATTTAATCTGACATTTTCAGGGTTTAAAGAATGATTTCGATAAATAGAGACTATGCTCATGTTTATTTGATTTAACTATTGCTTTAATTTTTTGCTTATTTTGTTTGTTTTTTGTTTTTTTTTGTTGAAAACTCACAACTAGCGCCTATCTTATACGATAGACAGAACCCCTTTTATGAAAAACTATGTGAGCTTTTTATTCATTGAGAAAGATTATAGTCATCGTTTGGACACATAAATCTCATGTTGTTCATGTATTAAGATAATAAATCTTGGTGTATCAAACGTCAGGATCTTTAGATAAATATATTGGCAAACGTCTATGGTCGTTTGTAAAAGTTTGTTGTCAAATTTTTCAGACATCAATTTTCTCTTGATTATTCATTATATGATTGTGGCCATTTTCAGAAATAAATCAATGGCAATATGATATTTCATTGTTTTTTTATTACTATAATGTTCTCACCTGGCAGGCGTACGTACAGAACAATTCTTATTTTCTTGTTAACACCCTTTATATTTCATAAAAAGGGAGTAATAACAACTTTCATACTTTCATCTAAGAAAACAAATCGGTTGAAGTATTGTATCCACACTAGACAGTTTCTTTTTAAGTGGATCACATCGTCCATGCTACTTCTTATTCAATAAAAATTTGACACTCTAAAAATTCATACTATCACACAACAATCATTTTCGATATGAATTAATAATCAAAGTCTACAAAGATAAGAATAGAAATTAGTCTCATATCTTTTGAATTCGTGATGAATTTATTCTAGAAAATTTTCATCTAAGTTCATGTTAATGTGCTCTCCAAATCAGGGGGCTAATGCAAAATAAGTATAAATAAATTTTTTTCCGAAGGAAATTTATACTACTGAAATGTTTTTCTTGCAAAAGCAGTTGAACGTTCTAAAAGACTATATAAAAACAAACATTTTGACAGATGGAATAAAAATTTTTATCTTGACAAAAGAGAGTATTATTAGATTTAAGAATAGTTCAGTTATAACTTAATGACATTGACTTAATAAAGAATTCATAATAAACTATACTCCATTCAAATAAGATCGTTTTATTAGATATTTTCATAGATATGTAGGTGGTGATATTTATAAAAATATGAACTTGATGTTAAGATGGGCTCAATATGAGAAAATATACATCGCAGATTTTTGATTGTGACGCATATAAATAATGTTTAAAAAACAGAATTCATCTCAATATTTTATTACGAATCTTTATTAGAAAAGAAGAAAAACTTTTAAATTGAATTTTTTCAAAAAAAAATTCATAATCAGTCATCGATGATTATATATATGCTGGATTTGTTTTTTTATTTTATTCGTACTCATACATAATGCTTAGAAATAACAAAATACGTTTTCATCGTCTGACGAAATTATCTAACATTTTATATCGAAATATTTTATTCATGGTTTCAAACGAAGACAATTATCGATTGATTGACTTATACGTACATAATCATCACTGTTACTTGTGCTGTTTTGCTTCCAATTTTATTCTTGTTTGTGGCTATAACAATTAATTGAAAGAGAAAAACAAATAATCTCAATTTTTTTCATACTATTCATAGTGCTTCAGACGAATGAATAAAGCGTGAAAGTAAATATTAATCGTTGAAAACAAATCATCGGACGATTTGAAAAGGCTTAATATTTTTTTCACGTTTTAATGATATCTAAAAGAATGTTTACATATATATATTTAATTTTCGTATTTTTACAAAAGTAAAATGCTAAGACTATCAAGTCAAACAAAGATTCGAATTAAATTTCAAGATTATTTTTCGTAAGTATTAACTCCCGAAGTATTCAAGACATGAAAGAAAAACAAACTAGAAACAATCGAACTTTGATTTTATAGATGTTTGTGCAATTCTTCTGCAATTATTTCCCGTTGATAATGATCTGTCAAATGTAAAAACCATGTTGTGTTTAATTTTCAAACTAACAAATAAATAGCAACTTCTTTCTGGTTGAAAATAGTTTTTTCAAAATACATAACAGTGTCATTAGATTCCAATTATTTATAGGTTTTCTTTCTGGTCTTTATATTTGTTGTTGTTTGTCGCAGTGCGTTATTTTAAGAAATAATTTGTCAGTTACTTTCGTTTTTTTTCTTCCCGTCCTTTTTTCGAAAGAGTTGGTTACCGTTATTTGTTGTTGTTAGATTTCGATGTTTCATTCTTTGAAACATTTTGCACTTTTTTAAATAATCTACTCTAAACGTGTGTAACTATTGCATTTAGAACACGTATTGTGTACTTTTCAATAAAGAAAAATTTTTTTCTTCGGATATAAATGGAAATGAAACAAATGTCTTACGATTATAAATCAATGGTTCATCCTAATTCAGTAAAACGTTTGATTAATTTGGTTCATCATCTTGAACAGAAATTATCAACGGTTAAAGTTGCACATGAAAAGTTAGTAGACTTGATATCGATTGTATCTAAAACACATGAAACAATTGTCGATGAATTAACAACAATAAAAACAGTTTTAAATGAAGCAATTATTGAACAAGAAGACGATGAGTACGTTATTGTATTTACGTTGTTTTTCTTTTCAAATATGAACTTCCTTTCGTTCATAGAATCATTCCAATTGATGGAACAAAATCTGAATGGGACGATGATGATGATGATGACGACGATTTTGAAGTCAGAAAAACACGTAAACATCGTCAAATGTCACCCTTCGTTCGTCGAACTGATCTTGGAAGATTAAATTCTGCATCATCAAATGATTCATCATCGATAATTGACATTCTTTCAAATTCAGCAACAAGTAAACGTTCATCAAATATTAAGAAAAATGATCGATCATCACAAAGAAACAAATCTCCTAAGTCAGTTACATTTAGTATTGACGAAGATATTAATGATGAACCACAAGAACCAGCGAGAGAACCTTGTCAGCTATCGTCGAATGATAACAGTTAGAACTTTGCACAACAGAGTAATTGTATTATTAAAGAAATGTTTATTTCTGATTTAGAATATCAACCGTTCGAGGAAATAACAACACCTGTTGTTCCTAGCTCAATGTCTATTTTATCAAAATGTACCCTACTGGAATTGGTACCAAAAGCCGACAGGTAAAACGTTTTTTTTTCAAACGACATTTACTTTAATTCTCGAATATTGATAGTATGATAACAGACATTCGTATTCATGAAATAGAATCGAAAAATGGTGATTATCTTCGTTTATTGAATCTATCGAATTCGAACGATTATGATTTAAGTGGACATTATTTACAACAAAATATTTCTTCCAAACCTCTTTGTCGTTTTCGATTTCCATACAATACAATTATTCGAGCTGGACAAACTGTTACAGTAAGAAAAATTCGTATAGCAATTGACGATTTTTTATTTTCTACTTATTTCTGCTGAAGGTTTGGTGTGGTCTTTTGAAAGATATAACATCACAACCACCACATATATTCATTTGGAAAGAACAAAGAAAATGGGAAACAGGACCGTATTGTCTTACAATTCTAACTAAGCCAAATGGGCAGGTAATATTTTAATTCTAGTTGTCTTCATCGAGTTCAATTGACTATAGATGGAATGCAACTTTGATAATGTAAACTAAGAGATTAAAATTAAACGTATTGATGAATAGTGACTAGATTTTTTAAATAGAATCAGCAGCACTAAAATGCTTTTCCATCGTGCGTCTGGGTAGAAGATACGTTTGATGCAAAGATATATTAATTTATCAGATTGCTAACCATTTCCTGCGAAATCTGTTTCACAGAAAAATCAAATCTTCTTCTATGAGAGAATCTTTTTTGAAGGAAAATATCTCTTCCCATTGGTTCATAAGAGTCTAGAATCAAAGTGCTGATCAATGCATAATCGTTTGAATGTAAATGATGGTTGCAATTTATGAAAGCATGTATTATGATTATTTAAATTCAATAGATTATAAATAATGATAGAACAGTGATTGAGAGGAATTGAGATGATTCATACAAGGAAATACGAATTTAATTTAATCGAATAGCTCAATTCAAATTATAATATACCTTGAGTACGTCTTTCTCAAGTTACATTATTGAAACATGAAAGTTTCAATAGTTTTTTCAACTACCCATTCATTGATATATTGTAGGCACAACATTAAATTAACGTCTATGATGTCATTCGATGTCAACACATATAAATGAGTCACCAAAAATGCATTTAAATCGATTATATTTTAATTTAAATGTTTAAACATTCATTTTCAACTTTTATTGAAAGATTTGCATGGGGTTCAGTTGGAAGTTCATGAAAGGTAGACCACTCTTTTGCACTTTCTAAACTGTTATAAGTATTGAATATCATAAGTTTCGGAAAAATGGATTTTTCAAGTTTGTGTCGCAGTAATAACGACCGACCAAATTCTCTTTACTATTTTTTTTCTACATTCTAAATAGACAGCTCGGTCGATTACACTCGATCATAAAACTGAGATACTTGAAATAATTACTGTATTGATCAGAGAGACAATATTGTTATGATCAGTATTTGACTTTTTTCGGTTTAGCGGCAAAAATCAAAATACTACTAGCATAAAACAGGAACATAGTAAGACTTGATATTCGTTGATAATTGCTTTTTTTCATAATACTACTGAATACAAACAAAATATATTACCCATAATGCCAGGTGCAGTGATATGTGAATATTTAATGTGAGATATCGGATTTCTATCTGAAATCTAACGAACACACGCTAGTACGTTTCGTATAATACTGTGTCGTATAAATATTAGAGTAGGTAAGTACTATGAGTTATATAAGACTTACTGATGAAGTTTTATGAATTTTGAACTTTATAGTTTAGGAAAGTTTTTATCATTATCACGAGAAATATACTTCCAATAACTGATAGTTTGAACATATCACAATGCTTAGTAGTATTGAAAGGTTGTAATTGGGGTTATTTTCTTTTCCTTGACTCAAAAGTACTTCACTATTCATTTCTTTCATGAAATACTTCAAATGATTCTTTGTTATTTCAATATAAATTCATTCAATCTGTTATTTTTTAGCCAATAGCATGGCATCGAAATACTTGCATTAATTCAGATCAATCATCAAGTAAGAAGACTTGATTTTCTATGAAAAAATTATATTTAAACCATAGGTGATATTCTCTTTGTAAAATCAAAATCAACAAGAAATGCATCTGATGCATCCAGTACTACATCAAGTTCACTAAAGTAATGCATTGACTTATCGCATTGTTTTCTTCACCTTGCATTTTCTTCATTAAAGAATCGATTCGAAGATTAATGCGAGACGAAGTCGTCATGAAACATCAAATCTAAATGGAAATAATAAACCACCATTTGCACATCCACCAAATAATCCAATACATCCCGATAATAGTGGCACAAATGCGAACATACCAAATGATCTTCGCTCACAAACTAACCAAAAGATTTCCGTGAGATTTTCATTGAAATGAAAACGATTTTATTTTCTCATGTTTATTTTTATCTTTCAGCAGGCAGGCGTTTGTCAATTACTTAATCGTCCAAAATCATCTCCATTTGCTAGCCATCTCGGTTGTAAGCAAGATTTAGTTAGTAGAAGTTATCTACGAACACAACAAATACAACGAAACAAACAAACCACAGTTAAAACTTGATCAGTTTCTCGTTTTTTTTTGTTTATGAAGTATTCAGTTTTATTTTCTTTATAAATAAAGCAAGCTCAATTACGTTGAAAAATGATCGTAATTTCTAGTGAGAATTTTTTGAAATGCATATATATATATATATATATATATATATATATATATCTGTATATAATATCAATTTATTTTTCGAATGATGGTGAATCAAACTGTATTGATAGAGAATTTAAGTGATTCTTTATCAGATTCTAAAATAAAAACATTCATTGGATCAATGAGCTTTATTTTCTATTTCAGAGTATTTTGTTCTCTCAGCGTCCCCAATGAGCTTTGCATAGGCTTGTTGAATACAGTTCGACTAGTGAATACATGTACATGCCATGGAAATTATAGAAATGAAGATTTCAACATAATAACTGAAATAAACAAAAGAGTATTCATACAAGAGCTCCGTGGGGCGTGATGGAACAATAACAATGAAAAGGTGGCGGAATGGATCAGGACAGGACTGATTCCTCTTGGAATGGGACCAGATCAATTAACTTGTCTGTCCCGCCAATTTCATACAAGCGCAATTGGCATTGAGTATTGTGCATTCATTGTAGTTTTGCAGCATTTTTGCATTAAGTGAAGTATGCAGACGTTAGAGGTCATTCGATTGGTTGTCTTCATACAATGCCAATGTGTCACTTGTATGAAACGATAAAGTGATTGTGTTGCATTCATCATTCACGTCATTCCAATCTTTTTCTAAATATTTAAATGTTGACAATATACTTTTTCTTAAATCAGTCACTAGAGGAGCAGTAATTTAGCTAGTGTTTCTTATTGTAATTTTCATTGTTGTCTTGTAATAAGGAGTTCTCATGTAAATATTATTGTGAAACAAGTTTGCCATGCAAATATCATCGTGATGGAAAGTGTTTTCAAGTAAATGTTATCTTGTAGCCAGGGAATTTTAACTTGGTCCCTTGAGACCGGGATTGGTTGGAACCAAAGATTTTGATTTTTACGGGACCGGCACCAATAACTTATCCAGATAGTCCCGATGTCTCCTTATATGGAAAAAATTTGAAAATTTACGCTTAATCTTGTAAAAAATTGCTTGTGTTTAAGAAAATTGTTGTCGCAATCTCTGTTGGGTTAAAATGTGAAACACAATGTAACTACTGTTACTAATTATTTGAAAGTTGTTTTCTTTGATTTATCTTGCGAAACATAGCTCACACCCATTTTACTAATACTCAAGAACTACACTAAAGAAGATGTTCATATACAATAATGATATTCCATCGACTTACGGTATTGATCGTATAACGATAACATCACTCACTATCTCCATTTAAGTGGGGAGGTCGCGTCTCTTAGGATCTGTGACGTCTCTGGAACTCGTTCGTCACGGGCTGTGATAAATGCGATCGGGGGGGGGGGCACGTCGGTAATGATATGCGGTAGAGTAGTGATGGGTCAGAAATTTCTACACTAAACTCTTCAACCCTTCTTTCACATCATGATTCCTAAAATTAGAAACAGAAACTATAGGCAGTTTTAACCAGAAAAAGGACCGGGACCAAAAAAAATGGTCTTGCAGTTCCCTACTTGTAACTGATAAATAGTGAAATAAATGGATTTAATTGAGTTAGAAAGTAAAAATTAACTAGTATGTTTCAATCACATTATCCGATAAAAAGAAAGAACTACATTGATATGTCAGAATAATACGGTGTGAGATCCTAAAAAGCGAATAAAGCGGGACGGGATGGGTCGGATAAAGCGGTGCGGGATGCAGTATGGGATGAGACAACTTTTGATTGTCCCGCGGAATTTTGATTGCTATTGTATCAATCAATTCTTATATCACAAAGAAGCAAATGAATGAAAACATTTACGGAATCCATAATGGTCGTAGAATTAAATGAACTGTCAATCACACAGCAGTTGCTTGAAAAATATTGGTCCTATTACGAGGAAAATCTTCTAGCAGATCCAAGATTCATAGCTTGCTAGAAAATATCGAATTGAATGAAATATTCTAGTGCTTCTACTATACCCTTCGTATGTATCGTCTATAATATGGAATTCTAACATTTTGCAATTGTTTGATAGAGTCTTAACGTATCTTCGTCTTACTTGTTTCACGTCGTTCATGAGCCTGCTCTTATCTATTTCATCAATTCACCTGTGCTACGCTCATATTCATACAAGTTTTTATTTCAAATGACAATAATATTTCAATATATTGATGCGTGCTATTAAATCAATATTCAAAAGTAATTACTAATTTTCTATAATTAACAAACAATGTGTATGATAGAGTATGACTTCATTTCATTATTGAAGATAAAAATCCAACTGATTTTTAAAACAAGAAAAGAACGGCAAGATATTTTGGCAGAACGCCTTCTATTTTGTATTTGTAATTGAATTAACTATTGATTGGATCGAAGGCACGCCTCACGCATATGGAAATTTACATTTTTTAAATTCTATTGTTAATGACAAAGTTGGTTACAGATACTTATGTAAGTCTAGTCATGTGCATTGGATAGTGCAGTTTTATTACTAGCCGTTACCGCATAAGAAAAGAAACTAATCTTTCCTCGATGATATCTCGCTGTTGATCATTTTTTCCATCGAAGCGAACTGTCATAGGCACAAGCATTAGTGATACTTGTGTATAAAAACCTTCATTCAAAAATAATTGGTACAATTCAAATAAGTTCTAAAATTATCATGATCCTTTTAATATTAACCTATGTGAAATAAATCATTAGCTTGAAACAATCTTGAGTATGCGCTGAAGGGTTTCCACAAAACGATCATATTCTACTTGTTGGTTGGTCAGCATTGCATGAAATAAAAACGTTCTTCGTTCATGAAAATTTAAAAGTCGATGAAAATCTTTCTTATTAGAATCATGACCATATATTGTTTGACATTATTATAGAGTCATGCTTATTGGACAGATTGATCAAATAATATTAGCATATTTGTTCTAAGGTTTCACTAAATGTTTTACTATTTCGTTCTATTAGAAGATAATACATAGATAAGGAATCTTTTCGTCTATGTATTTCGACATATTTCTCTATATTATTTGGGTTCAATCTTAAAATTGTATACATATGTATGTGAAGATCTATAAATTTTCATGTATTACAATCTGAATCAAAGCTTTCGTCGTCAAGAATGATATTTATTTTACTCATTTCAGGATTAAATTACTCAATGATCATCAGTCATTCATCGTATGAACTTGTCATTCGTCGTTAGTGTTAGACGAGTATCACCGATAATATAAAACGTCAACGTCTAATTAAATTGAACGAACTAAGTTAATCTGAAAGTTCCATCCTTGAGCAACCATTAGATATTCATAACCGAAATATTATCCTTGATACTTACAGTTATCTGTAAACTCATAGTGAATATGATGCTACAAAATATAAGTAAGCCGTTACTCAATTCACATTTTTTTGTCGTCGTTCTTATCAGACAATACGTTTATCGGAACGATGCATGAGTGAGAGAGAAGAAAAGATGTTAACGCCATCTATCATCTTAATGATATTACCTCATATATTAAGATTTATATCCATCAGGATACGTTAAGTGAAACAGGTTCGACATTAAATAAAATACTAACTGTATTCCGCATGATAATATATTCATTGAATTACATCGCTTGGTGACAAACATAGAGACAGGTTTTTAATGGTCGCTCTGGTTACTAACATATATCAACACTATTTGTTGCTGTTGCGGGTAGAAGTAGAAATTATCATTGTTTTGTTGATTTTCCATCAATTGTCGCTTTTTTAACTGTCATCATGAGCCAGCGGCACACATTGCAAGGTTTATTATCTTTTTTCTTGTTTCTTGTATCGATAACTTAATCCATTTGATCTCTAGTTTTTGAACAATATCAAAAGGCTCGTTTAACATTCGTTCAGTCTGTAGCCGATCTTGCAACACGACCACAAAATATTGAAACTCTTCAAAATGCAGGTGTTATGGCGTTACTTCGCCCATTACTACTCGATGTTGTCCCTAGTGTACAACAAACTGCTGCCCTTGCATTAGGTCGTTTAGCTAATTATTCTGATCATTTAGCTGAATCTGTAGTACGTGGTGATATTCTCCCACAGCTGGTTTATTCGTTGGCTGAACAAAACGTATGAACTACCATAGATTATTCATTGGCTGATAAAGAATTCTTTATCTTTTGTTTCTAGAGATTCTATAAAAAAGCAGCAGCATTTGTATTACGAGCTGTTGCTAAGCATTCACCACAATTGGCTCAATCAGTTATTGATTGTGGAGCACTTGATGCACTTGTTGTTTGTCTAGAAGAATTTGATCCATCAGTTAAAGAAGCTGCAACATGGGCACTAGGCTATATTGCACGACACAATGCAGGTGAGTCACTGATACGAATTTATTCTTTTTTATACCTTGAAAAACAGATACACATGGAAAAAGAAACATAGAATAGTTCATTGATTCCTCTGTTGATTCACAATAAACTATCTTCGAATTGTGAATACTATCTAGTTCACTATAATGAATACGACCTTGAAACGAGTTGTCTTCAGGGTGAACTTATCTGTTTGAGTATATAAACATGATCTTGCACCATAAATAACTCACGCAAAGTTGTAGTAATGCGTTTATTCGCTTCTACATTACTCTAATTTTCAATCGATAAAAATATATCAGCAAAAAGGAACGGTTCGAACGACGAAAATTACACGATTTTTAAGGTTCACATGAACTAACGAGTTTTTTTCTATGACTTATTTATGTAAAAAGCAGATGGAAATACAATGTCAAGTGATCAAACAAAGATAGTCTGAATTTACCAGCATTCATGATAAATATGACTTAGAGAACTGATTAATTTTTTTTTGTTAAAATTGATTTAATCGAAGAGAAGTGTTTGCGTGTTTAGGAAAAAAACGAAAATTTCCATACTGACTCGGCCATTCTACTCCTATGATATTTACAGTAATCTTCGCTAAAAAAAAGACATTTTTGAAAATCCATGATTGCAATTTGTCTTTTTAATGTACAAGTTTCGATGGTGTGTAAAGAAGAGAAAGCCAAAAAGGATTCTTTCATTTACGGCAGTGTAATTAATAAAGATATTTTATTCTAATTATTTGTTTAGAATTATCGCAACATGTTGTCGATGCTGGTAGTGTTCCATTACTTGTGCTATGTTTACAAGAACCTGAAATAGCTTTAAAACGAGTCGCTGCATCAGCACTTTCCGATATAGCTAAACATTCACCTGAATTAGCACAGACAGTTGTTGACGCTGGAGCAATAGCACATCTTGCTCAAATGATTCTTAATCCTGATGCTCAACTTAAGGTATAAGAATGGAACAATGCATATTTTCTGTAAAATCATTGATTTTTGTTTTAAGCGACAAATATTTTCTGCTCTAAGTCAAATAGCTAAACACTCCGTTGATTTAGCTGAAATGGTTGTTGAAGCCGAAATATTTCCAGCAGCTTTTGCATGTTTAAATGATTCAGATGAATATGTGAAAAAAAATTGTGCGACACTCATACGTGAAATCGTTAAACATACACCCGAAGTAAAATAGTTGCTTTCTCGATTGAAATTTTTTTCATGAAAAATCAAACAAAATCCATCGATTAAATTTAGTTAGCCCAAATGATTGTTAATGCTGGTGGTGTAGCTGCTGTTGTTGATTATGTTGCATCAACTCGTGGAAATGTACGTCTACCAGGTATTATGATGCTTGGTTACACAGCTGCACATACTGAAAGTTTAGCTATGGCTGTTATTGTTTCTAAGGTACAAAGATAAACAAACAAGAGAAAATAGTCTATTGTCTTCCTTGGTTTAATAAATTTTTTAGGGTATTAATCAACTGTCGATCGCACTGAATGAAGAAGGAGAAGATCATATTTTAGCAGCAACAGCTTGGGCACTTGGTTTGTTGTTTGATCTATTTTCGTTGTTCTTGGTCATTGTTAAATAATTGTGTAAACTTTTTTAGGTCAAATAGGTCGTCATACACCTGAACATGCTAAAGCCGTAGCTGTCGCTAACGTTCTACCGAAATTACTTCAGCTATATATGCGTACAGATTTATCTGAAGATTTACAAACCAAATCTAAAAAAGCTTTGAAAAATATTCTTCAAAAATGTGTTTATCTACCTGTCCTAGAACCATTATTACATGAAGCATCACCAAATATTCTTAAACATGTTGTTGCACAATTTTCAAAAGTACTTCCACATGATGCAAAAGCACGAAGATTATTTGTTACTAGTGGAGGACTTAAAAAGGTTTACATTTCATTTGCTCTACTTTTTCAATTTGTCTATGAATTTGATTTTTCTTGGATTTTTTAGATTCAAGAAATTAAAACTGAAGAAGGTTCACCTTTGGCTGAATATATCAATACCATCAACAGTTGCTTCCCAGAGGAAGTTGTCAAGTATGTTTTCTACTTATTATTGATTAGTATATTGCTTTATTTATTTTTCTCTTATAGATACTATTCACCGGGTTATGCAGATGAATTACTAGAACGTGTTGAAAATCATGGCAACAGAGCATAAAACAGTTTTTTATTTCGAAATGAGCGCCTTCGCTTTCCTGCGTTTTTTTTCTTTTCCGCTTGAAATTAAATCATTTTAAATATATTCATTTGTAACAAAAGAACTAATAGACATTTTTACAAGTGTTCATTTGATGCATCATTTATAATAATAGTTTCCAGCTAATATTGAAAAACTTATTTTTCTGTAACGAATACAAGAACATCATCTATATCACATTCCAAATATTTTCACTTGCTACCATTCTAGAATATTATTCTAGAACAACCTCTAGACTTCGTACATGATCTATCATTAATGAAAATGCAACCCAAAAATACTATCGAATATTTCCGAACTGCATCAAGAATACAAATTGACATCTATCAATATGATTGGAGACATTGTACATGTTAGACATTTGAATGCCTTCTTAATCAAATACATAGTAATGAGATTAGTGATCTGTTAATTTGTAGAATAATTCTTTCGAATCAAAATATCATATAAGTATGGTTCAAAAATTTTCAAACGTCTCATTCAATCCAGAAAAAGTGAAATTGCAACATCTTTTTTAAAGATTCTAGAACGATAGCTGTGTGAGGGTTTGATGTAAGCATATGTTTTTTGCAATGATTTTTCGGAATAATGAAACGTAGTAGCTCATTTGGCAGTATACGAACTTCTAATGATTGTTACTGTGTAGAATTGATTTGATGTTCTGTATTAGTAAGCACATATCAAGATGTTCGTTGAGAAATAGATCTCTTTCAAATCTCAAAGTGGAATACTCTCATAGTTCGTTATAAATTAAATTAATTTAAAAAAACAAGGAATCTCTCATGCCCATTATCTTGAAATACTATTTGAAGCATAAAATTCCCTGACGCTAAAGAGAAGCTACTTCGAGATTTTAGAGCCAGAAGAACAAATAAATATAAATAGAGGAAACATGAAAAGATGTCTTTATTTCATCGAAAAAAGGAGTATTTCTCATTCATAACCAGACGGAAAATCTGTCTGCAAATCAAGAGATTAATTTAAGAAATCATGTTATTTTTGAGTGATCAGCTTCGTGGATACGTTCGTTACATGCATAATCGAAACGTTTTTAATGAAAATGCTCTCCAACATAGAAGAGGAGCAGAAATTACGGCTATCGACTCATTCAGATGCCGACTTCTACGTGCTTGTTAATTTTCAGCTGGGGGTCGTACTGTATCGCTAATTTAATTTTTGAAAACGCGAGCTCGACTCAGTCTTGATTACCTGGTAAAATCAATTATCCGACCGATTCACGATATGATCAACAATCGATATAAAAATCAATAAGTCATATTACAGAATTGTCTTACGAAAGCTTTTCTAATACAAGAGTTAGAATTTGCAAGTGCTATCTTTGGTTGATCATGTTCATTTGAATACAGTTTATACTGAACATAATAAGAGACGAGTCAGAACACATTAGCCCTTTTAGAACCAATCACTTATGAATATGTTCAAGCTATACAGATTTAGAAAAATCCTTAGAATCAAAAATATCTGTATTGGGACTTTGAATACTTGTGTTTGCATTTGCTTAATTAAAATGGCATTTTAGTACAGCGTATTACGGTATGTAATTATTGTTCTTCTCTGCTCAATCCTAAGGAACAACAAGCACACGATCTTTCTAAAGAGTTTTCACGGATTGCCTAAACTTGGATCGAAACAGAAATATCGTAAATTTAGACGACGAGACTTGGATTATGGAAACATATCCGTTCAAAAGTGTTCGTAAAGATGTCATTGGTACATGAGTAACGTTAGATCATGCACCGATGAATGAGATCAATTTGATTTGATTGGAATTGCAACCTCTTCATATATTCAGTAAAACAAAAATCCTGAAATTCCCGTCAAGTACGGGTGCCAACGTCCCATTCAGAAGTGTTTCGTTCGAAAGACACTGGAGCGTATCTCAAACTTCGCTTTTAAGCATTAGTTCAATACAGCAACAGGGCTGCATATTGTTTCTGATATTGTCATGTGTTTTTGTAAAATGTTCTCAGTTCTTGGGAACGGAAGACACAAATGACAACCCTAATAGCGACTGTATAGGGGAAACGTGGACAGCTAATTGAAGAAAACAAATAGGTACTGTTCTTTTAACTATTAGAGTTTGGGTGCAGAATTAATTAGATGTTTTGTTAGTAAGTGAAAGTCTTCTACTGGTCCATACCCACATTCACACCTTCATTGAATGAAAAAAAGCATAATTCATTATTTATGAAATAAACTTATGATGGCGACATTACTGTTAAGGCATAATTTAAATAGAGTGTGCGATATCATTTCAATGAAAATTTCTGTCGCATCAACATATAGTTTTACTACTGTTTGAAGTTGCAATGATAAGAAATCGATGTCATGATATGCAGGCTCTTTTTATTGTTCTGTTTCCTTTTATAAAACCAACGCAGCATATGTGCACGAAATATTTTGTTCGTCTCGACGAACACCATGACACATATTCACCATTTCTTCCAGTGTAACTTGTGCACTAGTGAAGCAAACTCAATTTTATTCTGTCTTCTGCGTCTCTTTCGTAAGTAGGTAAACTATTTTGACACAAAACAAAAAGGAAATTTTTCCTAACAGCAAGCAGAGATCGTCATACTTCCCATGGCGTTTTTCGATATCATTACCATGAAGAGATTTTGTCGCAGATCGAGTGAAATGCGAACTCTTCTTTACTAAACGTTTTTTCAAAGACATTTAATTGTGAGATGAAAAATATGAAAAACTCAGTCTGACTGGCTTGTTTTCAAGGTTTTTCACGAGTGTATAAAAATCAAGTGATTCGTTACATTTTTACACGGGTACATTGGACGTTTCTCGAATCAACAGCAAGCAGTGAAATTTACACCATTCGATACAAGATTCTCTCTACAGCGAAAGCAATATTTTATCTCCTGACATCTTATGGCAAATTGCCATAAGCATACATCTTCTATACTATCATACATAGAAACATAACAATTGTAATCAGATAGTCACTATGTTTATGTTCTCAAACTAAATCAATTAGCAGCTTGTGAGAAATAGCTACATTCTTGATTTTCCTACCTCTAACCTAATTAATCTTAATGAAAATAGTATACATAGGGAACTTAGACTAATATAGATGCACTGTTTTCTATCCCAAAAATGACTAGCTTTCTTTTCCATCTATGTCATAGACGTACAAACAGAGCTTGTATGCAAGGGTCCTGGGGCACGAAGCATATGCTGTGGCGTTAACAGTAAATTCATAGTGGCGTTCATTGTTTTCATTGATATTTTTGGGAAAAGATATTGGAAGTCACATCTGTCAAGAGAAGACACAGTTCACATCAGGGAACTTCTTGAGGTGTTTGATCGTTCTTTTTTTGGCAAAATGTTTTTTTATTACATAGGTCTTATGAATTAATAATAAACTTCAAGATGATGCGGTTCATAGACCATCTTTCCGCAGCTACCACCGTCTTACTGATATTTTGAAACATGGCGATGTACTTAGAAAAATATCGAGTGACAAAATTTTGTTCATTAATATGTAAATGTAGAATGACTCTCAGAATTTTTTACAGCTCCAATCGAAACGCACTCATCTTTTTTTGACATATCAAAATTCGGAGCATGATCGACTTTGATGAATCCTCTAGCACGTGAGAGTTTTATGAAAACCCATTATTTCGAGAAAATAGTATCGTTTCCAACTGAAGTTATCAGGAGATTCTCTACATCGTTAGACTTTTCAATGAATTCATATTTAACTTCCTTAAAGCATTTCGCTTCAAGCACATATACAGAAAAAAAGTAGTAATAGTGAAGCTCTAATTTATTTTTTAGAGAAGAATATCTCAATTTCCATGTAATAGTAACAGCACACAATCACAATCAACCGAATAATAGCAATGACCGAAACCAATTTGTGTCTATTGTCTGTTGAACTCATTCATCACATCTTTGATCATTGTGATACACGAACATTGCTCTTCTCAGTTCGTCGCATCTGTAGACAACTTTATCGTTTCGTCAATTCTTATGATCGATACGAACTTCGCTTCGATTCAAAATCAAAAACGGATTTTCAAGTTATTTATCGCTTTCTTCATTCGAAATGCGTCACGTCATTGTTCTATACAAATAATTCTATAGGTTCAACTGGAATCAACCTTCTTGAGTCAGTCTTTCACTTTCGACAATACAGCCGACTTCGTACATTGAATCTGCGTTCTATAGGCGGCAAAGAACTAGAGTACTTTTTCCGTCGAGTTACTGTACGTTCACTTACTTCACTTTCAATAGATCTAAGCACAAATGATCCTCACACGACATTTTCTGTTATTACTTTAATTATCAATAAGTATCAACTTCATAAGTTACGATTAACTAATTTCGACTATAGCTCAAAAACTCTAAAATGGCCCGTTAATTACAAGTTGAAATGCTTAGAGATTGATAAATGTACATATAACGAGTATATTGCAATATTACATCATCTACCATATTTACAAGCATTTCAAACGAGAACTATTACGATGCATATTGACAATAAAGCGACTATTTCAAAACGTGACTTTATAACTGTTACCAAATTGAAATCACTAATCATTACCCAATGCAACCTTTCCATAGAGCAACTCGAATCGATTGTTTCAAGAACACCTTCTCTTCTGCAATTGCATCTGACTAGAGTGGAAAAAGGAACCTTGGAGTCTATTCATGACGGTCATAATTGGAAGCAATTGATCGCTAAGAGAATCCCTTCGTTAGCAAGATTTGAATTTTTCTTCTGCTTCGATGCCGCAAGTGTTAGTATTCCCACTCTTCATGCGTTGACTGCTACATTTCAAACATCATTTTGGATTGAAGAGAAAGACTGGTTTGTCACTGCTGCCTATGTCCCACAAGGAAACTCAATCTGGCTCTTTACAGCTAGAAACAGTATGACAAATTTACAAAACGTCGTCAGATGGGAGGTGTCCTCAGCTGACGGTATTTGTCGTTTGATGAAAGGATGCATCAATAGACAATTTGATCCAAGAGAAGTTCAAGTATGTTGATGAATATTTTGTCTGATCAGAGACTAGCGTGGAGAAGATAATCTCGATTAAGAGTCATCTGAGTCGAATCGAGACCATTTATTGGATTGTTCGATTCAGTTTCGGTCTTTGAGTTGGTTAAAGAATTAAACTTTCGAAAAAGTATAGTATGTTGCTGCAATTATGTTTAGACATTAACCTCATGTGAACTCGTGAACAAAGAGATCGGTGGTATAACAGTACAGCGTCTTGCAGAAGCTCTTCGAATGGATCGGGTAACGGATCTCTTTCTCAATGTGCCATTTTCATATTATTCTTTACGAAAAAGACACTGATCTCACTGGATCTTTCCTGCAATGATATCGGCGAGCAAGCACGCTACGCAGGACAGAGAGGACGAAAAGACAATGTTTCTTTAGTATAATATTAGAATTCTAAGCGATGCTTAATGAGTATGTCAACAAAATATCCTACTTGTATAGGACTTCTACAAAGCCTACCAAGAAGGAGCACAACATCTCGCCGAAGCCTTTCGACAGAATATGGTAGCACGCATGTTCTACTATCTTCTTGAAGCAGGGTATCTATCGTATAGACTTTGAACTCTATCAATCTCTCAAATAATTGGATTGGCGATGTTGGCGCACAATATTTCGCCAATGCACTGCGACATAATACAGTATTCGATTTTTTCTTCTGTTTTCTCAATGTATAGTCTTTTTCACACAGACATTGAGTTCCTTCAATATCTCAGAGAATGAAATCGGCGATACAGGAGCACAGAATTTCGCTCACACTCTTCAACGAAGCACGGTACTTATTCCACTCATGTCTACCTCATCAAAATCTCGTCTCTCTCTCTCGCAGACTCTAACATCACTCGACCTAGGAAGTAATGGGATCAACGAGAAAGGAGCGCAAGATCTTGCCAATGCCATTCAGTCGAATGTGGTAAAAATTCTACTGTTCTCCATCGTTGCAACATCTCGTCTCTTTTGCATAGACATTGACTGCACTTAATCTTGGTTGGAATAATATTGGTGATTTAGGTGCACAATATTTTTCAAAGACTCTGCAACACAGCACAGTAACTGGTCGACTCTACTGTAAGTCACTTCTCCCTTTTATCCGTTTCGAACAGATATTGACTTCACTCAATCTTCAACATAACGGAATAGGTGATATAGGAGCAGAGCATCTCTCCAAAGCTCTGCAGTGCAATACAGTAAGCAACCTAGTTCGCTCACTTCTTGACACATCGTTTTATTCTCACAGGTTTTAAAGTCCCTCGATCTTCATTGGAGCACAATAGGCAATACAGGAGCAAAGCACATCGCCGATGCTCTTCGAACGAATGCGGTTAATGATCTGTTCTTCTCTGCCGTCTTACTAGCTTCTTGTCTATTTATGACAGACTTTGATATCACTTGACGTCGGTTCAAATTCAATTGGCGATGAAGGAATACAATATTTCGCCGAGGCTCTTCAACAGAACACAGTAACTAATTGACACTTCCTTGTTTTCTCTTGATTTTGAATATCTTCCGTTCAGACCTTGACTTCACTTAACCTCGGAAGCAATGAAATCGGTGAGATAGGAGCCCAACATCTTGCTCTGATTCTCCAACATAACAAGGTGACTGCTCTCCTCTTCATTTTTTCATTGACGCGTACTCTATTTCATAGACACTGATCTCACTCGATCTCGGTTCGAATTCATTTGGCGATGTGGGAATACAACACATTTTGAAGACTCTTCGAGAGAATACAGTAATCCATTTGCACTCGGACGTTTCGTCTCGATATCTAATCTCATTGAAAAAGACACTGATCTCGCTAAATCTCGAAGGAAATCGAATGGTCGACAGAGGGGCACAAGACATTGCCATGACTCTGTTATATAATACGGTAAGTGATGAATTCATCTTTCTTCTCGATGTTTCTTATTGTTCATATAGACGCTAACCTCACTAAATATCATGTATAATGGAATCAGCGAGACCGGAGTACAATGCATTGCCGGTGCTCTCCAGAAAAACACGGTAAATCGTCAGCTCATTGCTATCTCCTCCACATATCTTCCCTTTCCAACAGACATTGACCACGCTTGATCTTGGAAAGAATAATGTCGGTCCGATAGGAGCACAACACGTTGCCGATGCTCTTCGACAGAACATGGTTAAATGTCTGCTGTGTGCGGTCTCTTCAATAATTCATCTCTTTGCCGTAGACACTGACAAGACTTGATCTTAGCAGTAATCGAATCGGAGAGAGAGGAGCACAGCATCTCGCCGAGGCTCTTCATGAAAACATGGTAACTTATCTGCATTTATCTATTTTTTCTACAATTTCTTTTACACAGACACTGACCTCGTTAAATATGGAAGAAAATGGAATCGGTGATACAGGAGCTCAGTACTTTGCTAAGGCTTTCCGAAGAAACAAGGTCACTTCTCTATCCTCCTTTATCTCCTTGATATCATTTTCTCTTTGAAACAGACACTGACTTCACTCAATCTGAATAAGAATCGAATCGGTT
The DNA here is from genome assembly GCA_900239685.1 of Rotaria macrura. Lineage (NCBI taxonomy): Eukaryota > Metazoa > Rotifera > Eurotatoria > Philodinida > Philodinidae > Rotaria > Rotaria macrura. The sequence goes on from OENT01000022.1 coordinate 219,814, forward strand.
GTGGAGGGGCACAAGTTCTTGCTGGTGCTCTTCAAGTAAATACCGTAGGTTGTCTACTTTTATTTAACTATTTGGAAACTAATCTGATTGAATTAGGTGCTGAATTCTCTTCATCTGTTGGGGAATGAACTGACAGATTTCGGAGCAAAACACTTCGCAGAAGCTCTGTACAGGAACATGGTAACATATAACATTTTCTATGCTTACTGTTTGCGTCATCTTTTCGCCCACAGACACTGATTTTGCTGGATCTTAGAAGAAATAGAATTCGTGATGAAGGAACCCAAGAGCTCGCCGAGGCTTTGCGACGAAACAAAGTAAAAAACTTATTCTTCGTTTTGTACTTATGAATGATTGAATGTTTTCTTTTTCAATCGGATAGATACTAGAAGAGCTGATGATGTGGGCAAATGATATTTCTTCGGATTTAAAGAAACAGTTGAAAGTAGAGGACTGTCGTATTAAATGCTGATTGACGATTAAATAAAATTTTGTTGAAATTTTGTTCTTCAAGAAAATGATTCTCGAATTGATATGGCTCTACTGATCCTCGATAAAATTAGTGGTCATCACAACACGTTTCACTGTTGCTGCATGAATAGAAGTGTGAATCCAAAAATATTAACTCATTCAAAGTCTCATGGAGCATCTTACTGACTACAGTATGCACTGACTGTTACTAAAGGCGATTGAAATAGATCAGTTCATAGGAAAGAGAGAAGCAACCAGTAACCATGCAACGACTTCAACGATTCATCTCAACAGCAATCTAGTACTGTCTGCATTCACCTTTAGAGTACCTTTGAAATAACATAAAAAATTGCCATCCTATGCACAATACCCAATGATAAATAGTATGAGAATGTACAACCATTTGAATCAGTTTTTATGGACTGATTAGAAAACCAGACGTATTCTTCTCCATATAGGCTCTGAATGACCGCTATGTTTGCAAAAATGTTGAATGCTACAACTATTTATACATATCTTTACAGCCGTTCCACACTGTTTCGAACAAGAAAGTAATACCCTTTACTTCCCGATCATCAGCTCTCATGAAAAGTAATGAGAAGAGTATTCAGCCAACAAGTTATTCTTGAAAAGTTTAGGTTTAGTTGCTTCTTTTGCGGACCTCTTCAGACACTCACACCCACACCCGGTGGAGCAAAAGTCAATAGAAATCGAGATTATCAGAAAACTGCCATCCATAGGTATTTCGTAATGCTAAAGTTCAATCTGAGATGCATTTTTCGAATAACTCCATTTTTATTAGTGAATGATAGACCCATAGCAGTTCGAGGAGAACAGATATCAGATGGAAACTTTCTGCCTTCAGTTATCAGTAGCAAAATATATCACTGAAAACCCGATTCGTATTGCTTGTTGGCCCATCAATAGGCTTTCGAAGAATACCAACCAAAGATACAAGCTCCAGGCATCGAGTTGCCATCAGCAGACGATTTGCCGCAAGACTCGATTTCTATTGTTGATTGACTCGGTAATGGCCTTTCGAGGAAAATAGATCACAGATGCAGGCTCCACGCCTTGTGTTACACTCAGCTTATTATTTTCGAGAAAACTTGGTTTCTCGTGCTCACGAACTCAACGATAGAGTTTCGAGATAAATAGACCTCAGGATTTGAAGCTCATACTCAAACTCCATAATGAGGGGTCCCTCACACTGAACTCTAGATCTGATTCTTACTTTCTAGGATTCGTTTTCAGCATAAATGAAAGAGTCTTTTCCTCCGTTAGTCTGTTTCAAAGTGAAGCAATCATATCTTACTATCACAATCTGCAACCAACAGCTCCGACAAAGGAAGTGAATGTCGCACGGTGCTGCCTTATATAGTCTTTGGGAGAGCATTGAAATCATAATCATGCTCATTCCCATTTCAGCGCTCGAAGGGCTCTTTTCTCGCCCTTTTTTATTTCGCCCGAAAAAGACGGTAGAGGCCAAACGAGGAATACTCACAAACAAGAATTCGAGTTCATCATTCAATAATTACTAAGATTTAGTGCAGAAATCAAGAGTGAGCTAAACAATTATGCGCATGCTCATTTTGAACTTAACTCCAGCCGAGGATTTGACTGAATGAAGTGAATATCGGGCAACGCCGCCTGATAAAGAGGTTTGTTTAACATCGAAATTAGTTGATGGTCAACACTTATCTTGGTGGAGGATTTTCTTTCTTGGTAGTTGTGTGTTGAGTAAGACAATTATCCATTGTTGCAGTTAATGAGAAATTTATTTAACGGGATGGCGTTCAGAAAAGATATTCACGGGACAATGTCATATGTTCCGGTAAATCGATACTGAGCAAACGGAATGAGAACACTGCTGCCTTCTTGCTTCTAAGCACGTGCTAACAATTTTCTGAAATGAAATTAGTCATCTCAAAGTATACGTTGATTTTTATGATTGCTGATTGTTCAAGAAAGTTTTTCATACATGGTTAGTTTTAGATTTCTTTTTGGTTGTTTGTATGCTGTATACTCGTAAGAGAGATTGTGCTGCCGTTGTTAGTTTTAGTTAGGTGCTATATTTCTCTTCATATGCATCTTGTTCAATCAGGGGATGGCGGGATCTGGAATCCGTATTTCACCGGATCCCACGGCTCCGTCTAGTGGGATCCTTACGTCGGAAATTGTCAAGTACGGTTCTGGGATTCCGGCTGATCTTTTGGCCGGAAGGGTTGATCTTCTATGCTCTGTTCTTTTGGCGGAATCTTCGACGATTCCTGCCGGAAATATCTGGCGTCTTTGCCGTCGTATTATTGCTTCCACGTTCGTGCAGGATTCGGTCTGGATTTCTCGACTTGAGCCTATAGAATCGAATATCTATAGCTAAGATAATATATGCATATAAGAAATAATAGTAGAATCCAGATATATTACAGAAATCATCTAATTGATCTGGTCGGGGGAAAATCTGTGATTAAATCAAGTTTGGTTAACATCTTTGTAGTGATTTCAATTTCAAGGACATGAGGGTAGATAGAGTAAAATTTTTCGATAATAATGCTATGATATCTATGAACAAATCGAATGTGTGTGTGCATCAACATAAATATGATGATGTGCTAGTGATTGTTAGTGACATCTTCAAATATCGTGGCTAATAGTATTTCGATGATGGCTACCCATTGATAAATCAATGAAGTTAATTTCGTCTTTCATATTTAATTTCGACTTCTATCTCATACAGTAGAAGTAAAAATAACAAGAAATGGTACCGATTATGTTCGATGAGGTGAATGTGTTCACTTTTCCTCACAGCCGAATGAGGAAGTTGCTGAATTGCTGTACTTCAAAAGTAACTATCGATAGAATTCGAGCTTGACTGATTAGCATGAGTGATATATACTTTTTTTTTCTTTGTCAAATAGTTTGGTCATACGGATTTTTCAAGTTTAAATGATTTTGAGGAATTACTATTACGTTTGCAACGCATATTTACGGAATTTATGGCTCACGAAGAAATTGAGAATCATCTAGTTATGAAGAAATTGAAGAAAAAATTAAAACAAAATTCACCAATTGATGACACTGAACTGATTTGTAATTGCCATAAAGTTGATCGGTTCACACCATTAATGGCATTATTTCGTGATGGCTATTCATTCATACGTCGAGGAAATGCTGATCGAATGTCGTATGGAGTTAAATTACACAAAGCTATGAGCAATTTTTATCAAGATTTTGTACCACATATGCATGAAGAAGAACATGTCTGTCGAACTTTTCTTTCAAATTTGAAGTAATGATTATTATTTCTAGGGTATTCAACCGTTGCTTTCCAAATATTTTACTGAAATAGAACTAAAGATGATGCGTACTCAAGTTATCAAGATGACGTTGCAAAAACGAGAAAACTGCACAATCAATATCATTTATGAAGTTGAACGACCATTAAAGCTGTTTGGTAAATCGTACACCTTTCATGATTAGATTCATTTTCTAGTCTCATCTATAATTTCAGTTATATCATACGAACGATTCATGTCGATAGATAGTTTATCAGGTGATACTATACAATATATTATGAAATATTTAACTGATCGACAATTACGACAATCTTGTCTCAGAGTTAACAAACAATGGAATCAATGTGCATTACAGGGTCTTTCTATTTTTCTTCTGAAAAATTTTCTTTATGACATTCTTGCTTTTTTCTTTAAATTAGTTCTCAAAAATCGCTCACCTATATCCCAACTTCCGGATGAAATATTATTACGAATATTTAAATTTTATTTAAATCCTTACGATTTATTCAATTCATGTATTCGTGTAACCAAACAATGGAAACATATTATCAAAGATAAAACTATTTGGAATGTTGTTAATCCTATAAATTGGGCAAGAGGTGAATGGGATTCTAGCATTTCATTGGAAGAAACAAGAATAAATCAAAATCATTATGAATTGATTGTAAGAACATGTTATTTAATTTATCAAAAAGATTTTCCTTAAAGATACATTCTTTCAATCCATAAAGAGATCTATTTTCATAGCAAAAGTACTGCATTCATTTTCAAACGAAGTTTCATATTTCATATTTGACAATAGAACGCTTATAGATAGTCATTGATTTCTATATATGATTAGTAAAAATTTTCTGCATCTTGCACTTCTCTTCTAGTGATTCAAAAACGAATTTCATACGTTTTTTTTCTTTGAATGGTGTTTACAGCTTAATTACTTTGATTCATATAGAAGTATTACATCCGTTTCTTGAACGTAGCTACGGCAATCGAACAAACATGTCATTACCATTTGATTTATTTGTTTGATTCCAAAAGTTGCTTTTATGTGAAGCGGTCGACTACCTACTAGACGTGCGTAGATGGAGAGACATCTTTTGCTAACTTGTTTCTTGTTATCTACCGTCAGTGGAGCCTACCAACATTATTCGTTTTATAAATCATGAAACTTTGTGAGTGATCCGCCCGTGACACTTGGTATACGCAACTAGACAATGGAGGTATCTCGTCTTCTCGGACAATTAACCTTTAATCCTATCATTTTTCAGAAGAATATTGATGATCCATACTTGAACTCGAATAATAAAAAATATTTCATTCCCTTACTAATTTTCTGCCACATAATCTTGACGTTATCTTAAAACTATGCAAGGATTCATATGAATTACGTTGTAAAATTAATGAATGCAAATGATCTTTTAATATCATTCTTCATTTTTTAGAAAACAAACGAAAATCGTGTAATATCTGGCTTCGTTAAATATTTTCTTCCTGAACATGGACTTTCAGTTGAAAATTTAATTTTATATGGAAGTTTAACAATCAATGATAATATGGTAAGATTTTATCCAAGGATCTTTGTCTTTTTATCCGAATAATCGAATAAAACATTCATTGGATATGTGTGAGACGAAAATTTTCTTTTCCGACTGAAAAACGGAATCTAATAACGTTCCGTATTCTTTCTTTTCTGAATGTACCCATAGTTTAATTGGAGTGATTTATTTTTTATAGGCACGAAAAATCTTTGATTCATGTCCAAATTTAAAACATCTCAATATCGGTATGACCAAATTAACGCCCAAAGCATTTATACAGTAAGCTTCCTGTTTTCTTTGTTCATCAAATTATGGTGAAATTTTCTGGGGTATAGAAAAGTTTGAGTGCATCTAAATAATAGACATCATCCTAATGAATTGATCAATAGTTGAATTTCTGATTTTAATCAGTGTCGTTGCGTTGTGATAAGCGATAGATTAGATGATGTTCTATAGTTTTGATATAGTCATTGATTAAATGGTCACAATAATTTTCACATGTTTCCATCGTTAGTACATCACAGATTTCTATGACGAACAAACTTATCAATTTCTAAAAGAATTCAAAAAAAGTCTTTTGAAGAAATTCTCTCAGCTTCAACGATGTTTTTCATCATCGAGGCAGCAGTGAACCAGTAGTATAGACTTCGAGTAACTATTCCTAGAAACGTAATACGTCGAAAATTTTTGGATCAACATAATTGTCATCTAAAAAGATAAATCGATGTTCGAAAGCATGAATATCTTGAATATTCTTTGGACTATGAACTACAAGGGAAAAGTTTCACTTTCCACATTTTACCTGTACTTCAATCGTACTTGATTCGTCCTCTTAAGTACCTAGGTCGTATACTTTTCCCCGATGAAAAATATGGTTCACTTTTTTATTTAAATAGAAATCAGGACCCACAAAATATTCTTTTGAGCTTGAATTTTCAAGAAAGACTAGCTTGTAGTCAATAGAAAAAAAAGAACAATTGGAAATGGATTCTTTCGATTCTATTTTGTTTCAATGTCATTGTTCTCTACCATACTATCAAAATGTGAACTGAGAAACATTCTAGAGCTGCAGAGTATTTCTCCATCATTGTAAGTCATCGACAGAAAATGAAGTCATATGTATTTGGGATAAAAAAGCATATCTTAGTTCTCTGGCATTTTTATATTGTATGTGATATCATGTATAAAATAAATTTATTTATTCGTAGTTTCCGCTGGGTTAATTCATTAGAAAGTTTAATATTAGAAGGATGTGAATTAATGGATGATAACTTATTTACCAATATCATATCATCATTCGTTTTATCAGAAAATTCTGACATAATAACAATTGAAGAGAAACAAGAATGCGTATTGAAAAATGTGTTATGTCAAACTAATTATTCAAATCGATTTTCATTGTGTGAACAATGCTTGAAATTCCATAACAAGCCTTCAAAACAATTGAAATTAAAAATTCTCAACTTATCTGGTTGTTATCAAATTACTGATTATGGATTAAAGTAAATATTTCTTGAAAAGAAAATATAATACATTTAATTTGTCTTGATTTAGTTTGTTAATAAATAATGGTATTACTGAATATTTAACATACGTCGATTTATCTGGTTGCATAAGAATAAGTTGTGATTGCTTATCATTATTAGTATGCTCATCGCCAAGTTTAACACCTGAAAATATTTATTTTTGTGATAATCTATCATTATCTGTATTATCAACAGCCAATTGTTGCCGCAACGTTGACAATAATTCTGGACGTTACTGTTGTCGTTCAACAAATTGACTTCGTTTTTCTTTCTTTTTCTTTTCTTTTCTTTTTTTCTCAAAATAAAAACATAACGTTAATTTTAAAACAAATAATTTTTTTTAGATAATAAAATAATGTCTTTAAATTATGCAAGAGAATTATTAAAAATTTCGATAAGTCAAATATGTGATGCTATTGGTTTTGATACAACATCGGAAATAGCAATCGATATTTTAGTTGATGTTTGTGAAAGACAATTTCAATACTTAGCTAAACAAACATCTAATCTAATACAATTGAATAATCGTTATGAAGTTAATTATTTTGATCTTTTATCAATTTTACTGGAAAATAAACATGAAAATATTCATCAATTACAACAGTATATGTCACGATTTCAATCAGCATCGTTTTCACAAGATATTATTCAATTTCCATATAAGAAAAGAAATCAATTCAATCTGAGAATTCCACCAAAAGATTCACAAGAAGTTTATCAACGAGATCAAAATCAAACAACAGATTATATTTATGATTGGTTACCACTTTTTCCTGACCGTAAATATGATTCATTTTCATTCAAATATAAATAGGAAGTCTATGTGTTTTGTTTTTTCTTCAATAGAAGAAACACCCGAACAATCATCGACTATTACTGTTGATACGAATCTAGATGCAACTGTTTATCCTGATCAACAAAAAAAGATTGATAAGTATGGCTTTTAAACTTCACATAAACTCTCTATTCGTCGTTTTCATCTCACTAATCATCGAGTCTATGTTTCGTTCATTGTTTTTACTGTTGCACAGATGCCTCTGCATCTAAGCTGCATTGTTTTTATCGAAAAAGTTGAGTATTTATTTCAACAAATCACTCTTTATGGATTTCCTTATTTCGACGTTTGACTTACCAAAATAGCCTATGGAAATATGCCTTCGTTCTGTTTTGGGAGTGACGAAATTTAAGTGAGTAGAGTAAAAGTCTATCTGTTTCGGGCCCGATAATGTCTTTTTGAAAAGATTCTCGATACTCTCGGAAAATATCTGTTCAAGATCTGACGATTTCAAAATGTTCCTACACTCTATACTGCTGTTGAAAAGCTATCTATATCACAGTTTTGAATCAACGTTGCTCAAATTCTCCAATGATGGACCTTTTTCAAATAAAAATAATCGATTAGTTCGGATCTTTTCGTGCGTAAACGTTGAAAATGCATCTTATAATTTTGTCTGTTTTTCCAAAACAAAAATTTTGTGCTTCAAGATAATTACACACATAGCATATAGTCAGATTTGAATATGAATTCGTATACCTTTAGAGTTTATACTAGAACGGTATCTACTAGCCAGAAACAAAAGCAATCATGAATATTGGAATGAGAGAGCAAGTGAACTGTCTCAGAATATTATTTTCTTTTAAATTTTTTGAGATTTGAACGTATATTGATCGAAGAATGAATATGTAAATAAATATGAATGAATTTACGTTATTTAGATCGGATTCTCATCATCCACTAACTCTATTATCATTCTTAAGTAAGAATGGTGATGAAACAACTACAATGCCAGTTGGTAAACGGCCTAATCAATCATTACCTTCAATTCTTTATCGCCCGCGACGCATCATTGAAATGGAAGCAGTAGCTGCAGCTGAAAAAGCAAAGAAAGAACAACTTGATAAGGTTTTTCCCAAATTTAAAATAGGTTTTTTTTCTTTTTGTATGAAAAATTTATATGAATACAATAGGAAAATAATGAAAAAGATCAACAACAAGGTCCACCGCCACCACTTCGTCTCACTATACCAAAACCGTTAGTTGTTAATGATAAACCTCAACTACCAAGTAAAAAGTCAATCTTACCATTCTCATCATCTCAACCTTCGTTATCATCAACAATAACGACAACAACAACGGCGACGATTACTACTAATAGCACCGTCACCACTACGACAGTATCGACGCCAACACCACCGCTACTACCTGCACCGTCACTGCCATTGCCGATTGATGGAATACTTAATAAAAGCCTATTAAATTCATCAATGTTCATGCCGAATTCTCCATCTGTTAATCTTGGGAGAAAGGTAGTGGTCAGTCCCCCAATGAATATTCCGACTGAAACACATTCTCAACCAAATCCCACAACTCACGTTAGAATCTATTCATCCATCATTTAGAGTAAAGGAAACAAATGAAGTTTGTCATTTTTTCTTCTAGTCTTCAGAACCATTTTCAAATATTGATAAATGTGATGATATTGCTCTTGATTTAACAAAAAAACCGACTGTAGCAACCACAGCAACAACAACAACACCACCACCGGCCAAACTTCCAACATTAAAATTAAATATTAAAAATATGCCGAATCCACAAACAACAAATAATTCTGTAAATTCATACACTAGTTTTATCGAGAACGCCAGGCAAAAAACTTTCATTTTCCAGTTACAACAGTATTAAGTTTTTCTCAATCGATACCAAACCAATAAAGAATCATATCTAGGAGTATTTCTAAGATTGGTTGTTTTTACAAAAGTAATCTACTTATTTTTCAGCTCTCACATGTCCAATCTAATTACACTCCACATTTAGAAACTAATCTCGAAAATTTTCGATTAAAATTTGAAATCAGAACTAGGAATAGAAGAAGTTGAAAAATAACCTTTCCATTAATTCATAATTGAGATCTATAACGGAAAAAAACGAAACTTAATATTACTAGAAGTTCAAAAGTGAGGAAAGACATTTTCTTCCTTCATTGAATCAAAGTTCACTGATTCAATATTTTATTTTCTTATGTTTTCGTTAGGAAATACCACAAACTGCAACAAAAAAAATTTCAGGATCATCAACAAGCACTAAACAATTGCCGGGCACTCACCAGGTAATTAGATTTCTTATTGCTATAAAGATGACATTTAATTCTTGCTCATGATTTACATCAACATAGTATCGTATAATTAAAACACAAGAATTCGATTTGATCCCTCTATGGAGTTAAGATTGAAATCGGGATTTCCTTCAAATTTTTTGTCGTAATTTAAGAATTTATGTGATTCTGTTTTGACATATCCATGAAAGAAGAACTTTAACATAAACATTGATGAACATAATAATTTGTATTTAAATAGTAATGTTGTTTTCTCACAAAAATAATTCCTACTGGTATGCAACAAAAGTTATGAATGTAGCAAGTGAAATACAAGGAAAAAATCAATCCTAATGAACAATCTTGAAGATAAATCATACTCTTAAACTTGCTTTGAACACTACTCATTTCTATATCATTCATTGATTTTAAACAAAACTTTGAATTTCTCCCAATCAAAATGATTCCGCTATCGCAAATATTTACAGTCCTTTTTAATGTGAATGTATTTTCTTATAGAATCTTTTGACTTTGTTCAGCTGTATCTTGCATTCAAGAATGTAGAATGCATATTAAAACGTTTGTTTAGAAACAACTCCACAAGAGCTTTAGTTGTAGTGGTCTATATATTTTTTTCTCAATAAATCTTCTTACTTTGAAAATATATGCTATTTTCTTGAATGACATTGATCTACTCCATTTTCTCGTGTCAGAATTTTTCAAATGTCATGAGAAGCTAGAGTACATTGATTTTACTGCGAAGTCGTTAATTGGTGCCATTTATATCTTTCCTATGCAGACATTTGTCAACTAGCGCGATGTTTGTCGCATGAACATTAGAGTGATCTTGATGACTTTAATTTTCCTAGTTTTCTTTGTTGAGATATCGCAATTGTATTAGATTTTTCAATATCAAAACAAAATTTTAAGCCTATAGGAAATAAAGTTTGACTCGTTCAGTTGTTTTCCATTTGCAACATCTAAATTTCCTTTTCTTTCTACATGATATTAGAACAGGGGACATCAGATAAATCACAACTTTTCCAATTAATTACTCTTATGAATAGATTTGTTTATGTGAATTTCCTTATCGACAGTTACTTTCGCTTGAAAAAAACCTGTTTTATTGAAAATAATAAACCAATCACTTCAAGATTTTTCGATTATTTACTATATGGTCATCATCACAAATAAAGAAGTACTTTAGTATTTAAATGCATTCCTTCATTAGTTCGTAAGGATGGGATGCAAAAGTATTCCTACTACAAATACTGATTTCTTGAAATCATTGAAATCAGAAAACTTATACACACATAAAGCTGATCCTTTTCGACATAAAATATTTATTCATTCCAATATTGTATAAATAAAATGCTAATTCTCTTTAAAATTGTTTAGAAAGTAAATTTAAAAATTCGAACATCGTCTCTACCTCTATTTGGATCAAATGAACCTAATCCAATAATAAGTCCACCATCACATATCGTCCCGAATGAGTCTCGAATAAATTCGCATGATAGTTCAATTAATTCTCATCGATCTATTAATGATAATAAATCAGTGAAAAATGTTATGGACACAAAAATTCATATTGATCAAGTTCCATCAGCAACTTCCACGACAATAAAAATTGTATGATTTGTGTTGTTACTTTTCCCCAAATTTTCGAATTTGAATTTCAACATAACATTTAGAATACGACAAATGAAAGCGACAAGAAAGCGAAAAAGAAGAAAAAGCAGAATCCTAATCCAGAAGAAAAGCCAAGAAAAAAATTAAAAAAAGAACATACGAATACGGTTATTGAACAGCAAGCGATTAAAACAGATATGGATCCTATTCCAGTACCTGCACCAGCACCAGCACCGCCGCCGCCACCACCATCATCATCATCATCATCAACAACAACTGCAACAAATTCTGTAAAGCATTTTTATGAATGAAATTTTTATACACGATAAAAGTTTTTGTTTTAAAAAATTTCTAGTCATCATCGAATCAGCCAGCTGGTGGGGCGATACGTTTAAAAATAAAATTAGGTAAACCATCGAATCCAACGAATTCTCTTCACACAAATAAATCTGATGATTCATTCAATGCAACAAAGTCAAATGATAATGAACAACGTCTTCATACAGAGTAGATTCATTTCAGTTGTTGCTTAGGGTTCTTATTTATTTGTTTATTTTTATCTACATAGCTCAAAAGCAAGTCCAATACGCTTAACAATACCTGTTGCACCTACGATAAATTCAACAAAATCTCCACCTGCTTCAAATCGTCCACCTATCATTTCAACAATAAATCGAACGCCACATAGGCGAAAATCTGGAAAAGTAAAACGTGTCCCGCAAAAGAATGAGACGAACCCAATTAATTCAATGAATTCAACGCCTAACATATGTTTGCATGAGGATAATACTGTTTCAATGGATGACCTTCCGCTTGGTGAGAGAACATCACCGAACAAACCTATTCTGAATAATGTTCAAACAAGTTTACCACCGCCACCACCCCAGCAACCGCAACCGCAACAACAGCAACAACAACACCACATAACTTCGACGCCGATCAAACAAAAAAAGACGAATACAACTAAAAAGAAGCCAACAAACAAACGAGCCAATAATATTGTTGGCGTTGCTGTCATTGAAGAACGACGGGTATCTCCAGATGATTGAATTTCTTTTTCAAACACCTAACCTTATTCGTATCATGAATTGCAGTAGTCTAAGAAATACATTAAAGAACTTTTAGCACTATCCTAGAACAGTACAAGTCGATGTTTTTGTGAGTCGTTGGTTCTCTTTTGCACTAATACCCATCATTCGTGTTGACATAAATAGTTGACGAATTAACGTTGTAATTATTGTTTTGCCACACACACTCAGAGAATGAAATGCATGTACAATATGCATTTGTTATCCATTTTTAACCAAGATAGTTCCGAGTCTACGAAAATATAAGTCCAGTTCTGGAATAACCCATAGCAATCTAATCCATTGTCATTGAATGAAAATTGTTCACTTAGACAGTTATCTTTTTAACAAACTCAACAATAATAAGTATTGAACTGCATCCATGCTGTTCACAGGTAATTAGGTTCAATATCCATCCGTTGGTTTCAACGAAAATGGAACCTACTATGTTTCTTGCGTTTACTTGCATGATGTTACTTGTTGGAGGCAATATTTCTAAAAATGTTTCCGTTCATAAGTTGCACTCATTCGTTATTGATAAAATTCAACTTTCCTCAGAGACATCAAGCGTATGATATAAAGATAGCGCAAGATTTAATCTTTCGTAAACAATTTCATCTTGAACAGCAAATTGAGGAAGATTCTTTATTTTTACTGCTTTTAATTATTAAATTTTAAAATAGTACTTTATTAAATAGATAGTCATTTTGGAAATTATTTTAAATAAAAAAACCTATTTCTCGCGACTATAACTCGAAGATTGTCTCCGAATAGACTTTTTGATGTTAGCTCTAAATTCGATCAGTAATATTGCTATAACTTTGATACACGACTCAAATCTAAGAATCGAAACAGTGCATATTATGATTGCACATCAACCGTGACTTTGTATTCATTTACTAGGGACAAAGAAAATCCTATCTTTTGTCAAAATATCATGTCAGATACTTTATAATAGTGGATACTATGACTAAAAACCAAACTCTTTTAGTTCATGTGAAAAATAATTGAGAGAATGACGCTTTTAAGATGAAGTTTTGCATTGTTTGTAACGGATAAGTATGTCTACGATTATCTCTAGATAGAATAAGAACAAGACTATTACCCATTTCAAAAAAGAAGGCGGATGGATACAGCTATTATAGCTGTATCCATCCGCCTTCTTTTTTGAAATGGGTAATAGTTGTAATATTGTTTTAATAGAACTATGAATTAGAATAAGCTTTTGTTCTCATTGAAATGTTGATTTTAATGATAGATAAATTCATGGGAGAATTGATGGATAACTATAATGAAAACTAATAAATTAGTCATCATCATTTCGTTTGAGTAGTCTATTGATATATAAAAGAAATCATATATGTTTTTGGAACATAATGAATATTTGACAATGTACATTTTAAATTTTGATATTGCTTAGATTGATCATGATTCTCAAGAGAAGATTTGGATATGTCCATCATGTAACCGACCAGATAATGGACAGGAAGCGATGATTGCATGCGATTTATGTGATGACTGGTATCATTGGTAAGTCGAGTTTACTCATAGATTTTGTTTCTATTCAATATTTTAATTACATTTTGTTTTTCATTTTCAAGGGAATGTGTTGGCATTGTTGAAGAGCCACCAGAATCAATACCATGGTTTTGTCCAAAATGTCACAGATCTAATTCTTCGACAGCATCAGCTCAAGGAATAAAACCATCGGCATCAAGTAAAGCAAAACGACAACGAGCTTCAGCTCTTTATCAAAAACAACAACAACAACAACATCATCCATTGATCTAGTCTTTTGTCAGATTAGTTTTGTTTTATTTGAACAGTTTATTTCTGTACCAAGAATAAATATTTAAAAAAAAAATGAAAAACAAAATCCTAATATTGAATCGCTTAAATATTTTCTAGATTGACAGAAACATACGATCTAAGAATGCATCTAGTCAGTAATAATTCGTCATCGATTCCACCTGATAGTTGGAGACCACCATATGTTACATTAGACACAACGTAGGTTCTTGTTTTGTTCGCAGCAAAAAGTCTTGAAAGAAACGTGTTTTTTATTCGATTTGATTAGTATGGGTAAATTGGTTGTTGAACTTTATTGGGACCATGCACCAAATACATGTAAAAATTTTGCTGAACTAGCTCGACGTGGATATTATAATTCAACAAAATTTCATCGAGTTGTTAAAGATTTTATTGTACAAGGCGGAGATCCAACTGGAACAGGACGCGGAGGTTCATCAATCTATGGAAAATATTTCAATGACGAAATTACAGCTGCATTAAAACATACCGGTAAATTTCATTTTTGAAAATTATTTCTTCTATTTTTCTCGAAAGGTTTAGTATGGAAAATAAGTTTATCGCTAGTTTTATCGTGTTCGTTCTTTCTGAAACTTCAAATCATACATAAAGCAATCCTTAGAAAATATGAGAACTATTCATCTATAGTGCTTGATACATTTTCGTGAGATCAATAAGGTGTTGTACTATTTTGCTGAATCTAAAATCAGTGTACATAATCTTAGGCCGTAAATATGTCTTCAGAGCCTAAATAAACCGGCCCAATTTGATCTCTAATTTCTTAATCAATGTCGTATGAGTTTCTTTTTACAATTGTTCAATTTAATGTTGAAATAAGTAAAGCTAAGTACCGTTCTTATAAGGATATTTTTTGATGATACTCTGCTAAATTCCCTACAGAAGTAGTGATGGGTAATCCTATGGAGTCGATTGATGAATTTCTTTTCTCTCAGACTCTACGTATAGAATTATATTTTTGTATAATGTTTCATTTCTGAAAACAACTGACGAAGAGCGCTTGAGAAATAGCAAAACAGAAAACAAGTGCCTAAATTGGATTCTCTTTAAGAATTAAAACTAATAGCATTATCAAGAAGGCACGCATCAGCCTTCATGAAATATTTTTTCTTCTACTTTCTTCAAATTCGTCCGCGTATCTTTTTAATCCTCGTAATAAATAATATATTCGTTGAATATATCACTCATTGAATAATCTAAGGAATTCATTGATATGTAATGATATAGAATAGTAGTGATTATATCATTCTTTTCAGTTTTCATTTCAATATAATAATTGCTCAACTTTGTTGCCGATGTCTATGTTGAAGACATAATATCCGGTATTTAAATAAAATTTTATGAATATCGGATGTTACAGTAGTTTGTCAACATTTTGAATTTCGTATAGATCTCAATTTAGACAATAGATATTTAATTAAGCAAGATACGTAATGTAATTCTCTATAGATATGGATCTAGCTTAATTTGAAGTAATAGAAGAAAATGTGTTGTATCAGTTAAACAGTTGGACTATACGAATACTATCTCATTCTCATACGACTTCTTCAAATATTCTGACTAGCTCGTGTTATACACAAGTGCTTGTTAAAATTAGTAACCATCAACAATACTATAAAAACCTAATAAAAAAATGTGCTAAGTATCCTAATGTAGAAAAATCGTTCTTGACAATATTCACATGACTCCTCTGATTTAATGGTCGTATCAAGTGTCTTTTGAACTTTAAATAAGAAGAGCGACCCATTTTTTCAAAAAAATAATGTAAAATCAAAACTCAATTTAGACAACGGTCATGTTTTTCATTAGTAGTATATAGTTTTCTACCAAGGAATGATTGAGAGGAACTTTTGTGATTCTCAAAATATTGCTTGGCGATAGATGTTGCCTAATAGAAAGAATGAATGTTTAATATATAAACGATCGGTTCGAACCTTTCGAGAGCCATCTGACGCTCTAGTTTCTCAAAAAGGGGTAGTTGTTGTTCGCACAGAAGGAAATAATTTAATAAAAGAACGTGCTGAAAAGACATACGATCTAGTTGTATAATCATACTATTTGACTCACAAGAATGTTCAATTCTATTTTTCTTAAATTTGGTTAATTACTTGTTGGTAAAGGTTCAAATTGAAAATTCTTCAAGATTTTATCGTGAGTTTGAATTAAGATTCTTCACAATAAAGAATGTTACAAAGTCTATGTATCCTCCGGTATGTTTCGATGTTATTTAAGATGATTATTTACCGTGAAATATACTTCTTAATTTTTTTTCCTTTCATCAGAATAGTCATGAAAGGAAATATTTTACGTGTGAAGAATTTTACAGCATATTTACTAAACATAGTTTCAAGATCAAGTGGTATATCTCTGTTCTGTGATATTAGTAAAATAGATGATGATGCAACTCTTATGGTTACATTCTTCAAATCCCCCAATCGTTCATCAGTAGATAAAATATGCACCGACAATCTGGTTGAAACTTATTTAATAAATTTCGATGAATATTTGAATATTCTTTGAAGCCTTATGCATCAATTGAATGATTCATTTGTTTACAAATTCTATTAATTTAGAAAAAAATTTCCACGATAGTTAAATTGAGTTGATAAATAATTAAAATAAAATAATCATTTAATTATATAAATCAAATTACTATTGAATTATGTGTTTTTGCATCTTGAATAGATGAATTGTAAATACAGAACATGAAAATAAAATAGATTACATGTATACGTGAGTTGTTTTCTTAAATATTCAATAGTTTCGATGAATTCTATCATGAACGGTGCGGTTGATTAGGCTTTTATCAAATTTCATCGTACTGTCAATGAATAATATTGAATAAATTAATTTCATTTATAGGTGCCGGTATCATATCGATGGCAAATGCTGGTCCAAATACAAATGGTTCTCAATTCTTTTTTACATTAGCTCCAGCTCAATCTTTAGATAAATTGCATACAATATTTGGACGAATTCAGTCTGGCATTAATGTTCTGCAAAAAATCGCAACGATTCAAACAACTGATAATGATCGGCCAGTGGATGATATTACAATTCTTCGAGCTTATATTACGCCAAACGCAGCAGCAGAATGATTCCATATTCTCTGTATAGGATCAGTTAGTATTTTTCTTTCTGTTTGTTTTCTTTTTGTCATGTCATACAAGATGTAATTGTTGTTCTTTGGAAATTATCGTTAAATATACAAGTTTGACAAGAAAAATAATATGTTTTCATTTAGATGAACTATGACGTTAAAAAGTCTTGGGACATAGTAATTTACTTGCTTTTTTAATTACTTAAGGACAGTTATTGAGAACTAAAAGCATTCAATTATTCCTTCTAGTAGAATTCTATTCTGACATCTGATTGAGCACTATTATTAAGATGTCTCGATTAGCTCGAAAAAACAATCGGCTGTATAATAGAAATGAAGTTTATCAAATCTAATAATTTCAACATACTTTGATGTGCCGATTTCCAAGTACAAATCCAATTTTTGGTAACATCTTCGTATCATTTTTACAAATGATATGAAATGTTTTTCTATGTTTTGTAAGATAAATTTGAAATAAAGATCTTGCCACTAGTATCAATTTGCATAAAAACAAATCAATCAATGGCAATGGATAGACTTTAAGCGATACCAGATTTCATTGATATTGTTGTGAGATCCAGTACTTTTAAAACAAAATCTTCACCGAAAAAAATCATTAGATGTTTATCTTTCTGATAAAATTTATCAGTCGTAGTTCAATCTTATACAGGAAACAACATCGAAGTGTTAAATCAATAATAGGAGAAGAATTTCAGCTTTGAACAACTATTGCTAGTTGAGTTGGGTGTAGTTTAGCTGTTAAAAAATGTGTGCATATGTCGTCTCCAGATTAGTACGTTGTACGTCGAACTCTTCAAAAGATAATAGGAGAATATAATTTAAAAAATGAAGTCATCTTTTTGTGTCTTTTTATTCGTTGAGGTACGTACGGTCTAAAGACGATGATCATTCAAATAAAAATTTTTAAATCAGAATTCTATTTTTATTTATGTCTTTGTCAAAAAGATTTTAATCTGTCGTTTTTCTTTATTTTACTTTGGATCCATGTCATTGTGATGTGTGCTTCACGAAATACTTATTTCTGATGAGACAAGACAATGAATATGATTAGAAATCGACATCAAGGTAAAGAATAAGTAAAAGCACACACCTAGTGTTCTACTGAAGATCTTTTCATGTGAACAAGTGACATTGATTAAATATTTCATTCACAAAGAAATCTTGACATGTTTTTCACAAAATAGAATACATGTTTCTTTAACGTCGATTCTTTATGAATATGTTGAGAAGAGCATCGATGATGAATGACTTCCCAATCTATTTATTCAAGTTATGTTTCTTTTTGTATTCCAATTGGTACGTTTTTTGTCTGATTATATAAAGAAAAAAAGACTCATTCATGTCTACACGTATTACTCATTGTTAAAGGAAACGGTTTAAACAATGGTTCTCGGAAGCAAAACAAGAATCAGTACAAAATTTTACTGCTTTTCATCCAACTTTCTATTCAAGCTATGTTTTTTTTGGTATGACGTTAAATGACGTAGATTTTTTTTAGTCGCGTGTTTATTTTCGTTACCATAAAATATTTCCATAAGTTACGGATTATTCAAAAGAAAACAGTTTCATTTTTGGAATCATCTTTCAACAAAATGCCAGCAGTACATCGAATTTCAATTTTATAGACCAGACTTATCAAAATAACTGAGTCTAAAGTTAGTTTCCTAAAGAAAGGTCCTAGTACTATACACTGCTTTCTGCATTGAGAATAAGTGTCTGATGTTGATTTATAAGACTTATGTATCTTATATCAATTATATATATATATATATATATACAAGCATAAATCTTTGCTCGTGATCTTTTTATTATTCCCAACGATTGATAGTAGATTTATGAATTATGTTTGATACGTGTATACTGCTTCAATTGATACAACTGCTCAAGGGAATATCATTGTCAAAATATTTATGTAAAGACAGATTTTTCTAATCATAGAATCATTGATAATTACCATAAAAGAAAAAGCACTATTGCCTTTCCATAATAAGATGTCTTCTTGGAATGTGGTGACGTTAGATGTCATCCTCCCACCTATTTCGGCGAAATTTTCATTTTTCGCTCAAGAAAGACAATCGTTCTGTTTGTTTATTAAAACAAAATTAGCATGTTTCACATGCGAAAAAAAATATATATGTACTCAATCATTGGTTTAACAATGTTTTCTACGCTTGCATAAACTTATTTTCTTCGTGACATCAATGATAGTATCGTATCTTATGAGTTCTGTTTTGGATCTATAATATTCTATGTAAAATGTTAGAAATAAACATTCTATACTTCATATACCCTACATATATCTTAGCAGTATTGTTATGTGACAAAGCATTAATAGGTAATGAATTTCCTCATCCGATTGAGCCGTTCTAAAAGCCAAATCTAAATCATGAGATCTTTGTACGTCAGTAGTAACTATAATTGAGTACTTTTTCTAAAAAAATTCTGCTTCTCTTCGATTCTGTTCGAGGAACAGATGTTCCTTCTTTATTAATTTTGTAAAGTTAAAAATATTCTAATGTAATACGATATTTGTCGATTTGAAATGAAAGAAAAAAATATATATAGTTTTGTCCTCTTGTCTAATAGTGCAGTCGATAGATTCGATGTCAACTTTGTTGTTGTCGCTTTCTTTTTCTCTTCATATTTATACACATACAATATTTAATTATTAGTCTTATTTTTGTTAGTTCTTCTTGTATATTTTTCGACATATACGCTTATGTATGTAAACACAGACTGTTTTTAACAATAGGAAAATAGATGAAGACGATGATGGAATAATCGAAAAACTATTGTTCTCGTTTGTAAAGAAAATGGAAGATTTCGGAACTAGTCCCACTCCAAGTAACATTTTTCTTCATTTCGTCATTTGAGATTACGCTGAAATTCCTTTTTTTATGAGTGCAATTACGCATTAAATGACATGCTTTTTCTTCTAATAGACTTTTACTAGACTTTTTTTTATGATGATTAGTTTATGCTTTTTGGAAAATGATTCCCCATAAAAATAATCATCTTCGGGTCATTTTAATTAATTAGACGACAAAATATAAACAGATACTTTTAGATATGGAGCATTGACAGTATAAGACAGAAAGAAAGCATATCATCGATCCTTATCAACCAGAATGACATCGAATAATCATCAATGTACGAGAAACAACCAAACAATTCTTTAATCATCTCCCTCGATTTCGTGTTTAATGCAAACGGGGTCATACTTAAATATTAGCAAATGATATGAATTCATATGAACGAGAATAAGAAAAATGAGCAGAGCTGAGAGGAAAAGAAAAATCGAAATTTACAGATGAAGGAGAAGCAACGAGCTGTTATTATTGTAATAGCTCCTTTTCTATTTTCTGTTAGAAAGCTGAAAAAGAAAGGAAACAACGCATTTGACATAGCCAGAGTCTTTTTTCAAACAAGCATCGACACACAGACACATACTTATTACTACTAGATCTATCTTATAATTTACACATTCATCCTTCTAGGTGATGTTTTCTCCTATTGATTGATCTAAAATTATTTTGAACTAACAAAGAACAAAGAATGAATTGCGCAGCAGAACTACAAAGAAAAAATTATTCTGCGTCAATCTTGAATCAGGCCATGGATGATGATGCAGGATCATGGTGGTGGTGGACTAATGTTATTGGTAAGAACATTTAACTGAATCAGTTATTTTTTAGTCTAGTTTTTTGTTAGATAGAATATATATATATATCATTATTTTCCAATATAGTTTTTGATGAATAAATCAAAATTGTCTGCCATTTCTATGACAATCATTTGATTGATTTTAGAATAATAGACATTCTATATTCATTAACAAGTAGAAAACAAATCCACTGAAAAAGATCTCATAGATAAAAAATAAAAATGAATATCAATTGTCGGTTTTTTTATTCAAACAGTAGTAGTCAAAAATATAAATTTTGTTTGCATAGAATTCAAAAAAAGGAAACAATGAAGAAAAATCTTCTCGATATATTTACATTTTGAATTGATTTTTCGTCCGATCATCTTTATAATAATCTGCCAAAATATGTTATTAGTTGAATCAACAACACCATATATTTTCATAGCGTGATCCTTTATATTATAATTCTATTAAAAAGCATAGTATTGTCTTCTCTTCTCTAAACTAATTTAACATATTTGAATGAGATCTCATGATATCTATTAAACTCCTCTAAAACAAATTAATTTGTAATAGGTACGCTCTTATTTGGCACGATTGGTATAATTGGTAATATAATATGCTTCTCGGTTGTATGCCGTTTTGCACTACCACAACATTCATTTGTCGAATATCTTCGATCACTAGCTGTATTCGACTTTTTATCTCTATTATTTGAATGTATTCAAGCATTACATGATTTATTTGTATATTTATTTTCAATATATCTTTTAAAATTTCGTTCATCTATTCTTTGTAAACTTTATGAGTATTCGAATCATGTAATTATATTACTCGCTTGTTGGATCATTGTTGCATTAACATTCGATCGATTAATACTTGTTTGTGATCCATGGGCAAAGAGGTGGCCAAATCTATCACGTCGCATTTGTAATTCACAATGTGCAAAAAGAATAATTTTGATACTAATTCTAATTTCACTTTTTATTAATATTCCCCATCTATTATATCAAGAATGGATTTGCCGAAAACCTGGTTATCAACATAGTGCTGCTTTTACTGGAAAATCAAATTTTAACGAAACACGAACATGGAATGTATCAAATAACCTCATTTGTCAATGTCGAACATCACCATATCTAAGTCGTCTTGCACTTTTATTTTATATTAAATGGAAAATCTATGTTTTTCATTTATTGTGTTATACATTGATACCAGCTATCATTCTAATTGCTAGCAATACAGGTTAGTTCTATTGATTTTCTTTAGCATTCCTAACTTTTGAAGTTATTACTTGTAGCAATATTGAAACGTGTTCATAGTCATCGTAAAATAGTTGGACAAAAAAATGAACATCTACGATCAAAATTAACTCGAACATTAACAATGGTATCAATCATTTTTCTAGTATTGTATTTTCCTCATGCTATTGTGCAAACATTAACGATATTAATATTTCCAAAATATCATATTCAATGTGATATTCGATCATTAATAACAATACGTATATTAAAACGTTTAAGTGAATTACTAAACATAGCTGCATTGGGCATCAATTTTTTCTTATACATATTAGGTGTCAATCATTATCGTTCGGCAGCAATACAGATGTTAGGCTTACATCATTTTGATATATTTTTACCATATCTCACTGTTGAACATCGAAATTCATATGTATCAACAGTTACGAATTCCAGCAAACAAACTCGAAGAAATATTCGTGGCAATAGTTCAACTATGAAATTATTAAAAATCGAAAATACGAATACAGCTCAACTATCTCCGAATCTATCGCGATAATTCTTTTTTCTTTTCTGTGATAGTATCCGTCTATAATCAATCATATATATGTCTTGTAAAAAAATGTAAGATGAAGATAAAGAAAAAAATGTCAAAGGTTCTTCAGACTTATCGAGTTCGATATAAATTTATCAGACAGACATTTTCTCATTCTTAAATGCTAGAAGTACTCATGTCGCTCAAAATAAATATTGAAAATTATTTGCTTCTTAACAAGTGTACCAAATATCAAGACACAATCGGAATTGTGTATGCCATCAAAATAAAAAGCAAACAAACAAGTACTCGAACTATGAATTGAAGTTTTTTTTCTCATTATTATCTCTACTTTCTTTATAGAAAGATGTTTCTCTGATCTAACATTATCGTTTATTTAATTATATGTGACGAGGAAAACGAACGTAAATGAAACAGTGCTCGATATGTCTTAGTTGATTGATGTTGTATTTTGTTATTCTTCACTTGATGAAAAGATCAGAAATTTTCAACAGATAATTCAATGAGTTAGACTCGTCATCGACTTGATAATTGATTTTAAACAGGAAATTTCTCGTCAACAGTAGATCATCGATGTGTAGTTCACATCAAATGATAAGTTCAATTGATTATCTGCAGATCGATAATTTTGTTGAAAATAGTCAAATTTTCCAATAGTTCAAATTAGCAATGAACCGGCAGAACTTGTTCAGAATAACATACGGCGCTGACCAGCAGGCATTTAAATTCTTTTCAATAAAAGCATAAGACCCACGTTAGACATCAATCTTCAAAACTTTTGCTTGCTTATTCCAAATATTTCATCAAAGAAGGTTTGTTAAATCGCAAACTAAGTACAACTTTTTCATTGATATTGTACACTATCATTACCAGTAGGCAGCACGTGCATCGAAATATTTTCAAATTTGATGTTCGTGACGATCACCCTAATACTGATTGATATTACAGTGTACATTAAGGTATCAAATTTTGCAAATGAAATGATTTTGAGCAATGAGTTTTTGCTACAATTTATCGCGGATTCATTAGTTCGAAAATACAACAATGCTATATGTATGTCTGATGAATATAGAAATCAAGAAGAATTCTTTTCATTGATCGATGGCAACGAATAGGCAAGCGGAAGAATCTAAACAATGAAAAATTCTATGATGAAACAAAAAGATTCGTGCATGATTACTACAGTGATTAACAGGAAAAGTACGATTGATTGATAAGTCTATTCGATTATTCTTCTAATGTTCAGGAAAAGAAAAAAGAGCTCATACTGGGAGAGAAGTATGTTAGATCGCCATGACTGGGAATTGTACGGAAAAAGTCCCGTCGATCGTAACTGCGTGTTGTTCTTCCTGTTCAAAATATTACCAAGGGCAATGATGATAAATAATATTGTTCTGATGCAACATAAAATCGTGTATTGATTTTAATTAGTCTTTTGCGAGTACAACGGGAGTCCATCGTAGAACTAAGTGTTTTCAGTGTAAATTGTTCACTCATTCAGAATGATATTTTCAATCGTTGTTACTTCAAAAATGTTTCGAAGATCAATTAATAGGCACAGATTTCGTTCAAAGTTTTCAATTAGAAACAGATTCTATAAAATTTTATTTTGATACTATCTCTATTAAAATAATAATATTGAGCATATGAATATAAATTTATGCTCTTTTCTTCTCCAATGAGTCTTCAAATAAGAATTCTGCTTTCTTATTTTATTGCTATCGTTTCTTTAGCTTTAAATATTAAAAAAATGTTGTCGATCATGAAAGAAGAAAACCACGATGAATCTGATAGATCATACAAGTAAAATCTGATGCTTTTTTCCATTGTTAGTCATGCGTAAATCGTCATACATTAAATTTCCCTATGAAGATTATCGTAAAAGTGTGTTTGAGTGACATCTATAAACAAAGACTCTGCGAAAGTTTTATTGTTGTCTTTAATTTATCAATCAATCACTTTTAGAAAAACTCAAGATAAAAACTAAACATGATTTGTATCATTTTGTATACGTACATATGAGTCAAAACGACCGATAATTGGTAGTTACATGAACCTTTTGAAAAAAACATCACTGAGCAAGCGAAAGAGATTGAGCAGCAAAGAAAGGAAGAAGAATAGGGAGGAGCATGGAAACAAATTTTAAATCAAATTCATAAAAACTAAATATTATTTACTTTTAGAATGGTAACAAATATAAATGCTTCATCAAATGAAATGATACGATTTCCAAATGAATTAATAAAAATTGTTTGGGGAGATGAAATACAACAGTCAATATTTGAACGTTGGTCACAACCATTTGAATTTTCAATCGATGAACCATCGGCATTAATGCAATATGAGGGTGGTCCCTGTTCTGTTTTGACGACTGTTCAAGCACATTTGTTAAATGAATTAATATTTTGTAGACGCTGTCAAACAGATTGGCGTCAAGCATCAGCAGATGAAATAAATTTACATTTCCTAAATGCTCTTGTTTCCATTCTTCATTTATTATCATCGTCAAATACAAAAATCTATTTAGCTAATTTCGATTGTGAAAAAACAATAAATGCGTTAACAGTACAACAATTCCATGAACAAATTCAATTCACACAGTGTCAATCGAACATCGATTTAAAGCAACAGATTTTTTCTCGATTGCAAATGTGGAAAAGTTCCTATGGTGTTTTACTTTTCCTTTATTCATGTTTAATGACGAAAACAATTGATCTACTAAAAAAAGAAATCGACGATGAGACATCATTACCATTGATTGATATCGAACATGGGCATGGAAGCCAGTGTCTTACGAATCTGTTAATAACTGGTTTAGCTACACCACATTGTTTTGACGGTGACAAAGATGTATCTGGTTTAAAATTATATGGAATACATCAACAAGCATCGATTGGATTTTTATCATCCCTAGAAATGTATCGTTTAATGGAAGTCGGATGGTATTTAAAAAATCCTAAAAGTCCAATTTGGATTCTTGGATCTGAAACACATTTAACTGTTATATTTTCACGCGAACAAGCACTTGTTGAGCAAGAAAATGAAACACCAATGAAAAAAGCATTAAAAAGTGAGTCGAACACTTGTTAAAATAAATGTACAATTTCATGTTCAAATTAATTCAAACTTTTTTCTCTTTGGAAAACTAAAGTCAGATTTTCGTTTTCAGATTTCAATACTGTTCATCAATCATCAAGCAAAACAGTTAGAAATAAAATTCCTAAGGTTCAAATGCTAAGATATATAATGTTATTGAGCATATCCTATGCTATTAGAAGATAATTTCCTTTTTACTATGTAATGTATGAAGAGTGACATTCTCATATGAACTTGACTTGCTCTAGGGTAATTCAATGAACAAGAAATAGCTATTTCAAATATTGGCGCTTTATCAATAGTGACATAGCGCCGTACTAAGGAAATGCACTAGATTAAAAGATGTGTGAACCCAGAAACATTTCATGCAGCTCTCTTAACTAAATTTTCAACATTGTCATGAGTTAATTCTAAAATGGACAATGCACTACTGATCATGTTTATAACAAGAAATTTTTTTTCAACTGAAGTCTTACGAATAAATACTTCGTATGCTTGCTGTTTTTTAAATTTTGAAAGAAATCCAAAATTAACTATTCTAATTTTCATGATGTTTAGTATTTCATAAGTATGATACAGAACGAAATGGTTTCATATCGAATTCACTTCTCGAACAAGTAATTAATGAAATAAATGGTTTATCAATAATACAAATAAGTTCTACAATAACACAATTAAAACAACGTATGGATCCAGATAATTTGCAAATAATAACTGAATCATCGTTTATACAAGAATTATTTTCTAAAGAGAAATATAAAAACCTAAATGATGAACAACTTGGATTATCAAATGGAAAACCATTTGTTATATATCATTACAATGGGCTTCCACGTTCAAATAAAGATAAAAAAGTACGCTATGCTTCTGCTCAAGCTGTTTTATCAGATTATGGTTATGGAAATGATACACCAGCTTCAGCTGTTGCGCCGGTTCAACCAGGTATTCCTATGCTTTATTTTTAATTAGTTTTTCTTTTCATATCTTCGTTTATTAGGAACTTATCTGCCAATAACAGGTGTTTTAAGAACGAAATGGCCAACGATTGAATTAAAATGGGATGATGATCTTAAACCATCACTAAACTAGAATAACAACTATTTTCGTTTTTATTATTCAAGAGTCTGTGCGCAACATAAAAAGACAATGAAGAAGATTTTTATGTTAATAGTATCATGTTTGTTGCTAACATTCTTCTTTTTTTAAAATCGATGAGATAAATCATTAGGTTCTTTTTTTAAATTGTTTATTATGTTTTACTTCAATAGTTTTAACTCATTTCACAATTAACTCTTTCAATTAGTTGAAACAGCATTCATTAATTCTCCGCATGTGATTCCAAAATTGTTCCATTAATCGGTTATTACTTCTAACCTAATAATCGAACTTTTGAATATAATCAATTTTTAAAACATTTGAAGAAGGATGAAAGAAAAACTAGTGTTTATTGTTGTCAGTTGCATACACAGTCTTACATCCGAACCTTCTATCAAACTTCAGGATATCAATCAAAACAAAAGAATAATATTAATTAGTAACATATCTGATTGAGTTGATCCTTTTTTGTTTTATTTCAACAAAGATATTTTATTTAATAAAAAAAACAATAGTTCTCTTCATTTTTAAAGATCAATTTCATCTTAAGGATATTTCATAAACATTTTTAATAAGCTGTTAAAAATATACTAAAAAAATATATATCTACATGAATAATAGAAAATATTCTATTTGGAATTAATATAGAATCAAGATTTTCAAGTATTATTTCGCAAGAATAAGTTTATATACAAATCGAAGCGATATTATTTTCAATGGCACGTCCAAAATCTAGTTGAGCATCTTTATGTAAACCTTATTAGAACCAAAGACTCACGACAAATATAATCTATTCACAAATCGTCTACTCGATACTGACGTTCAATACAGTAACTTGAACATTATGAATTTTCAAAAAACTATACCAATCAATACTGAATCTCTAAAATGACTTTTACTCATATATTTAGATAATAGTTTTTTTCAGAGAAATAAATCTCATGATAACATGTTTCGATTACTACGATACACCGAGTCCTTGTCAATGCTACTATCACGACATGAATATCCATATTTTAGATTTTTGTGATGTTCGAAAGAGTTCAATGAAAGGAAAGGATAGTTTGTGTATCCTTTTTTTTTAAAAGTACATGTATCAATTAAAAAGGAAGTATAAAACATAAACTTGAGCCTGAAGTTATTTTGACTGTGCTACTTATCTGTACTACAAATTTTAGCAATCGAAATCGAAAAATGAATATTTGTAGAGCTTTATTTGAGATAAAATTCAATGCTGAACATAATTACTATTTTGTACGTAAAATATAACATTAAAGATATAGCTTTTTTTGAACAGCTGATCACTGTTAGCAAAGTTAAATAGAAATTTCTCAAAAGCTTTGCTTTTGTTCTCGATACGAGATTTTTTGAAACGATGGGAACTTGTTTTATTTTTGAAAGGTTGTCAGACAATGACAAGCATCTGCTTACACCTCCAGTGCAGACATGTGTCCTTCATCAGCTTTATCTAATCGATAACATGTCACAAGAAAAATATCGAACACGTAACCATGCCCAAAAATAATAGAAGATGACACAAATAAACGATTTATCATCTTGTGCCTTATCAACAATCACAACCATGTCATATAGAAAACTCTAAAAAACTGCATTGATAAGTTCACAGTATTTAAACGTTTTGTTTAAAGTTCTCATAAAATTAAAACAAATCAAGTCATTCATGCTTTTGTATAATTTCAAATGAATCATGAAATTTTCAAATGAAAAATGTCATTAGTAAAAACGAGATCAACTATTGAAAGAATTGCTGATTTTGTTAGCATGATTGATAGAATTGTATGAGGAAGGACAGCTAATATCAAAAATTGAATATGTTTAAAATAAGTATGATTTGATTTTTCAAGAAACCTTTATTTAAGATTCAATACTGATGACTTGTTAAAATTTGTGAATAAGAATTCATTTGTTATACTAATATTAACTTTACCATAAGATTGTATCTTTTGGGCTCCTATTCTTGTACGTTGATGTTTGCATTAAAATCGTTATGTTTTTAATCGATTGAAGGACATCGAACCTTGAGACAGTCATTCTTGCACAATATTTATTTACATTTTTCTTACTTCACGTATTTAATCAAGTATGAAATGAATCAATAAACTCTGTGTAGATTTACTACTTTTGCTGGATGTCTATGCATTCAATATTTAAAAAAAAAACAGAACAAATGAAAAAATATATTCATCAATACGGACTCTTTAGTAATAAAATTGATTTGGATTGTATTTTTTTTTTAAATAAACAATAGATTTTATTTTAATTCTATTGATTTCATTCGACGAAGATGTGGAGAAAATTTTGACTATATTCAAGTTTTGCACAAACAGTTTTCAACAGTCATAGATTACTTGAGAAATTTGATTCTGATTATCAAATGATTTCAAAGAGTATGTTGTTTCTCAACATAATAAAAGTAATTTAGAAAACCTACAGATCTCTTATTAAAGACAATAAACATCAATGACATGTTTTCGTTAGTTTTAATGATTATAATTATCATTTTCAAATTTTCTTTAGGTAATATATTGAATTAAGCTCATAGAATTGCATCATACGTTGTTTCTTCCAAGGAAATTGGTACAATTCATCGTCAACATTGAATTTCTTAGGGTAAAAAAAACAGATTTCTACATTTATATCGATCTTCACAAAAAAACATAGCAAGTTCTTTTTTTCCTCTAGATTGGTATTTCCAATAACAGATGTCGATCTATCAAAGCTAGTAAAAATTTTAGACTTCAGTCGTCGTTACCGTTAGCAATAAAGAACTAACAACAGCTGAAAAGATTTTGTATTGGCTGATAAAAGTTTAAACAGTTAAATTTTCGAGCAGAATTCATGACTACAATTCTCCCGATATTCATTTTACTGCTTAAAAACATCAACATGTTGTCGAGTGGCGAAACCTATGTTGACAGACTTTAAAGATATAAAGAATTTGGATTAATACAAAAACTATACTTCCAGATTTTCGCCAAAAACTTCAGCAAACTCTTGAAAATCTTATGTACATCAATGGTATTCATATCGAGATAGTAGTGCAATTAGGATTGTCATTAAGGTTTCGATGAAAAAACCCTTAAAAAAATATTTCGCTGCTGTTTTTCTTTTGACAAGTACAAAAGAAAAATTTCGATTGAATTACTTATCCAAGATAGTTTGGTGAATGATTTTCAACTGTGTACAATATTCATATGTAAAACGTACTTTATTTATACTTGTATCTAAGATGCTAAAATCATCTCGCTTTATTAAACAATGCAATCTCTTTAGTTTGAGACTACATCAATATGATCCTCATAAATATATTTTATTGGTATTGACTACAACCTATGTTATTTGATTTTTTACTCTTTGTCAAAACTTTAAAATCCAATAGAATCGATTGAAAATATTCGATCGCTATTGAAAGTTGATTAAGTTATCTTACTTTGAATACATCGATTTTCAGATGATCTTCTAGATATTTGTCAACTAAGTGCTTGTCGAACTATGAACTTTCAAAGTATAAATCCATTTTTCTTTGGTAGAATATGGAACACGAAAATTTTTCGAAAGTTTTCTACCTTGATTAAAATACGAATCTGAAACTTATACACAAGTGTATTAATCTCACATTATTCAGTATTTACCTTTGAAATATCATGTAGTATTGAGATAAATTCACATAGTTTATATCGATATGATTTCATTCTAACGATAGATTCATTACTACATAAGTTTTTTTTTAAGTTTAATATTTGAACAATTTTTCTCTTGTCTTTTTATTAAGTTTTATTTAATGATTCGATGCATACAAAATATATTTTTAGCCAAAGAAAACGCAGCATATTGGAAATTGGTATCAAAACTAATTGATAGATACAAGTACACATACCATCGAATTATTTCGCTAATATTTGATCTTTTTTCATTTAAATCTGATTAATAATTACAAAATAAAAACAAAAGAAAGAATTCATTCCAAATAAATATAGAATATGTACAAATGAAAGTGAATTCGTTTAATTTCTATTGAGGATTGATCAAAAGTTCTTTTGTCGTTAAATACAAATAGAGTGATATGAAAATATTTTCAACATTTTTTCATCAAATGCTCACGATAGTTGTTATAATTATTTACATGGCAAATTCAATCCTCCCTAATAATTTATTTTAAATGGCTTTTTGAACTCTGCTTTTTTCGACAAACATTTTAGCTACATTTGAAACTGAATGTGCATATTACACCGCCTTTGTTTAATCAGTTTAAATTTGATGAATAGAATTATTCGATCAAAGCTTATCTAGTACTGGATTAGGTGATAACGTCCAACGTAACATTATATTAATGCCGTTTTCTCTCAAATAAGTAATAACAGCAGACAAGGATGAAGTCAATAATGATCGTTCAGTAATTTCACACGTTTTGAATTTTATATCTGTGTTTGCTTCCATATCTCATCAAAAAGAGGCTTCAAACAATATGCAGTATGATAATTATGACTAAAAGCAGTCGGTTGCTGATTCATTTCGACTTATCTAGTCTACCAACTGGTCTATAGTAAATCCATAGACCAGTTGTTTCGAGTAATGATTCCCAAGTTATACGGTATTTTCTAAACGTGAAGATAATCTTTTTGAAACCGACCAGGCGATCAAATATTATAATTTTTTACATGCAATTTTTCAAGTAGGCAAAACGTTTTTCGAAAAAGAGTGACAAAAAAATCTCCAATAAATTACTAGAAAGAATTGAATTTACCATGCATGTAAATAATTATAACAAATATCGTGAGAATTCGATGTAAATATATTGGAAATATATACTTATCGCACTATTTTTATTTAACAACGACAGAACTTTTGGTCTGACCTAAATAGTTGAATTTCAATTTGTATTCGTGAACATGAAAATTCAAATATGCTCCAAATGATATTTTGAAAAATTCTGCTCTATTTTAGATATGATTATATAATTTAAAATCATCATGATTGTATAGATATTCTTAATAATATTAAAAAGTATTATGAAAAATAGGCTAGTAGACTGGATTGATCTATTGTAGTTCATTGTAAGAAAATGTGTCTTCAACAAAATGCTTCATTTAAATCAGTTAAAAAGAAAAACAAATATGTTAACCTTATGATTCGCCCTTGACTCTATACAGTCAGCCGATGAAAGCGAATATTGTCGAATCATAATGTAAATGTAACTTATTCTTTTATGTATCAAATGAAAGAAAAGTGTGGACGCAATTTACTTATGACCCCTACATCATTCGTTCGTTGGTAAGTTGACGATATCAACATAGAACGAAAGAAACATGTTCATATTTAAATAAAATCATTCATTGCACAAGAACGATGTCTTTTTACGAGATTTTTCTCAAAACAGGATGAATAACATCATGATTAACGTAAGTCAGAAAGGTACTTGGTAAAACAATGAAAAGTGATTCATATTATTATTTTCGTTTCTCATTTTTTCTCGGTTGTTCTTTTGTACATCCATAAGAGTTGACGTTTTCTAAATTTATTGTCAGCAATGTTCTTATTCGTTTCGCAAACACTTACAAGCTTTATGTTTTATTTTCGTCTTGTTTCTATCAATCTCTATAAATATTTGTTTGTTTTTCGT
Organism: Rotaria macrura; assembly: GCA_900239685.1. Classification (NCBI taxonomy): domain Eukaryota; kingdom Metazoa; phylum Rotifera; class Eurotatoria; order Philodinida; family Philodinidae; genus Rotaria; species Rotaria macrura. The sequence goes on from OENT01000022.1 coordinate 252,656, forward strand.
CTCGTTTGATAATTACCTATGCAGATATTTATCTTATAGTTTCATTTTTATATTTATTTTTTGTAGACTATGTTTCAATGATTAAATATGAGTAAAAACAACAAGAATTTCAAACGCTCACGTTCAAAGTTGGTTGTCGAACAAGAGAAATTTTTCTAATAATTATTTCTATTTTTATTTTTCAGTGAGGATTCAAAGCATTCGCCAGCAAAGAGGTTCGATGACAATATATCTTATTTGCGTATCGTTAATTTATTGCAATGTTTGTATACATTTATTTCGTTTTAGACAATATCGAAACGAAAATGAAAAACGTCGTCGTGATTTATTTAGTCAATTGATTTCTAATTTACAAGAAATTCTTATTATTGATAAAAAATCCTCGCCGGATGATCAAACAAATCAAGCATGTTCACCAACAAATAAGCTAGATAAAGCATCTATTTTACGTGAAACTGCTTCATACTTAAAAGCACATCAGAGTAGTAAGATGTATTTACATTTCTTGTTTATAGCCTTCTACTTATAAGAAGGTCATTGACTTTCAAAGCTATTTACAAGGTCCAAATTTCATACGTGACCTTCTATTGCAATAGAACTTTTCTATTTTTTGGCTTCGACTTGCCGATTCAAATTTCTGTTAGTATAAATTGCAAATATTGCTCATGATCGGATCAAACGAACATTCGCATTGTCAAATAAAGCTGTGAATGTTAATGAGCCCCTACCTAGCATGTATGAATCATAATGTTTTATTCTCAAAGTATACAGTCTACGATATATGTTCCCGTACTTCAGTTCAACAGAGATATTCTCCATTTGTGTTTGTGGTTGAATCGAGCTTGACAAGTTGCACTAGATACAAATGATTCCAAATGTATCGAACAAGTAATTTGTTCTAATTATCATTTTATTATTATTGCTGGTAGGTTCGAAAAACCTTGCATTACGTTGTATGCTTTACACACGTGTCTAAATATCAGTTGCTTTGATTGTATAAAATATTTATTTAATGATAGTAATCATATGTGAACATACTATTACCAAACATCAGTAAAAAGCATTGTATTTAAAAACGAAATCTTGAAAATTATTGATTTTCATCAAGTTCTATTCAACCATGATGACAAAACGAAAATATTAATACCTTTTGAATAATGGAATGTATGAACAAAACATTTACTGTAAAAACCTTGAAATTCTATGCGTATGATCGGACTCTTTCACTTACATTAAATAATGTTCCGTTGAATGAAATATATTCTAATAAACTAATCAATTTCTTAAAATAATTTAACACATTAATAGCTCAGATTTTTCCATACCAATATCAAAACATCAATATGAAAATTAGAACAAATAACCTTTCTGACGAGCAAAATTATTTTCGTATCCATTTTACTGCACCTAGACAACCTTGACCGCATGATACTATTCCATAGTCAACCTCTATTCGATAGTTATTAGAAAGATACATCTGAGTGCTATGAGGATGAAGATAAAATTTCATAGATGAAAAAAAAACACTACTTATTCGTTTCCTTGGGAAATCTATTGAACAATATATATTCATCAAAACTAAACGTTCGAATATCAATGTTCTGCTTATTTTTATTTTTAATCGCTATTAGAATTAACATACGATACAAGTTCAATTGCATCAAATTCACGAACAATTTCCGATCGAAAACATGATATTGATTTCTCTTGGAAACCATCATCGAATATCGTTTTCGATGAAGAATGGATTCAAACAGCAATCGAAGTAAAAAATAAAGAGAAGCTTATTTGAATAAATCATGAAATTCATTTCTCCTTATTATTTAGTCCATGAATTGTTTCTTTCTTGTTGCAAAATCTGATCCTTATAATTGTCAAATAGTTTATGTATCAAGAAATATAAGTTCATTACTTGATTATTCTCAAGTAAACATAGTTGAAGAAAAATTCATTTTTGAAGAAAAACAATGTGAGCCTTTTGATTTAGAATGAACTTCTTAATCGTTCTTTGTTTGAATTTATTTTACCACGAGATCATGATCAATTACGTGATTACTTTTTAAAAAATCACAAAGGTTTTTAACGAACTATTACATAAATATACGATGAAAACTCGACTATCTTTTCTTCTATTAATTTAGTCTTAGAAGCATGTGATGTAGCCTGGAGACGAGCAACAAGAGAGGAATATGAGCGATGTACAATCATTGGAGCATTTCGACAAAGTCTATGAGAAAACAATGTTTTATTGTAAAGAATTAAATTTGGTTTTCTTTTATATGAAATTTTAGTTAACAAAGAACGAGAAGACAATACTGAAAAATTTTTGATGTCAATCGTAAAATTAAACACACAGGATCGAACAATCATTATTAATAATAAGAATGCAATCAGTCAATTTACAACTCGTATAAATCTCCACGGAAGATTTATTAACATTGATTCGAAGTTTGAACGTTTTTCTTTTCTTTTAATATTAATTTTTACTTTCCCTTGTTTTATTTACTAGTGCTCGTGAATTTCTCGGCTACAGTTTGTACGAATTAGTGGGTCGAACACATTTTGATTTTGTTCATCCTGATGATCTACCGATTATCGCTCGAGCACATAAAATATGTTGGTTTTCTTTTGTCTCTATAGAAACTTAAAGATAAAAACATTGAGAAAAAATTTAGGGAAAGAACATGGAAGTGGCAAAAGTGATCCATATAGATTTTTAACGAAAGGCCAACAATGGATCTATGTTGAAACGCAGTGTCAAGTGCAAATCAATTCTTGGTCAGGAAAGCCTGAAAATTATATTTGTACATCAAGTCTTCTACAAAAGTATGCACCATTATTCCGTTTGTTTGAAAATCGAGAAAAAAACATGTTCTATTTGTATTTATCTTGAATTAGTTCAAGTGATTCTTTGCAAAAACCAATATCATATCTATCAGCATCTTCTCAAACGGCTCTTTTCTCCAGTGAATATTTCATTTTTCTTTTACATATTTGTGTAGAGTATAGAAAGAAACATCTTGAATTTTTTCATCTAAAATCTTCACACTATCGAGTGAGATGACACGAGTTTATCAATGACATTGCTCGACTTGAGTTTATTCTAGCTATATATCATCAGGTTATCGAATTTATTGTACTGAACTATTTCAGATAAATGATTTGTTCAGATAAACATAGAAGTTCAAGTTTCATGTAACTATCACATAAAAACATTTCTCAGCATATTTGACCATCGTAGTATTCCGTTGTCTATAATTTGAAAATTTTATATCTCTAAGAAATATTGTTTCAATCTTCTAACTTAGTTTATGAGAACTATTCTAGCAATGGTTCATGAGTGTTCAAAGATTTCAGTTAGATTTTTATGATCTGTTTCCTCAAGAATACTATGTAGCAGTATTCGCGGGAAAAAAATATGATCCTCAGAATATGAAGGACATTGGAAACAGATACTGTGTTGTTTAAAAGTAAAACAAAGGTGTAGTGTATGTAATGTTATCGAATGTCTTTCATCAACATCATCGTTCTCCTACGCTGTATCACAGATGAAACTTAGAAATAATTTACAAATACAATCGTACAAAATTTTATAACCTATTTTAAGATAAGTCCCAATAATAATTATGTATACTTGTGATCGATTTTTCTTCATCTAATGAGCAGACATCGGCATGACTAACGAGTTGTCGTATGCGTGTCGTAGAACAAAAGTAAAGAACACATTCATTCAATTGTGATTCAAGAAAAGAAGGACTAAAGACGATGTAAAATCAAATATTCAAATTCTACATTTTCTATGTATATATTAAAATTTGCAATTTTCTACCAGTCAAGCAAATCATATTCATGGACCTTTCTTCGCTCTAATGATTATATACTGTAACCTTCATAGGCTTTAGAAATTTGTTCGAAATTACACCTGCTCTCTATAAGAATCTATTCATTGTTGAAAATTTATCTTAATCAAATAGAATCGAATAGCTATTGCTATTCGTGTTACTGCTAGAAAAGTTTGAAGACTAAATTAACATAGTATGACAATTTTCATTGGTGTTAACTTATTAAAAAACTACTCACCTTCAGCTTGCATCTTCAATCAAGAAAAAATAGTTGCATAGTTCATCTTTATTTCGATTTCAAAAATCACTATTTCAAAGAGACGTACTAGAATAAATACGATAAATATATCGTTATAAATCACGAGGAAACTACAGCTATTATAATTAGATCGAATCAATACGAATATTTACCAAAATGTTGATTGATGACTATAGAAACTATTTGAAGTAAAAAGTAAAAATTTTCCTTTATTCCATGTTCTTTAGCAATTGGTACAATGTCAAAATCAACAACACAAAAGCCAGATTCTTCATCGGATACTCAGATAACTGTACGTCATTAACTTTCATTTGAAAAAGAAAACAAAGAATAATCAACGAAGCAATAAAACTTGTTTTACTTAGTCATTTTTATCTCATCTTGGAAATGAATCGTATCGAGCCAACATTCGAGAAAAATTAAATGAACGTCGAATACAAAAACAAGCTGAAATAGGTTTTCGTCAAGAAGAAATTCGAGTTATTGAAGACATAGTTCAATTTATTGATCAATTCGAATCAAAACTTTCAAGAAGTACTACAACGGTGACAACAATAACTAATTCTTCAATTCTATCATTACCAACAGCGAGTAATTTAGCATCTTCCACAAATCGAACTGTTCCACAAGGTTAACAATTTTTTAGACGATATTAATAATTCTATATTTGTTTACATAAAATTTAGATCTTATGAATCCAACTAATGCATTGGATAGAACAGATGATATCATAATATTATCGCCTTCATCATTTAGTAGTGCATCTAATATTGTCTCTCGTGGATCTACATCAGCAAGATCTTTGCGTCATCATTCGTCAGCAAGATCTTCGCGTCGTAATTCATCGACAGAGAAGCCAACTGTTCTTTCATCAAAAGACGAAACAATTTTCGATACATTGACAAATGCATTATATTCTCCTCAGCAAGGAACACTTAATCTGTCATCACCCATTACACCACTGTCAATCAATATGATTTCATCCCCAATAACTCCATTTTCATTATCAATGTCACCCATGGGAATAGCGGTTACATCTGAATCCCCTATATCAATACCACTATCAACTAATAATTTAACAATACATACTAATAAGAATCTAATATCCTCACCATCTTCGACTTCAACAGAACACAGAACAAATTTAAATCAAATATCAGCAGAAAAATCTCCAAGAAAATCATCTTTTAATCGTTCATTACCACATAGTATCGTATCATGAGCTTTCATTATATATAAATAGCAGCATATTTTCGTTTCGTTTTTTGTTAAATAAAAATCACATTCCATGTTACTTTTTTTCGTTAAAATACAATTAGGTAATTATTATTTACTATTCTAATGTCATCTCATTAATTTACTTTTGAAAATCGTTCTTATGTTTCATATATATATATATGTATATCCTTATTTTATCATTACATTGAAGTGAGCGAACAATATCATTCAAAACGATATTCGCACCATTTAAATGGAATTTTTTTTTTCTAACCAAATATGTTGAATAAAATTGTTACTTTTGTCAATATATCTTACTAAAAAAAGAGAAAAGGAAAGGAAACTGAATGAGACGGTGTGAACAATCAATGATACCAAGACACTAAGATTTACGGTTCAACAGATAGACATTGTTTTCGTTGTACATTTGATTTGAATAGCTATTATTTTCCTTTCTGATACATCTTATTACTTTTGTTAACAAGACACTACTCTTGCACCACGGTTAATCCAGCTAAAAATTATCGGTATCATATAGCTTATGCGTTCTATTTTCATGTTTCTTTCTTAAGATCATTTCAAATGTTAACCACCTGTAATTCATATTTAACATGTATAACTTATGTTAAATTTTAGTTTCTATATAAAAATTTCATTTCATGAATGTAATTTACGTATTGTCAGTCTCATCGCGTGCATAGAAGTTCTTAACATTTTGTTTTTTTGTTTTAATGATAGTCTTAAGAAGGTGAGAAATTGGTGTCATATGTGATTCGATCGATGAACAATCAACATATGTCCGCAAATCATTATGTCTCTTTGCATATTAACATAGACGACTATCGATTCAACATATTCTAGATTAAATTTTTATCGAAATCAATTTTATGTATTAGATCGCAAACTCTAGATTTATCACAGATTAATTCGGTATGACATTGTATGTTAATTTATTGATAAACATATCAAATTTTTGTAAAGAAAATACGATGTCAATTAACGGTAGTTGTTTAATCTGTGTATGAATAGTTCGTGTGTTGAATGATCGTTAGTTTTCAATGTATATAAAAGATGCCGACATCCTCATAAAGTGTGACACCATCATAAGAGAAAAGATGGTGACAATATTGATTGATCGGTGTTATACTATATTGTCTTGATACACATCCAAACAAGTAATCGGACACGCGACGTTAATCAATGTTTGTTCATTTCCGTTTCACGCTTTTTCTTTTTCCAATTTTTTAATTTATATTTACAATCAAACAACAACAAACTACTTTATTATCAAAACGAGGCAATATTTTACACTTTGCATTTTGTTTATTATCTTACTTTTATAGATATTATGAATATAACAATGCATTGTCAAAACTATCTTTTGCAAAGATTGTACAATCGAACAGCCAATTAAATGAAAAATATCTTCGCTTATAGAGATAAATTTCGGTTATTATCAAAAAGGAAAAAAAAATATTGATTCATCTAGTTCATTCGTCGATTCAAAAGGACAGGAAAAAGAAATCGATTCTCGACATGTTTGATTCAAATTTAAACAATAGGAACGAGAAATTCTCTAAAACACATTATGGCATATCTCTAGGCTCGAAATGACTGATCTGTGATCTAGAAAATAACGAGGAACGTTGCTATATAGAAAAAAAACGTGAAGTCTAAAAGATATTATACGAATAGAGCTAGTCAAGTTCAGAGCGATATTTCAAAACGTTTATGCTATTCATCTCTTAAGTATAATTATTGATACGTCTGAAGATAGTTAATCTGTTATTGGCAAAGACTTACTCGAAAAGAAGCTTTTCGATTCAAACTTAAGAGGATAGAATAAAAACATTCTTCAATATTTTATTAGTAATTTACGTATTCCAACAAGTTTTTTTTGAAGAACATTTGAATCTTTATGATATCCTCCTAATATGTATTCAATCATTGAAACATGTCACGTTGCTATCAAATCATTTTTTAAACGAAACGAAAATTTTCTCTTGACTAATCGATTCATTTTTAGTATGTTCTGATTTTTCTGTGACTATGGTCGATCTCGTTATTAGGAAAACTTGGATAATAGACTTTCAAATGTTGAAATTTTCTATGAAATACATTCATCGAGGAATTTGTAACGTTTTGTACTTAGTATCTTCTTCTATATTCAGATATTGATTATTCAAATCTCTTTGATGTCTAAAAGCAAACTTTTGCATCTTCACACAGGATATAATCGAACAACAAAAACCTTTATAATCTAATAAGCTCATTAAGAACTTTGTTTGTCGTAGAGTTTATAATTCGAAAATCGATTCTCCTATGTTAGAAAGTTGTCGTTTGGAAAAATTTCGAACAGTATTCATATCTCAGGAAAACAATTGTAACCGTGAGTTACATTGACGAATAACATACAAGTATTCGTTGACATACGGTGAATAAAAAAAACTAAATGGGAATTAGTTTTTGATTGATTTGAGGACATTGGTATAAATGATAATTTCATATAAATCAATGATGTCATTTGTTTTGTCAGTTGATTGAAAACTCTTGTCCATATGTTTTATTTTTTATGTTGAAAATAATAATAAGAAACAACCTTGTCGATTGATTGAATATTCAAGTGGATAATTGTTATAGTCGATCACCAGTATGTCAATATTTATAATCATTGATTAGATCATAAGAGATAGACAACAAGAGATTTTCTGGGCGGGATATGTTTTTTTGACGCCATTGAAAGTAGTCACTAGAGAGACAATTTTATTCATGCTTCAGTGGTGTCAACGTTTTTATTTTTATTTATATTTTTTTTATTTAATGATTAAAATGAAGAAAACAAAAGAAAATTTTTAATTACAAAAACCAAATTTGAATAACTGAACGTTTTTTCTTGTGTAGTGTTTTTGTTTGTTGACCGTAGAATAGATGACGATAATCATTACTGTTGACTTGTTTTTTCTTTTTTCGTGGTCGATGAATAGTAGTTTTTGATGTAGCCATTTTTGGCGTTGATGTTCTAGGTCCACCACTTGATAATGAACAACATTTTCTTATCGGCGTACTTGCACGATCATTCGGTAATGCTGTCCACATTTTGTCAATTTTGTTGCGCATCGTTTTTATCTACAGTATAGAAATGAGAGCAAAAAAAAACAGAGGGAAAAGAATTAAACGTTTTTCTTTTTTTCTTTTCTATTCTCGTTCTCTTTCTCTTCAATTCGTTCGGAAAATTTTCTAATTGGCGAGAAACACTAGCATAAAAACCAATTGAATTGAAATGAATTCGATTGAAATGAAATATTCTTATCTAAGTTAGAGATGACATTCTCATGTGTCACAATAATCACTTTAATTCTCACATTAACTTTGCTCTATAAGATAAATCAAGATAATTGCATTCTCGTGCTCATCAAACATTTGCATTTTATTCGAGAACAACATTTTTTATCATTTACTATACAATTATCTCAACGGTTCAATTTAAAATATTTTCTTCGATTTCAAATTCATTCTTCGAGATAACACAAGTCCATATTCTTGTTGATCCGTTTTTTTCTGGAGAATTCCGTACTATTCGTGGTTAATGATTGAGAATGTTATTGATTTTTTTCTTAGTTTACTATGATAAGATAGTGGAACGTAGACACGATTGAGTGACGAAAATTTTGTTTTGTACAACTATCAGAAATTCGAAGAGTGGAAACAAGATTTAAACAAAAGTGAGATGAAACATATATATTTAATTTTCTATTTCAAATATTCATGCATCGGGGATGAATATTTTCACAGATGATAGAAATCAAAATCAGAAAAGTGAACTCGTCTTTCTCTTTCCTCACGAAAAATCAAAGGAAATTATCTTTATTGAGTCTGAAATAAGAATAAAAAGTTGTTAAAAACTAATAGAATAGTACGTCCACACATAAAAACATATCATACTAATCTAGCTCTTATTAGCAATGACTTATACAGTGTAACTACGGAATGTGATTGTTATTTGTTTGAAAGATTTTTTTTGTATCAAAACTTAGAAAATATATGAATACTAACTCTAGTTAGTTCCAAGAAACCAATGGTGATTGTGGAATTAGGAACATGAAAATCTTCTCCTAATGCAATGTAAAGCATGACTACACGCATGTTTGAAGCCAAAGAAAAACAAAATAACGTAAATGAATGTTGAAATCATTGAAGATATGACTAATTATAAAAGAAAGAATTAATGTCGATAATGATATATACGTAAGTTATCGGTTACGTAAAATATCCAATTAAAATCTGCAGGTATATCGAACTGTGAAATAGTTTTATTGGAAAATTTCGAAAAATTGAATTTTAAACGAAAACGTGAAAAAGGGGTGGGGTAACATAAGGTATATGTATTCATTTCTCATGTTAAAATGAACAAACACTGTCGGTTGGCGAACTATTCTCAAGTGGCTAATCTTGTAGACAATTCTTTGATCAATACGGTTAACGCTCAACCATTCACATCTAATGAGCTTTGGACACACACACACACACATCTTTAATTCACCTTTTGTTTGCACACCATCATCATCATCAATGATCTTTTCAAAAAAAAAGAAGAAGAAGAAGGAAAACAAAACAATACATTGAATGGAAAGGGAGAACTAATCGTCCATATAAATTCAAAGAGAGATCAATCAATAGTCACTAAAATGCTACTCTTTCTTTTAGCATTAGGCTGCGCAGTTTTTATTCAAGTGAAAAACTAAAACACAAGTTGGCAACAGTCGCTAAATGAAATTCGATGCTCGAGGCATTAAATCAATATGATTTGGAAATATTTTCATATGAAATATCTCTGTTTGATTGACTCGGTATTGTTTATTTAAATCTGAATAAATCACTCGACACGTTTTACATTTCCGTTTGTCATCACGTTCGTAATGTCACTTTTTTTCTGTATAGTTGATTAAGATAAACAGTGCATAGGAAAACGAACTACGATCTATATTCGTCATGATCAATTATGTAAGACTTCCAAAAATAAAAAGGAAGTATTCTATTTGAATATAAACAAAACCTTGATGTAGCTTATGTTGAAAATGGTTAAGAAAATCACGTAAGATGACATTTCGACAGATGATATTTTATCGTATTTTGTTTTCGAACAAGAGAACAATTTGATATTTACTGAAGATTAATCTTAACTTATTCGTTCGATTGCAAATCGTTAGGTTCGTCTATAAATGCTATAACCGTCTATATAGTTTGCTCTATCGCAATAGTCAAGTTCTTTTTTTTCTTTTTTTTGTATATATTGATTATTCAATTGTTTTTTATCGATTACTCGTGAATATCGAATGTCTAACAAAAAAGAAACACATAAAAGTCTGTATATATACTTTTTTTCTAAAATGATCTATCTGTGTTTAATATTTGTTACATTCATATAAATTTGATCAAACTACTCGTTTGATTTTTATCTGAACAGAATACATTAGATTCGTTTACTCTTCAGAATAAATTCAATATGTCTCTGAATGTAAATTGTTTACGTGACTATTCTGATATTCGATTGATACCAATAGTTAGTAATCAAACAAATAAGTTTGTACATCCGATTTACAATGAAAATGGATATGGTTTAATTTCAAAATTTTCATCCTTTATAACACGCCTTGCATTTTCGTTGAATGATATTGAATTATTATTAAAAAGTTTAATGCAAAATTCTTTCAAACTATCAACTAAACTAATTTCATCCATGATTGTTTATACGATTGTGATCATTCTTATTTTAATGATACTTTCAATTATATTTTATATAATATCATATACGAATACACAACGGCTGAAATCACCGAAACGTGTATATTTTAAATTTAGTCTAAGAAATCTTTTTCTAATATCATTGTTATTGATTTACTTACTTGTATTTGTTCAAATGATACTTCTACTAGAATATGGGAATCAAACAAAAACTTCTGTAGACAAGTCAATTAAAAAAATTAATGAAGAATTTAATTCGAACATGATTTCAAAACATTTTCAATATCTATCGAAGCAACTTAATACATATTCAAAAACATGTAAAGAGATTTACTTATGTTCTTGCCGTTTGTTTTATTTTTGTTTTTGAAAATTACCTTTGTGTATATTTTAGCAAGTACGATGATAACCGATGGATCTAAATCCATCATGATTAAATCATTGAGTAAATTATTAAATGATTATTATTATATTGAAGAAATAAATACTTATTTTCATAATATAAATAGATATTTAAATGAAATAGGTTCGTTTATTGAAAATGACAAAAATGTCAAAGATTTATTCAATAAAATCATACTATCGTACAAATATATCAATACCGATTTAACTAATTTAAATAAAAAAGTGTGTCATTATATTGATGAAAATAATATTGAAATTGAAAAAAAAGTTACATTTTTACTCAATTTAATTCATGAAAAATTTCAATTTTTCATCGATATTATTAACAAACAAATTATAAATAAATTATTTAAATCAACACTATACAATCAAAATCAACAAGAAAAAATTCATTCGTTTATAACATTGATTTCAACTTTATTTTTTAGTATCATTCCAATCCTAACCATGGTTCCATTCGCGTTTTTCATTATTATTATTGTTAATTATTTCTGTTTTCATTCCAAAGATGAAACGACGAAACAGTAAAATATGAAATGTTTTTCGTCTTCCATTCAATATATTTTCTGGTTTCAGTAGATATTCAAATCAGCCATCTAAAGATGATAATTTAAGTAAACTTGATGATCTTGATGTTAGACAACTTATTTCTTTACATACTCAACATGATGATTTACAAAACGACACAAGAAATATGAACAGGTAAATACAATATAGGAAATGAAGTCAATGATTTCACTCTCATACTCAAGATATGAAGATGCAAGACAAAACACTGATCTAACTTATTGTTTTTTTTTCATCGAAACTCTATGCCGACAATTTTTTGTTGATATCGATGCACTTGTAATATGTGCATCAAATTAACAGATAGTAAAAATTTGGCCTAAAAAGAGGTTCTAGCATCGATCTAATTCTAGAAGTTGTATTTGGCGAGTTTAAGGCGGATCTGTGTAAGCTATCTTGCAATAAAATATGTGCGAGTACCGTGAAATATTAATACATTATATGTGTCTACTAACTTGTACTCATTAGAGACCAAAAATGAATCGAATCGAGTCGAGCTTTTTTTATTCGGTTCGGCCTCTGGTACTCATATATATATATATATATATATATAGTCAATATAAATATATTTTACTGTGCATTATCAATCATTCCGAAAGCGTAAGATTTTAATTTTTCATCTATAGTTATAATGTTCAGTGTGTGTTTCTCTGTCCTGATCAAAGGTTTAAGGTGAAATTGGATCTTGCTATGTTTCTAGATAGTTCTAGAAATATGTAGCTTCCATAGAATGTTTCAAAGTTGTCTAGAATTTTCTATAATCTCATACAATGATGCGGCACTAACTGGAATTTTCTACTACATTCTAGAAATTTCAGTGACCCTGCACTATGTGTGATAGAGAATCTTTTCGAAGGCTCTAAGATAAGTTACAATGGAATAAGGCTATAAGGTATAATCTATCTATATAGAATCCTGCCCGTCTGATTGCCTATTATTGAATCAAGGCTGAAGGACACATAGGACACGTTACAGGAAAACCAACCATGTAGTATGCATGGAATCTCGCTAATTTATTAATATTTCGCGATCCATGTTTTGTTGCATGTGAATCTTCATCGGTGGTTTTATAAACGTAACGTTTCTTCATTGATAACGATGTAGATAGGCACAACTGTGACTCGATGATGTAATTGAATCTTATTTTGATGCGAGTGTTAGATGGAGTGGTTGGTAGTATGGCGATTCTATTGGATTTTAGGAAAATACTTCGGAACAAGTGAAATCAAATCGTCTGCTAACGTTTAACACCATGAAATAGATAGAAATCAGTAACATTCGCTTTCTTTTGATAAATTGCAATTGCTTTGTTATCTGAGAGTCTAATTGGTGTACGATACATACAGAATGCATTATCTACTAGGATCTTTTTCAATGGATTTAAATAATAATTTGAATCCTAACTTTAGAAATGCACATCGCATATCATCAGCGAGATGTAAATTAAAAAAGATACAAACTTATCATTTAAAAACAGATGGCAAACGAACTTTTCCATATTCTACCAACGATGTTAATCAAAGTAAATCAAAGAATACTCGTTCGTATCGTTTATTTCTTGGTACAATACGTATTGCATTCGGCTTCATAATTGTTTTACTAATTATCTTATGTGTTATTAGTGGTGTTCTCTATGGTCTTGATTTATTTATACAGAGTTCATGTCGCTTAATCCATTATGATCAACAATCTCTTATTTCATTAGTTACAAGTGAATCTTTTGAACTATCAAAAAAAATACATCTATGATATTTTTCTACTCATAGATAACATGATTCAATCATTGGACAATTTTGATTTAAATGCAACACTCAACAATATAATTTCCGATTGTAATGATAATGTGCATTTTAGTAAAAAATTCTTGAAAGAATTTTCCAATGAATTAAATAATGAATTGATTCCAATAATGAAATATTTGAATGAAAATATTTACAAACAATTTTTAATATCCATTAGAACAGTTAATATATCATCTGAAATGGATTTGTTAAATAATGTCGCTAGTTTTCTTCGTGTTAAATATATTCAAAATCGATTAATTCTTATTCATAATCATTTTAAACAAATTGACGGAATATTTACACAAATTATTCAGTTTAATTCTCGATTACCAACTCGATTTGTTACTGAAACATTAAATGAAGTGAGTGAATATTATTATTTCAAGTTATATTCCCGTCGTTTATATCTTTGATTCATTTTTTGTTTAGTTTGAATTTTTTGTCGAAAAAGTTATTGAATCAATGATTGATTCATGTCCATTGCCGATCGATAATATATTAAAAATAGATGAATTAATTTGTCATGAAACAGCAAGTAAAATCAATGGTTTATGGCTAAATATATTTTTGTTTATGTTTGTTCTAATATCTGGCATTTGTATTCTTGGTATATACATCTATAAACAACTGATTTAAGCTTATCCTTATGGTTTCATATTTATTTGTTCTATCGATTTTTTGATGAATTTAAAGATCATCAATCGAATATTTTCTCTTATTAAAATCTTGATTCCATTATGACTATAAGAAACAAACGAATCGTTTGATATTAGTTTCATTTTCATGAACTTTTGTGAATTCTTGATGCATAGTTCATGCATAGATCCTTTTCACTTGCTGACATACAAAAACACAAAACAATTGTTTTGAATTTATTGTGTTCGTTCTTACGCATGTCTCGAAAAAGTGATAGGATTAACTGATTCTTGTAAAATAAGTCAAGTGACTTCGTGCGATTCTGTTGAGCATTCAACAATCTCTACGTTTCATTCAACAGATACCAATGTTTCTGTAAAATTAAAGGAATACTTGAAATTCTCATAGTGCATGTAGACACGTAAATTATTAATTAATTGAACTCTATGTGTAAGTGATTTCCTGAGTCGACATTTTCAACGTTTCGTAAGTAAAAACGTTTCATCGCACATATACCATAACTATTAATAACCTGCTTAAGTGACTTTTGTGCTTTTAAAAATTCTATCTTCATCATTAAATCGAATTAATGATGATTATGGTTCACGAAGTCAACAGACTTAATTTGTACTATTCTGATCATTATTGACTGATAACGAATTCACTTCATGAAATACAGTCAAAAGATTTTATAATATCAATACATTATGAAATCATTGTTTAAAATAGAATCAGTTTAATAACAATGGGACACTTTTACTTGTGAGAAAAACGATATTCTATGCCATACTTTTAATAGTTAATTCAATCTCTTACGAATAGTAGTACATGTCGTATTTAACTAAAAATGATATTAGGAAATTTACTTATGATGAATGACATTTTTTTTGTAAAATGAAAATTTTCTAGTCAGTGTGTTCTTAACTTCTAGAATTGTTCCTGTTATCGATTGAATGACTATCAAAAAATAGTATGCCTATGTAGTAATGTACAACAAATATGTAATGAAATTCTGTATTCGGATTCTTCTATTGCAATAGAATCAACCAATAGGGACGTTGATGACTACTGAGTCATTTTTTATCCACTGTAAGCGATTCATAAACAAGAAAGTTACATAACAGAAAATGAGTATTGATAATATGCGCTATATCGAATGATTTGACGTAGATGAATAAATATCAAATATGATTCTTAAGAGCGTTTCGATGAGTCGTAATTGTGTAACTAGAAGAAAAAGGACGGATTTTCTTTTGCCGATTCACTAAATGATATTTTTAATCTTTAAATCATGAATAAATTCGGAGGTTATAAAAATGAGCGTATGATTTGAAATATTCAAAGTAAGTAATTATAAAAAAATATGAAAATAACTAAAAAAAGAACATGCTTTCTTAAAACTATCACCAGATTCGTTTATGAATAAAAGGAAGATGAGAGTAAAACTTTGTCATAGTATAATTGAAGATCGTGTTCATAATGGTCTTCTTGTTAGTTCAATATTCAATCCACCTTCAGGTGCATTGACAACATCAGCAGCTGCATAGCATGATTGTAGCGTTAAGCATTCGCGTTTACCTAAAATAAAATCTAAATTATTATTCATAAAATTTGTCATATCAGCTTGTGCATATCGAACAAATTCATTGGATTCTTCTCTCATTGCTAATTGTTGTGCGAGATTTGAAAAACCGGATTTTAATGGAGTCAATAGATTAAAGTCATCCGGCGGTTCTTTATTGAGAATACATTTGTAAACTAATTTTGCAACATCGTATGCATATAATTCGAGCCATGCTAATGTTTCTTTATTTGTATTATTTCCATTTTTATTTGGATTGAAGTTTTTTGCTAATGAAATGAGTTGTGCTTTATCTGGACGTTCTTCACCAATCATAGTAAACCAAGCTATATCAAAATCAGTCATATGTAATGATAATGCTGTATTACGCATGAAATCTCGACATGATTTACCACAGAGATACATCGCATGAAGTTCATCATAATTAATACTTTTTAAACCTTCGTAGACACTTAGATAATTGAGAAAATGTGTTCCACTATGTGCAGATACTCGTTCGACAGTTATCGCACGATTATTAAGCAATTTGGGATTATCACCTCGTAAATTTCTAACTGTTATTTGTTCACTAATGGTTCCCTGACCGCCACGTTTTGATGGACGTGAACTTAAATTTCCTAAAACAACAGATATCCATGGCGCATTTGAAAACAATTTATTGAAATTATCATTGCCAGGATGTTTGTCTGTCTCGTCATCTAAATCTCCCATGTAGTCAAAATACGTTTGACGCATAACTTGACAAATATTGTGAAATTTTTCTATATTTTCTCTTTGATTATAACCTGGTGGTGCTTGGCGTGGTAACACATAATGTTCACCATTAGGCTTTAGTTCAGTTTGTGCACGTGCATAAATATTTTGCGCAACTAATGATTCTAATGAGTGTAAAGCAATGGACGATGGAGAGAATAGTATTTGCATTTGATGACCTTGAATTGTTAATAGTGATGGGCCAAGATTTTTTGCATGACAGAATCGTGCTGATCGACCATTATTATGTGCTACTTCGGTAACACGTCCACCACCACGTTGTAATGCAGCACCACCACCAATAAAACCATTTATTGTTAGATTTGCCAATTCAGGATACTTCGTTTTAAATTGTTCCAACATGAAATATACGGTTCCTAATGCTTTTTCTTGTGATGATTCAGCACCACGACCAGCACGTCGAACAGTGTCACTTTTAGCAATCATTACGATTAATTTTTCACGATAAACTAAATGTTTTCGATAAATTGGATCATCGATTAATTCCGATAATAATTTTGGTAAGTCTTCCAGATCTTTAACTGATTCACTTAATGTAACGATATCAATTATTGTATCTTTTTCTGCAACACTATTCCCGGATGCTTTCAACAATAATAATACGGCTAAAACGTTAACAATTGAATTTGTTTCAGCTATAATCAATTTGTTGAATATATCAAGATCATTTTTAATCAATTTTAATCGACCAAATATACGTGCTGCTGTTTTACTACTTTTATTTAATGTGTCATCATCAGTTGACATGAACTGCTGAATTATATTATCGTTATTCAACCATTCAACAATGAATTGCTTTTGATCATCCATTGGCAATGAAAGAAAATCATCATTTAAACGGTTAACTTTTACTAAATGAGCAAGTGTTTCCATTATATCAATTGAATTATGACGAATATCGATTTGAGCATAATGAAAACCAAAAGTTTTTACTTTATAAATAAGCTCGTCTGTATCTGGAATGCTTTCTAAATCATGAATAAAATCATCAACGGATTTATATGAATTATTTGTTAACTTTTCTAGAATTTGTATTTTTGTATTGGATGATAACTTTTGCACATCATTCAAGTACAGTTGTTGAATACGTTGTTTTAATTGTTTAACGGCTTGTTTTAATGCATTGACATCGGCATTTTCATTTCCGTCTCCGTCTCCTGCTGGCCATATTGATGTTTGTATAATAGGTCTATTCACATCAATCACATTCTTATAGGATGGCATGTCTTGTAATGCTTCAACTAATTGACTTCTTAATTTCGTCGATGTTTCATAAATAATATCGATGATCGCCATTGTTTCTATAACTTCTTGTTCAATGGTTTTTTTCGGTCCACCTAATGGTAAGCCATCAAGTAATTTTAAATGTTCTTCATAATCAATACCACTATCTAAATATTTGTCAAATGGAATTCCCCCATTGACAGTGTAATCCATAGATGTTGGATTGGTTGGATGCATTGTTAAACTAAAAATAGCATAACCATTTTCATTGAAAAATTGTTGAACTTTTTTCGAGGGTACACCTTGTTGTTCCAAACGAGAGAAAACATAATTGAAACAATCAGCAGTAGCTGTACTATTTGGATTTTCAATTTTTTCATTATAAATTTTTGCATTAACAAACTTTCTTACACGACGTTCTAAATCCATGATTTTTCCATAGTATTCCATTAATTTTTCTCGGTCGATACTACCAAATGGACAAGCATCTAATACTTTTCGATAAACTTCAATACGCGTTTCACGATTTGGATTCGAACAAACATCAAATATGTCTTTTAAATACTGACCAATTTTTTCATTGTTCTTTGATATTTGATTGATAAATCTATACCGTATTGTTTTTTGATCATCAGCAAGTATTACTATTTCATTATCCATCACGAAATTTATCTAGAACTATAGAATTCATTCGAGCTACATTCTCTTTGCAAATCTAGTGCAGTCAATTTGAATGGTAGGGATCGAAAGAAAAACGCAAGCAATACCATAGTACAAATGAATAATAGATCATTTGTATGATTGAACGGAAAATACTTGTTTATTTCAGAAAAGGATTGTCAATTGAGTAAAAGTATGCTTTAATTCTATTTGTGCATATCATAAAACTTACTTCTATTTGATAGATCGGTTGATCAAGGTCGTTATCAGAATGATTAGTCATATGTAGAAATATCTTTACGGAAAAATTTTCGGTCACATCTATTTTCAATGAGCAATTTGATTCATGCTATTTAATAACAAGTGTGTATTCACAGTTGTTATCTATCCCATTACTTTTCGAAATTATATATCATTTTGGTTATGTTTGTAATTTCTTTCTGACTTGTTTTCGAATTCGAAAACAAATTACGTAATAAAAACCTAAATTTGCAGATGATATTCTCTAAGAAACTCTAACATCCTGTTAAACATCAACAGATCGATGGTATTGATTCAATCATGAAATATCATTATCACATTTGAAAACAAATATCTATTCACTTACCGTTCATGCATTGTCGTCGAAATTTTCGTTATTACTAATTATGTGACGCTTCAATGACTAGAGAAAAGAAAAATGAACTTGTGAATGACAACGCCTACATCGTGATTCATACAGCACCAATAGGAAAATTGAGTTGAGTCTAAAACAATATCAAGTAGGTTCACTGTTGTATTCTTATTTTACTCGATTGTTGTATAAAGCATCGCAAATTGATGTGTGTACTAGCTGACGTCTACTATCGATTTGAAAAACGATTCAATTTATACGAAGCATGATAAAGAGAAATATTCATACGTATGAGCATTTGAAAAAAGAATGACCTCAACTAATGAGCACATTTTTCAGAAACATCAGAAAGAGCAGAGACCAAAATCGACCTCAACATTCTAATTCTACAACGACTGACCAATATCCAACAGTTAATATCTATTATTTAACCATTAAAAATAAAACATTCGAAAATACGGGAGATCAGAACTTCGGCGCACGGAACTTTCAGAGCGGACTTTCGGCCGGGCCCCAAAGTGATCTCATGATCCAAAAATAATAATTTAATTTTTTCAATTAATTGCTAATTATCATAGTACTGAGAAAGATGATGCGAGGCTTTTCTATCTGTTTTAAGTTCAATTATAAATGGTATTGTCTTTTGAGATAGTTATTATTTCCTTATGATAAATCGTAAAGTGAAAGAGTGTAGTTTTAATAGGAGGACTACCAAGTGGTGTTCCTCCTTTTGTCTATAGTGAGCTTATGATTGTGTCTTCTCAAATGTTAGCAATGCTTCGAATTTTTAAATTCTTAATTATATGTGTTCAGTTTTTTCCAGCAAGATCATTTTGCTTTTTACAAAGTAAAACGAAAACCTATGGACAAGCAATATGCTCAATAGAAGAAAGTTAAGATAAACGACAAAAGTATGTCTAAAATTTTTAACAACAAAATATACATTTTATTTTGTTGTTTGGCTGATTCTACTCCCTTTTGCCTCGTTTCATATGGAGTAGCCTTTAGTGGACAAGTACGACGTTTTCTTTTGGTTTTATTGTCAATTACTATTACTATTGCTACCAATATTGATGCTTGAACAGATGCTGTTGCAGAAGAAAGTGAACGAGAAGCGTCTATTAAATAGAAAATTGAACTGCTGAGAAATGTCTTAGAACGTAATTCTAAAACACTGAAAACGGTTTCATGGAAATTTTTCCCTCATTCTATCAATTACAAGATGATATTAATGTTCTCCCCCCCTGATAAAGCGGATTTCCAACTAGTTATTTTCAGCCAGCGAGCAGTAATTTGAGCAATGCATTGTCCTAACTGAAACTTATCAACTACGAAGTTAATATTACATTTTCACCTACTGGCATAGAATGACATTCATCCATATGCAATGTACTGAGCAAAATGCTGTAACTATAGTATGATTTAAACTCATCTTTTAAGGTACTGTGGCGTCCTGCTCAGCAACACGTCGCGTCACTCAACATTATGACGTCCTGCTCCGCCCCACGTCGTTCTGCTCGACCCTACATCGTCCTGCTCGACCCTATATCGTCCTGCTCAGCACTTCGTCCTCCTGCTCAGCACTATGATAATTGGCGATTAATTAAAAGAATTTAATTATTATTTTTGGATCATGAGGTCAGTTTCTGGCTGGGCCGAAAGTCCTAGAGGAATTTCTGCCCGGCCAGAAAATTCCATGGGCCGAAATTCATGTAACCCGAAAATACGACTTAAGTCCATAGTTATTCATCGTTCAAATATTTAGTCAATCAAATCGGTAAAAAAAGCCTCTTGCATGTATGAATTGAAAAATTAAATTCATAAATTAATATTAAGAATCGATCTGCAAATATCTAAGAATTATTCAGACAGTCAAATTATAAACAAAAACAGATTTCTAAAGTCTAGAGGACAATGTACGTAGGCTCTCATTTTTTACAAAGCGATTTATATTGTTAGACGAAGTTTTTAATAGAATATTTTAGATTCAATAATTCATGATTTTTCTTTGAAAATTTTTTAATTAGATTTTTCATGTAAAATAAAATACATCAAAGTTAAAAGTTATTAAATCATCCTTACTAATAATTGATTCTTGTGAATGAATATACTATTATGGGAAAAAAAATAAAGAAGTGAAAGAATGAAAAACACAAATCTCTTTCCTTACTGTAATAGATAAAAACGATCACTTTTTGAGTATTGAATAGGACTATCAATATTGAGCTAAGAAGAATTTTATGTTGTGAGATTCTATAACCCATTCTCATCAACACATTGAAATACATGCTCTGTTTAATATTTCATTTCCTTAATTATTTACACAATCAATGCATTTTTTATAATCTTTTCTTGCCCCCCCCCCCCCCCCCCCCCCGCCCCCTTTCAAGTCGACTTCGAGTGATCGTATGATTTTAGTTAAATATAAAAATAAAAGCAAAACTTCATTAATTGTCATCATTACTTCACCAGATTCACTTTTAATAAACCCTCACATTTCCTTTCATATTATCTTTGTCATTTTGTATATGGATATTTCAAAAAACAGAGTTTCCTTCTACATGAAGCTAAATCTTCTCTATGCTGAAAAACAATGAATCGTCGATCTCGATGCATGATTAATTACAACCGGAAATCATTTACATTACGTGGTACAAAACGTTTAAGTAGGAAAACATCTTAAACATTCATGCCAACAGATTATCATTGTCAATATCTCAAGTTTAGCCGATGCCACGATGTTCATTTTAGGATGATTCAACGTATCATCCATTTTATGTAATACGAAAAGAAAGCCAATCAAGAGCATTAGCACGAACATACATCGAACAACAAATATCATTGAGTCTATAACAAACACAGAGCAGTAGTAACTTTTCACGTGATCGTTCATCATTAAGTGTAGTTTCAATATAACTACTATTCGAACGTCTATTAAAACACCGTTACCTTGCTCTTTATCTACAGATAAAATTTCAGCTGAGTACGTTTTCAGGTACACATTACGATGTATGACGCAGTCGTATATGGTGTTTATTAATATTAGATTTCTTGTTGATAGAAGCCAAATTAAGTCCATCTCAATTTTAAACTAGATGCTTTTATAAGCTACTTACAAAGCATCCAATGTGTCTCTTGACGCATCATTTCGAGAGGATTCAAAAAGAAAATATCAAGCGTCTACTTTAGAAATTATATACTTTAACAAAATGTAGAGAAATAAAAAGAGGATAATGCTAAATGTTTCGATATTTTGAAATGTATTTCAAAAGTTATCCAAACAAACTACCTACGAATGCAATCAACTATTTTGTTGTTTAGTGGAAGGTTGTTGTATACCTACACTTAAGAATTAGACAAACAGATGCATCGAACTGAAGATTTCAGACACTACACTAAAATAATGATCACTCCGAACATCTGAAAGCAACGAAAAATTTCTTAGAGATTCCTCGATTATTGATATTCGGGTCTCCGATACAGAAAAACTATACGAAGAGTTTATCTTTAACAAACTCATTCATGTTCTTCTACTTGGGACTACTATTCAATCATGAGAGAACATTTCGAACTAGGAAGTGTGTTTTCGATTTACTTATGCTGAATAGTAAGTAAGATTCTGTCTGAATTCTGTTCTTCAGTTGTCTCTCGACAAAAGTTAAAATATGACTCAAAGATAAACTCCGTGTTCACTGGACTCGTGATGAATATCGATGAGTTCTTATTTATGTAAGCAATGGTAACATATTTCTGGATTGTGTTACAGAACAGAACATACTACTGGCAAGTTAACTTTAGCAAAAGTATGCATATGCTCTAGTACAAACGTTCTGAGATTTCAATCTATTATAAAATCTATCGATTAAAAAACTTTCAGTACAATACTGTAATATGTAGGTCCTAAATTTTAACTATTCATCAAGACAAATCGGATAAAACTCTGTTCAAGAAAAATTTTGTTTACAAGGTGGAATATTTCTTCGTCAAAAACAAACTATTTTCGAGTCAACTTTCATTAAGGTTTCCTGTAGGACAAACACGTCTAACTAGAATAACCGAAAATAAAATTCTTCAAAAGTTACCTCAGAGAAAATGATATTAACAAAACGCGTGTAAATACCAAATATTATTCACTATGTTGCAAAGATAGATTTCATCGAAATAGAAGACTTCCATTGTCTGTCTCATATAACGAAAATTTAGTATAGTAATCGTTCACTTTTAATGACTCGAGTCTCGTTTATAGATCAGTAAAAAATGAATATATAAACTAAAGCGTACGTATCTCGGTCTTTTTGTTTGCAACGCTGTCTACACTTATGTGTTTGATTACAATGAAAAAAGGATAAAGCATCCATCATTGACGCCTCACATTCTACTTTTTAAAATAGCATAAATCTTACCATAGGATCTTATCACCAGTAAAGCAGCATGCTTGAATCTTATTCATCACTTTTGAACATGAAAAGTGTCTAGTACTCTGTGCATGACTATTAACTTACGTCTCCATTGCATAAAAATTGTGTCATAAGAACTCAGATGAAAATTGGAAGTAAATGAAAAGCATACCAAACCTGAAATCAATGTTCTATGAACAAGAGAATATAATTTTAAAAGTTATTTTAATGATGAACTGTTAACAACATTATTAATACAAGATCTGTTAGTGCCAACCGGTGTATACATCTCATACCATGTCATTCTGTACTTGTAACAAAAGCATAAATAAAAATGTGAATTACGAAACAAGTTTCCTTATCTTGATCAGTACATCAACAAACGTACTCGAAATCAGATGAAAGTTTTCACTACTCACATTTACAGACAACAAGGCTTTGTTGAATTAATACTAAGGTAAAAATAAGACTCGAAAGTGTAAATGGATGCAAAGAATAATAGACTCTAATAACGTTTTCGTGTTGTTTTTTTTCGTTTCTTTTACATTCTTCTCTCTCGTAGTTCTTTTCGGTTCTTAAAAATGTTGATATCTTAGTCATACGTTACTCCCTTATGTAATCTCAGCATTTATTTATCTATTGTGAGCAAAAATGTGCATGCTGGCAAAGCGTTACTATCAGAGACAGACTTGCTGAAGCATGGTCAGTACTTCATTTTTTTTAAATCTTTCTTTTGTCATTCTAGAAAGCGTTTTGGGTTGCCATAACCCTAATACCATACGTAAAACTGAAAAATAACTGCTTTTGAAATGTTTAAGTTTTATACGGATCACACAAATCATATGCAGTTTATCAATCATGATTTATCACCGAAAGCGTTTAGAATATTTTTTTTGAAGATTTTTAATCAAGATAAATTATAATTTCCTTAACACCATGTTAGTTGCTTAGACGAGAAATCTTTTACAACGAAGTCCATTCATAAATTACTATTTCTAATATATAGACAGCTTTCAAAAAACATTTTATGTTTGTCGATTAGTTGGATATTTCAATGGTTTCATAATGAAAACAATTCAACTCAACTAGGTAACTCATTCGTAGTCTAGAAATAAAAATATTTTTCGAGAAACGAAAATAAGTTCTGTCTGAGATGAACAAGTACACGCATATGATCTAATCAGGGACGAGAAAAACAAAATCTGTTAAATACAATTTCAAATAGGTAAAAGATATACTAAAATCTCTTTAAAAAGGAACAGATGATGGACTTAATCATTCTTGAAACTGATGTAGGATTTCGTTTTGAAATGAATCAGTACAAGAGGAATTTTGCTTATATGCGAAACATTTGAATTATAAAAAAAAAATTTTTCTTATCGAATAGGTCAATCATTGAATCTTAGCTATTATTTCTTTTTAATCTATTTCAAAAACTTCGATAAATAAGACTTGAAAGAAAACATAATGAATTTTAATAATTTTCAATCTAATTTAGAGTTCTGATTTAATTTCTAATAATTTTATTCTCGAATTACGGTCCATCGTGAACGACAATATCTTTACCAAAGTAAGAATGTTTTTGCACCTTAAAGCAACATTCGGAATTACCATATAGATCAAGCATTAAAAACATCCAGCAACTGACATTTTGTAAGTATTCGTTTATGTTTTTGAGGGAATATTCTCTCAGATGTAAAAACAAGTGCCACTAGCAGCTTCGTTTCTCAACAATTCTTCTTTGTGCGTGTTTTACATACGAAAGCGACTTCAAATTCTACACTAATAGCATAACTTGAATGATTCAAGAGGACTGTTTCAAATAATATACTTTTCAGCATGAACATAATTCTAATCCATCGGTAGTTTTTCATCAAAATCCATGCAACAATGTTCTTCAGATAAAACAGAAGATTTTTGAGGATCTGATTTAATTATCTTTAGTAACGACTAACTAATTACAATAGACACTATTAACTTATCTTTTCCTTTCCTAAATTTTATTTCCTTTTCAAAATTCTTTCCAATGAATTCTTTGCTCAACATTGAAAAGTTCTTCTTCCTGACAAAGGACTCAATTCTGGCTGGTTACGGCCATAAATATTGTTGTGAACTAATTTTATGCACTGTTACTTTAATGCTCTGCTATTCTTTCCAAAGATTGATCCTGATCTATAAAGAATTTGTAGTCAGAATAACTATTTTTCAGGTACTGATCAATTCTTAAAATGAAGAATATCATTATGACATGAGTATCTTTGTTTGTTGATCTAGTAGTCAGCAGTTACCTTAAAAGGTTGCTATTGTAATATTATCTTGAGCCGAAAAACGGTAATCGACTCATACGTACTATCGAATGCATTATTCCATTGCAGGTCGTTGATGGTTTAAGAAGATTGTGATGAAGGCACAACATTCTAAGAGAAGATTTTTCGACAAAATTTCAGACGTTGAAAACAATTCCAAGCATTGGGTCAAATATTGTAGCGTAGGATTACGAGACTTGTTGTATCGAGCAATGATCAGTTGAGAGAAGTTTAAAAATTTCACGAGGATGACAAGAAATCATTTTGGAGTTAAGTTTCACTACTCTAGCTTTGGTCTCTGTTCAATATGAATAATTAGTGTCTTTTTTACGACTATGGTAAGCTTCATGGAACGTATATTGTTCCAAACTAATGTTGGGATTAGCCCTATACTTCTATTTTAATAATCGATTATTTTCATTGATAATATCTTGCATAGTATGATATCATTCCAAGTTCACTTGTATTCAATGCTTTAGTTAAATTGTACATCATCCTTCACAAATGTTAATGATATTGTTTCATGCTATAGAAAAGATCCTTGTTCTGTTCGATTATTTTGAATGGTATCAAAATGAGAAGGAATAAATTATTTGAAAAAAAAATTCGTTCTCCGAAGTCTGCTTCGATTTAACTCCAACAATAGACCTAAGTCTGTATAAATGCACATATAAATATATATATATATTTGATATTCGGTATTGAATTGCTCGAAGTGATAAGAAAAACAATCGACTCTCATTAATCATCCAGCTTAACAAACCATCAAGAATGTAATGTATGTTAACATCTTTAGTATCGTATTGCCGAGCATCTATGGTATCTATACATTTTTCCAATGCTTTAGTTACTAATTTAGAATTGTTACACCTTTAAAACTAGCCGATCAAGTTTAGTTCTATGAAAAGATTCATGAATAATTTCTATTGTGATGAACCAACTAGTGTTAGCATTAGTTCCGTGTGCTGTAAATTGAGTCACTATTCAATCGAATCGACTTGATGTAAGTAAAGTATTAATGAGCTCTATCGGTCTTCTAATTGCTGTATATGTTATTAGTTTAATTTCCTAGTTGTGACATGTAGTATAGAGTGAATCATTACCATGGGAGATGCATGTCGCATATGTTATTTATTTTACGTTATTTAGTAAATCAAATAAATTGACAATATGACGCAATAGATTCGTTTTTAGATTGCGTCGAGTATAATTGGATCAGTAGATTTTTTGAATTAAGACGGGGAGGATAACTTGGGTGAATCTGGCTTCCTAAAATCAAGTGTTTCTTGTATTTGTCTGTGAATGTTATGATTTCTTTTATTGCGAATAAGACATGCCGCAATTTAAACGACATTGAATTGTCATTAGCAGTCCATGTTTATTCGAATTTATATTAGAATATTAAGGTCAATATTGTGTCTTAATTCACATCTTCTAATACAGAATAAGCAAGGCATGTTTCATTAACTAGTTGACAATCATATGAATCAAGGAGAACGATTGATGAAGAAATAAACTTGTTTTCACTGTAGTCTATGTAGGAATAATTCCAAACACAAAAAACTTCATTCGTTCTTTATTTTCTCGCTTGTTGCTCGTATGACGGTAGTCAACACGTGACATTGCTGTTTGCATTTTTTTACACTGTGCTTGATTAAATACTCATTCCGTGTCTGTCAGACAGAATCTAGTGAGTGTGTAAAGCAAAGAAAAATACTGAATTCTATTTGAATAATCAGTGCGAAAAAAAACAGTTTTTTATATGTAGATCATATGTGAATTCCTTTATTCATACTATTTGTCAAATAGAGGGAAAGTTCTACAAACGTCAGAAGTGAAGCCGATGGACTCAACGTCATGGTTGTCCTCAAATACGATGTCGTTAGTTAATTTACGATAGCATAGATTTAAATAAAGTTCAACTTTCTTTTTCAGGTTTGATATTGTGACGATATTTGAAGATTTATCGAACGAACTATTGTTTAGCATATTCAACTATTTCGATGCTTATCAACTACATTTTACGTTTGGACAATTGAACAGTCGTCTCAACTCATTGCTTGCTGATACGAACGTGCATTTCATTATTGATCCTATTCCATTGAACGAATTTCCATCGTTTGCTCTATCACTTGATATTAATCATATACTATCTTTTACTTCCCGAACTTTAGAAAAGACACGTTCATGGCTCTTTGATAACGATAAAGTCTTACAACAATTTTCAATGATTCGTGCACTGACTTTGTTCGACGTTACCTATGGGATTCTCAATCGACTACACGAACGTCTCCCCAATATCAAGAATACACTTATTTATGCTAATATTGGGGGTACGTACGAGTTGAAAAACATTGTCTTCTACGATAAAGTTCTGAACCCGAGATTTCTCGATTGAAAAAAAAAGAAAAAAAAAGAAAATTCTAATGAAAATGTTGTTTGATCGTTGACATTCATTACAGAGTTTGTCATCAAATCTATTAACAAGTCTATTGTATGGTTTTCAATTTAGATGCAACAAAAACAGCCAAAAATGCGCATAAAGATGAATATATTTATTTTAAACATTGGTGTCCAACACATGAATTCTGTTCGAATAAATTTACCGTTCTTCGTTATTTTATTACGGATTCAGAGTATAATCATCAAGCATTCGGTCTTTTAGTACCAACAATATCAAGAATCACGTATTTTCGACTCGCTCACGTTTATTCAATCATTTGGCTTCTTCATCTCTTCCGATATTCACCTCACCTGAAAGTATTGCATGTTGAAGAGATCTTTAGTGTATTGGATGATGACGATATTTATAATCGTTATCCAACCAAGAATCCAATCATATTTCCTTGTGCTCTCAGAATGCATACTCTCGTATTTAAGAATTGCTATTGCGAACCGATTTCTATCGAATATATTCTTCGTGCATGTCCATTTTTAATACGATTCTATTTGAATTCAACGGTGGATTATCCTAGTGATGATAATGGGATTCGTCATCAGATACATGATCCAATGCTTTGGCAATCGATGATAAATCAATGGGGACAAAATTTAATCGACTTGAATGTAACTATTAAAGGAAACAATTCATTTATCGATGAAGATCTCACTACTACCTTTTGGCAACTTAGATCTTGGCAAATAAAAACTGTACGAGAACCACCGTGTTTCATAATTCAGTCCAACCAAAAAATAGACAAATGTTCTTTGCTACCTATAAGATAAATTAAAAAAAACTTTTTGTGAAGTCAGATTATTGAATACATACTATAATAAGTAAGCATAGCTTGTTTAAATTCTTGACAAATTTCTACGAATTTTTCTCATTAGAGAAAGCAAAATGCTAATTATCAAACTTGATTTTTTAATTAGACATGTTAATACTTTGTAAGTCTTGTCTTTCTGATAAGTATTACAATATCAGTGAACAACTCACAACTATAATGTTCAAATAGTAATATCGTAGATAAAAGATTTTGGATATTTTATTGTTCTTAAATGAGTATATTTTCATACTGAGCGATGTTGTAGTTGATGAGCAAAAAGCAGACTCCAGCATATCAACATACTTATGATAATATTGCCTATTCAAGTCTGTGCACCAAATACGACAAATAACTAGATACAATGGAATACTTTTAAATTCTCAAAAAATGATACACATAGTGTAAATTCATAGATCAATA
The DNA here is from genome assembly GCA_900239685.1 of Rotaria macrura. NCBI lineage: Eukaryota > Metazoa > Rotifera > Eurotatoria > Philodinida > Philodinidae > Rotaria > Rotaria macrura. The sequence goes on from OENT01000022.1 coordinate 282,351, forward strand.
TCGATTGCTTTTCAATACATGAACATTTTCTTGACTCATCCACATTGAAATTGTTTCAGGATGGTAGTTATGTAACAACTCATTTGATAGACGAAGGGAATAGTTTAGTAATTTAATTTATCTTCTCTCGAATCATAATGTCTGGTATCTTGGAATTTTTATCACAACATGAATAAACACTCAATTGTCGTTGGTATTATACAGGTGCATTGTATTTCGATAGCAAACATTACACTCGAAACTAGACAATATCGACCTTCTACTGAGTGTTTTGTATCATTCATGTTAGGACAGAATATGGGCGAAGAAAATATCTCTATAAGAATCTATGAAGTAAGTGATCCATTCTGAACGATGTATCTATCATTCGATTGACTCTATGAAAGTGCTGCTTGGCTATTTCAAAGCATCGGACCGAATATTCAGTCAAAAATAAAAGTATCCTGTTGTATGATGTTTTCGATAGTCTAAAATGGCTTCATAGACTGATATACTTTTAAAATTATTATCGAACTTGTGACAAAGTTAACATGTGCATGAATCCAGATGTGGACATCGATTACTATATTATAAGTTCCATCATCATTTCTGCACTTACATGCCTGACTGAGTCAATTTGACGCCATAAAAGATGCCCGAAGATTATACACAAGGTTAGGTACCTTGATATAGTCGAGTTTGACCGTTTTGTAAACGCTTATTTATACAGAACATGATCGCTATTACATGATGCAATCAATATGAATTCTACATTTGTTTTTGTAATAAGATCATATCTCTTGTAGATAGAACAATACACTCTTTTAACACTCGTTTAAACTTTTTCAGTGACGAGTATCAATCGAGAACTGAGGAAATTAACCTGATCGGATAGTGAATGGTTTTCATCGTCTAACGACGATATACCGTTTACACATTATAATAAATACTGCTTAGTAAAAAAAATGTTTCGTATTCGCTTGTTTATCTCATCAGTATGAAAGATGGGAAACTTAGCGAAAATAATTATTGAACTAGTGCAACGTATTCAAAAAGTACGATGTTAAAATGATGAAACCAATCGAATAAATGCGCATATTTCACTACTTTGTAGAATTTCCAGAGGCGTGACGTAGCAGCTGATAACTCATATCAACTGGCCGGTTACATGGGTAATAATTATGATAAAATTTCACAGTATAACTCATGAGGTGCAATAGTAAAGTAAACAGGAAGAAGCATGGGTACATATATGCATCGATATAAGTGTCTTTTCCGGGACTCTGCCTTGTACAGTATGACTTCCAAGTCAGTTATTTTCCGGAAAAATCATCCGTCGATTTGTATTCGATGAAAATATATATTTTAGAATAAACCAGAACATAAAAATAATATTTGAACAATCAAGCATTCAATCAACGTCAGTGTTCTAGGACCTGTGATTTTCGAGGTCGATTCGATTTTGTTGTACACTTTCAAAACTTAGCTCAATAGTGATTTGATTGATATTAATTATAAAATAGTCTAGTGTCGTTAGTTTCCAATAAACTGCGGTTAAAATCAACTGATTATATGTGAAAAGATGACTATGATTAAAAGAATATGTTGAACTTGCCAAGAAATGGAGAACGATATTGTTGTTGAAGTAAATTGATTGGTCGTCAATTATGCTCGATGCCAACGTAAGTAATAGTTTATGAACGTTCTCTAAAAGGAAAATAGTGTCAAATCTTTTGAAGAGTTCTACAAAAGCAATACATTTCAAATGCTATTGTTCGGAATGATGATTTCATTTAGTTCTAAAGATCAGAGTAAAGTTCCTACACTAATGATAAGCGAACAAGTACGAATCATCCATTTCATTGAGATTTAGTAGGATCGAGAGACTTTACCGAAATTCTTTCATAGGAGTAGTAAGTAAATGAAACTTAATCAACGAGCATATTACACGTGTTTTTAGATTTGAATTTGCTCTTTCTCTCTAACTCAGTCTTCATTCATTTAAGCCTCACCCGCCTCTCAAGTCGCAGTTATCACTTAGAAAGATCAGTTTGAACTGAAATTTTCAAGGGTGATTAGTCCTCATGAGAAATGGTCGCGATAAAATTTCAGCTTGATATATTTAACTGAGCCGAAGATATGGCTTATTGACATACAAATTATGGCCTCCAACAGAATCCGTAAGGCTCGGCCAATGGGAGGGCGATGAAAGTTGCAGTTATCTTAAACTAAACCCAACACAAATACGCAACTTTTGTCCGAACAGAATTTTAAAATTTACTTTAACTCGTGTTTTGCAAGTATTTTACTCGAATAGAAGTCAAAATTTGACTGAAAATAATCACCTGTTGATATTGATTGAATCTGACTATTCTCAATTCAGAAATCAAATATAAAAAGTCTGGTCGGATAAGATTTTACTTACCAGGAAGGTTTCAGAATTGAAAAACTAACCTTCATGTCTTAAATGGCTGGAAACTAGTTTCATTTTTTCTGATGGAAAATCTTGTCTTGAGAAAAACTATAAATAAATTTAAGAATCTTTATTTTTGTTTAAACTCGAAAAAAATTCGGAAAAGCAGATCTATCTTCTATATTTTTACTCTGAATCTTTTCGATGATGTCATGAATAGCTTCAACTCGCTCCATCTACAAACAATCTTTGCTTTTACCTGTATTATTTCAACTGAAGCGCCTATACTTATGAAATGACATGTATGGTGCTAAGATTGATTAGCTACGAAATCTCACTGAAGCGGAAGCTCACTGAATTCTCTTTTGATTATTTCTAAGCATGGTTGAATAAAGCTTAGGCGTTTACCTATGAAAATATCAATTTGAAAAAATCTTCATCTTTAATACAAAAACTGTTCAGAATTCTTAACTTTTGCAAAAATATACCAGATTCCATTGTTTAAAATCTACTGAATTTCTTAAGAAATATTTGCTTCGATTTCCCTTATAAGGATCCCTTTTTTCTACTTCACAGAAGAAGATATTATGCCTTATTGTCTATCGACATTACGGCCCCCCCCCTAAGAAATTTAATTTTTCGAAAAGATTGATGTCTGAATTTTAATTGTGGGTAGATGCCTTACAGTCTCGTGTTTCAGAATATATATAGGCTGTTTGAAAAAGGATCGATTTTAAGTTTTTCATTGAGAAAATGCTATACCGGACTGTCTTGTCTTTCTACAAAAACAAGTAGTGGTAAGGCCATTTTTCGATCAAGCTAGTTTTGTAAAACTAATTGCATGACTGAAATCCCCACACAATTCTGAACAAAATGATGTTTTTTCCTGGTTAAATAATTGTCATCGGAAAACAACAGTGAACAATTCAGAAATATATTATTACCCTAGCTTTTTCCAATTTTTGACAATTTTCCACAACTTTCCCTACAAGTTTCTTTTTGATATACAGATTAAACATGAAAAACTGAGCAAGTCTGTATAAGTAAGTTATTGAATGGACCTTTGGTTAAAAAAATAGTTCAACTAAATTTCTAATAATATGAATTTTTTCTCTTTTTTTCAAGTTTTTAACCAAATAAGCTTAACCAACATTAATTCTAACCCCTTAATTGAACGACATCGATACAACTATCATTTCTGCACATATGCATTGTATTTCTTCTTTCATGAACTTATTTTTTTATTAAAAGGTAGTGATTTATGAAGCAAGGTGAAAAGATCATTGTCCGATCGGGAACTGCTACGTTTTCTATTTGGAGAAATTTTTTATTGAAAACAAACCACATATTCGTGATCTACGTGTCGAAAATGCTATGTCTAGACCAAACTCGTGTAAAAAAAGGAAAAAAAGCATTTTTCCTTAAACAAAACCCACTATTTTGTTCAGAATTATGTGGTGATTTCAGTCATGCAATTAGTTTTACAAAAACTAGCTTGATCGAAAAATGGCCTTACCACTACTTGTTTTTGTAGAAAGACAAGACAGTCCGGAATAGCATTTTCTCAATGAAAAACTTAAAATCGATCCTTTTTCAAACAGCCTATATATATTCTGAAACATGAGACTGAGGCATCTACCTATGACAAAAACTCAGAAATCAATTTTTTTCAAAAATTAAATTTGTTAGGGGGAGGGGTACCGTTAATTTACTATTACTTTAGATAGAATAATATTTACTGAAGCTTTGCCAGGTGCATTCACTTTCATGTGATAGCTCCATTAATACCAGGAATCAATGTTCTATAAAAAGAAGAAATCCGTTTCAATGATTATCAATCAGTCACTAAAAACATCGAACTTCCAATACTTGACAATTCACCTTACATAACACTTTTCACGGCAAAATTACTGATAGACAACTCCTGATATTAGATCTAGTACTTGTTTCATTAGCATGACAAGCTTCATTGTTAACAGGTTTGTCCTTACTTCGCCATTGGTCAATTTTGAAGAGTCCACTCAAACACGAGAGATTATTACATGCAGCAGCTCATATGCTTGTCCATGCAGGTATCAGCTTACTTATGATAGAAATCCAACACTTGAAACTTTCATCTATATAAAGAATGTGTAAAATAGTTGATGAAATCCATGCACGATTAAATGCATTCATTGAATGATACAAAATTGGGTCATGAGATTTGATGGAAGGTTCTGAATCGAAATGGAAATGAATGATTTGAAAAGAAGAATTTTTATGTTATTCACAATATAACAAATACCATACAGTTTGTGATGAATGTTCGATATATTTATAATTAAAATTTAATGTTAAGTCTATAGAGTTATTGCCAAAGGATCTTCTCTTAACTTCTTATTTACGCTAGTTCAAAGTTTGGCAGAATAATATCTATCACATGAAACATGTATGATTCACGACTTTCATGAATGTATTATATAACGGTCAGACATCATCTGGTATAAGGATTTTAGCAGCAGTTTTTTTCAATGAAACTTCGAATGAAATACCGTCACTCTTTCAATATTACGATAGAAATGAATGTAAAGAAAAACTTTTTGTCTTTTGAATAGAATAAATCGAAAATCGTTCAATATTATTTAAATAGAAATTACACTGTAGTCATCTGTTAGCCGTACCTTACTGGAGCAAAACAGCTAATCCAGTTTTTTTTCATTCGCATGTAGTTTGTGAAAATATGTTGTTTTCATATAATTATAACATTGAATACCTCTATCAAAAACAACGAAACTTCACTTGAACTATTTCTCATTCCTATGTTCCTCTCTAGATACGTTGATTAAATATTCTTAAGTGAATGATGATTTTGTATATTGTCTTACTTTTTTGGGGCGTCTCTCAATCATTGACAATCCAACTGAAGGCAACTTGTTCATGGCCTGGCCATTGTGCTGGTGATCCGTGCACAACATATAACGATTGTGATGGATCGATGGTTTGTGTTAACAGTAAATGTAGTTCACTGGATGCTACAGGATGCAATGCACCATGCATCTGGACCGGACATTGTTGTGGAGATTCCTGTACGTCTTACAATGACTGCGATGGATCGTTGGTATGTATGAATGGAAAATGTGGTGTTGAATCAACCAGTGGCAGTTCTTCTGGCACATGTTCCCCGTCTGGTGTATTGAAAGGCAAAAAGTAATTGATTAGTATTGCTATTATGTGACGTGTGTATGCGGTTACTTTTCTAGTACCTTCTGCAACACAGAAAATATGTCCACGTGCTGCAGGGCAGGCGTAAATTATACTCAATATAGATGTTCTCCAGATTCAACGGCTTCAGCTACACTCACATTGAACAGTTTTAGACAAGGCGGTGATGGTGGTTATGGAGGTGCATGTGATGGATCTTTCTACCCTGATTCTCAACGAGTCGTCGCCTTATCAACTGGGTGGTACAATAGAGGTTCAAGATGCGGAAACATGATTACCATTCGTGGTAATGGCAGAACGACAACTGCCAAGGTTGTCGATGAATGTGATTCCGTTAACGGATGCGATGAAGAACATGCGGGGCAACCACCGTGTCGAAATAATATTGTTGATGGATCACCAGCTGTCTGGGCGGCCTTAGGCATATCTACGAGTGATCCACGATATGGACAGATTAGTATTTCATGGAACGACTAGTTGCGATTTATTCAAATAAAATGAATTGCAAGAATGGGGAAAATAAATTCAAGAGATAATTGTGTAAAACGTCAAGCTGCAGTACTAGAAGTGTCCCTATCGTGTAGATACAGATTTTCACCAAGGTCTTCTCGAAATTAATGTGAAACCCGATTTTAGTGCCCATTATGAATGTGCATATGAGTAAAAAATGAATTGGTTTGTTTCATAATTCCTCTTAACATTCTGTATATTTTTTTCTTCAGAAATTTAAGACTAGATTGAGTGATAGGAAACTGGTTTAAGAAAGAGACAAGAAACGTTTGAGAAATATTGACAAATCTTTCACGAGTAAGTTGTACATCAAAAATCTGTTTTAAACTCGATTCCTAGATGAAGTTTAACATTCAATATGAGAAACACGGAGAATGTTACATTTGTTTCAAGAATAGAATCTACTCTAAGGTTGACAGTATGTTTATGACCATTATATTTTACTCAAAAGTTTCTAGCAAAATGCTAAATACACCCCACCTCTCTGCAGCTCAAAAACATCATCACGGAGAGACAAGTTTCCTTTACACATTATGATGAAAAAGAAAATGGTTATCCTATTCTAATCAACAGAAGACATTAGGTTCCTCTACTTTTATTCAACTAGAAAATGGATCAAAAATATCTTTGTGCTATAGATGTATACCTTGCGGGGTGATTACGGATACGCTGAGCAGTCACTATCAGTATAAAGTCTTGAATGAAAGCAAGTTCATCATATCTTCATTCTCATTCCTATCTTAATTTACATTTACGTATAAATCCATAGTTACACATAAACTACCATCCCCTACATGTGCTAATTTCTTTTAACCTCTATCATTCCATACGATAGATTATGACGTTTTAGCGCTGTGAGTATTTCAATTAAGATATGACATTGAAGTTACTGATAACCATCACGCTCTATTGCAAAGCACTCCCCTAGATTGACTAGAAGTCATATATTTTTTAAATACTGCATCTGAGTATTAACTATGCCAACATCACATGGCTTCGTATGATGAGAACAATATCAGAAAATATTAGGGACACTGAAAGAAAAACGGAGCATTATAACTAATATATATATTTATGAAGAATGACACGATAGAAAAGGTTTAGATTTCATTTGCTTTCATCGGCTAGATAGAAAGCTCTATTACAATAGTTAACAATAGAATCTTTTCTTTATTTCTGCTATTCTATGAAATTGACATATTATTCGACTGATTTCTAAGATGCATAATCCATTTATCTATCTATCTATATCTATATATATATATAAATACTCATGATCACAATAGTATCATTTGGTTCAAAACTAATGTTTGAGAATTGACACATACATATATGCATTAGTTATGTTGAAGCAATCCTTTTTTACATCTCTGAATTGGTACGCAGTCCAAAATCAATATATACTTCATGTTAAAGTAATCACAATTTCAAAAGAATGTCTTCAGCATATGTGCTAGTGACTCATCACAACAGCTATTCTCTAGATTCTGAACCATGGACATACTCTCTCACTTTTGAAATAAATATTTTGATATTATGTGATTGATCTGTTTGAAATCTGACGGCTGACGTACAGCTGCAGATGGACCAGGACGACTATTAGCAAACAGTCTTCGATGTTGCTCTTCAGCATTCGGAATTTATTCTATATTGTAGCCATCATAATTCGATACTGGAGAAAGTTCATGAGACAAGTTTCTTTTGTACTTATATGTCATTTGACAGAAGAATGAATGGGCTTGAATTCGATATTTCACTTAATTAAGCATGAAACAGTGTACAAGATTTCTTACAAAATGTATAATAACTGCATCATTTAGCATAAAAAAAAAATGGTCATAAGATAGGTAAAAGAAATCACTACGAGAAGTTCGGTGTGTTCAGTGAAGTATATGAAAAAGTGTCATTTTCATAATCGACAAGACAAAATAGTGAAGATGACACTATTAAGAACAGGTTTCAAAATATAAAATCAAATTTGGAGAAGAATCGATTTCATCCCTTGATGATCTCTCAGTTTTTTTTTATGATTAAATTTTAAAAGTTCTTCGTCGACATTGAATTTGTAAGTACGAGTTATTTATAACGAGTAGCTTACTTCCAAAATCAGCTGTTTTTTAACGTAGTGGAGATTTCAATTATAACACTTTTCCTCCTTTTTCCATTTTAGGATTGACTTCACAAATAAATGAAACATAATGGAAATATCGTTGGTATTTTAACGCATGCATTATCATTTTGAAGGAATAATAATGGCATTGTTCGATCATTGCGTAGGAATTCTGATTTATTTATAGAAGGTCATGATACAATAGAATGTAATATAAATGAAAAGAATATTCTTTTATTTTGATCAGTATATTATTGTGCTGTTGATGATTAATATCGATGTTTAAGTCAATCAGACTTTCGATTTATATGCTGTTCTCATTATATTCTATGATAGAATTTAAAGGAATCAAAATCGATGAAATTTAGCATGATTTTTCTTTTTCAGAATGATTAAAATGTTAACGTGTTAATTATTTATTTTTTTCAGATCCCTTCGTTCAGAATAAGCATATTTTAAAACCTGGAAGAAAAAAAGCTCATTATGGACACCATTCTTACTATACTCTTCCTCTGTTTGCTGAGAAAAAAGTAGGATTTATAAAAAAAAATACGCAAAATATTAACAATAAAAAGAAAACAGTGATGGAATAATTTTTATGAGATTTTAAAAAAAAAGAGAATAAATCGAATTGAATAAAGAAACACATATGTTTCTTTCTGTAGTTGAAAGGCGATCGATTCGATAGTTTTTTCTTATTTTCTTCTCGTTCTTTTCTTGCTGCATTACACTTTTTTTTCTTTCATCTATCCTAACTCGCATTTAATTTTGCCCATGCATGCTCATACTATGTAACTAAGTCGTTGTCGTCATCGTCTCACCTCAATCACTTCGCATATGTAGTATATATTATATATATTTACTGGCCGCCATCGAACAAATTTTAAAATAAGAGAACACGTAGGAGAAAAACTATGTATTACATCGATCAATTCGAACGATTGTTGTTGCAGTCGTCTCCCTCTAAATATGTGAGTTGTTCGATTTTCATCAATTGATACCAGTTCAATATACGTTTTATATAGGAGTTAACCGTTGAGAAGTCCGTAGAAGAAATTAATTCGACAACTGCTGTGTTCCGTCGATGTTTCATGATATTTTTTGTTATTCTACTTCTTATTATTTTACATTCAAAACCAATCGATAACTAATTATTTATGTAATCCTATTTCAAAATGATACTTCCAAGCTGTTACTTCGATTAGCTGTAGGCGAACAATATATCTTGTCTCTTTTATTAGTTTTTGATAGAAAAAAAACGAACTTCTTTGTTTCAATAGAGATTTTCATATTGTTCTTGTTCGTAAGAGATAACGATTGTTGTGATGTTGACAACTAACAATGATTACTTAATAAAACTACGATTAAAATAGTGATTATTGTTGACATAAAATGTCATGGATTGAAGTTTTGCCTCTAACATTTCCATGCAAGTGTACAATAAATATATGATAAACAAGGTCTGATGGCAAAAACAAAATCATAGAATATTGATATGTGATAATTTTACTTGTTGCTAGATTGCATTGTTCGTTTACAAAATGAACCAAAAATTTTATTACGTATTTCCTGTCTCTCCTTCTTGATGAATAAAATATAAAATTATTAGTTACACTCAAGCCCTTGAAAAAATGTATACAACACTCACAATCGAAAATAAATACCAATTAGAGTTCGACCTCCAATGCCATAAATCTATGTTTGCCTAAGAATAATCAATTTTGCTGAAAATTTTACACCATGTCTATCCGATCGTTGACAGTTCAAGGCAGCAATGATAGTCAATATCATTGAGCTCTGCATGAGTTCTTATGTAAAGTCGAAAGTCGATAAGTAGAGTTTCGTGCACCGAGAATGTTTTCGACAAAATGAATTCTTAAGATCTTGAACTATTCATTGAAACTTACGTTAGATCAGAGTTGTCGATATAGCCGACAAAACATTGATTTAATTAGCTATCGTGTAATATTCGTTATTAAAACAATGTAAAAAGTTACTTTTTTTCTATCTCAGAAAACAAAATCGTTGTATTTTTTAACAATTGTTAACACTCTTACTTCATGATTGTTGAGCATATGATGATCTATCCCTTATGCCTGAAGTTGAATATCCATATTTTTTTCCTGTTAAGTTCGATCACGATAGAAAGCTCAGTAATCTGTTACTGTATGTGACACTCACATGTTCTTGATGTTGAAGACTTATGCATAACAAAACTCAAATGACTTTACTAAATGAGTTTCAAAACTTGAGATTCAACTTGAGAGTTTTCTAATAGCATGAATCAAATATTTTTGAATATTTGGCAAATCAGAAAAATTCTTAAGTAGAAAATATATGTTGTTCTAGTTTCTACGAAGTTTTCGAACATATCTCTCATTCTGACAAATAACTATCAATGCATGTTCACGAATCTTTCGCGTTTTCTTCATAATAACACCATCGTATGGGAGAAAATGACAATTAAGAACGAAAATTCTTGATAAAGTTTTCAAGTGGTAAAAGCAAAACAGAAAAAAAATGAGAAAGATTCTCTGAAACAATTCATTTTTGAATTAGAATTATTAACACTCAACGGTTTACTTAAAAAATTGAAGACATTTAAATGATGACTGATTACGTAACATTAAAAGTTCCACATTATACAAGAGTATTTCGTTTTTTTCTTAATGCATCAAGTAGAATTAACATGGTTTTTTTTTTCTGACAGGTTTATTAGTACAACTACACTTCGAAGTTCAAAATATGCATTAAGAATCAATGAAAGAAGTTCACAATGGTTCAATAATGAGTATGACAATTATTACATTTGAAGTTTCTAATCCATATCCTATACTATTAAATGACAACTCACAATTTGTTGATCAAGAAAATACGAATTCACATTAATTTAAAAGTTGTTTATCTGTTTCGTCAATTTAGATTTCTCACCAATGGAAAACTACAGTTATAGTGGATTTATACTTATTTTTGACGAATATTGTAGTAATTCTACACTATAATTAAAACCAATTCATCGAGAAAGTTGAAAATAAAATTTTTACATTGTAGAAAAACATTGAATTTTTTTCTATTCAATGTTGAGTACTGTTGCTAAGAAGATGAAAAAAAATTAAAGCCGATTCTCTCGGTTGAAAGTACAAAATCTTTTAAAATATTCAAGCGTGAACAATGCTGAATCGAGTCTTTTCTTTGTTTTATTTTTATCAGATATTTTAATTAGTCTTTTTTGTTTCCGATATCCATCAAGACCTTGATACTTTTAACAAATAAAAAGGTACATTGACCTCAGATTTGTAAGACCAAAACTTTGAGCACTAGGCATATTTTTCTGACATTAATAAACTAATCCGGAGTTCGGATATTACAAGAATTTAATGAACTGTTTTCTACCACCGGGCATTAGTTCAGCAGAGCCAATTTCAAGTTGACTAGCAGGAAATAGCTTGTATTACTGCTCAATATGAAATAACGTTAATTAAATTCACAAGAAGTCATTCGACTGTTGCTATATAGAATGTGTCGGCAATGATCAGTATACTGGAAAAGTGATCAAAAGAGAAAATCATGAAAAAATATCGTACAAACTGACATCTTCTGTAATTGTTAGCATACAAATGGCCAGTTCATTCGAATATTTTCACTACTGGTAGTGTAAGACAAGCAATACTGATGATGACTAGTATTTGACATAGATTAACTGGAAGAGTTTACTCCAAAACACTATCAATAGACTAGAATTCTATAATCAGAACTGCATCCGCTCCACCTTGATTAGATTTCAACCTATCAAAAATATTCATATCCGCATTAATTTTACTGTAAACGTATGTGTAAGATCAAAGTAAGGTCAAAAAATATTGAAATGCTACACTCTATGTATTATAATAAGAATTCTATGTCCTGAAATGTTTAGTGCGTTTATCATGAACAGTTAGAAAACAAAAAACAAAGCGGCTATCGACGTATTTGAATGCTTTTTTCACTTACATTTGACCTCTTTAAGAATATTATCATTATCACAAAGAATCAAGCTGATGCCTCTTCCCCCCCCCCTCTCCTCCCGCCCCCGTCCTCTCTAGTTGAAACTTTTACAAGCATTCTTTGCTTAATTATTACATTGATATATTTTTTCCTTCGATCTTATTACGACAAATCACCATATCATTTATTGGTACTTATGAAGAGCAAACTTGGACATTGTAACAATCTAATATATTTATATGTCATTTGAATTGCTGTATTCATTCTATAAGTGTAGCGTTGGAGATTTACCAAGTATCAATTCCTTTTTTTCCGACCATGAACAATTGTATCGATGACAACTTCTCAGGCATTGACAAAAGTGACTGTTACCAACTTAGATTAGAAAATTTTTTGAACAAAAATCAAACACAGAATCGTTCATATACTTCTTAGCTTCGAAATTTGAAATCATTATTTTTGATTGCATATCGAACAACAAACATTCATACTTCAGATTTTTATCCTTTTTACACACATAGTGCTCTAGAAATCAACTGTTGATTATTTTATATAATCAGCATTTAGTTCTATCAAATATTTTAGCATAACATTACTATGCATCTAAGAATGTATGTTGAAAGAACGAAAACAACTGTAGAAAATATTATGTTTAATCACGTTCACTTCGTACAATCTTAAAATGACTGAAAATACTTGTAAAGAATGTTGCTTTCATATCGCTAGAAAGAAATATTTTTCAATATTCTGTTAACATATTACATGTACCATAGTGTAAATCAATGTTATAAACGCACAAATGAATTCATCTGTACAAGTAACGAAAACAAAAACAAAAGAGAATAAGCCAGATTTTTTCACATTTTCAGAAATCAAACGTCATCATCAAACTTGACGATCTTAGTTAAATAATAATTAAAAAAAAATGTTTCCTCCAAAATGTATTCATAGTTTATTGATTATTTTACATAACCTTTGACAGTCACTTTGATCTGATGTGCCACAACTTCAGATAGACTGTTCTAATGAATGAATGACTAATAACTCAACGAAGTCGTGGAGGATTAAGGAAAGTCATACAGAATGGTCCTATACATTATTTGTTCATGTAGAAAAAAAAAAGGAAGAGTGCATGAAGTCATTTCATCGACATTGATCTACCAGCTACTCTTTATTGGATACACATGAAGAATCAGTTGTAAAGCTTCTGAAAAGCACATTCGTTCTATTTCGATTCTAAATTTACAGTAAAGTAGTATTCATGATGAATACAAAAAGTCAAGAAAAATCTTCTCGATCAAATTCGATCATAAAAAGTCTTTTTCTCAGTCGATAAAAAATATGTCTTAAAAAATACAAATCTTTCGGTATAAAATATCTTTTATAAAAAATAATAACATATTTGTTCTTATTGAAACATATATGAAGAATATACTTCGCAGCAAAGATTCTTCTTTTAATTATCTACATTGATGAAAAACAAAACAAATCGAATAGTTTCTTATTAAAGGACTTGTTCTTATCTATAAGTGTTAATAAATGATTGGTGATAATTAATGGTTATCTCTCTATAGAAGTGAACGTTTTCTTTTCGAGAAATATCGAAGAAAAGAGAGAGAAAAAAGGAAAGATGAAGGGCATGAATGTGTTGACCGATAGAGAAGAAAAATGTCTTTCTCGTACTTTTTTTTCGTTGGAAAGAGGAGGAATGCCTCTGAGATTATCAGTCAGCTGAATAGAAGACTAACAATAGAAGAGAGAAAGAAAAACTGCTAGTCATATTTTATTGTTTGAGGTCATTCTATCTGTATGTTTGTTTGATTTCATTTGAACGATAGTCATATTAATTTGAAATATATCATGGGTGGCACTATATCAGACATAGTTAAAGTCGTTGATGATGCTGTTAAACAAATAATATTACAGATCGATCCATCAATAACTAAGTTTAAAAATACAACATTAACAATACTCGATAATATTGAATCGAAATTTCAATCGAATAGTTCTCAAGCAGTATCATTACTTCGTCAAAATCTTCTTGTTTGGCTTTTTTTAACATTAGTTTTTTCCATACTTGTTTTGATGTTAATACGTTATCTCATTGATATATTACATAAATTACAATTCGGCATTTTAACACGTCAATATTCTACTTTATTTGTATTAACAATAATCATTTTTTGGATATTTTTATCGTCAGTATTTGGTGTTTTTCTAACGGAAGATATCAATTGGTCAACATTAAAAATTATTGTATTTAGTCTACTTTGTTCATGTGTACTATTATTAGCATTGCTTTGGTTTCGATTTCTATTATTCTATCAGAAAAGAATAACACGAAAATTAAAGATATTTTTTTGTCAATGGAATTCAATCAAAGAAAAAAACAATCGTTTACAACAATCATCTATGACTCTGCATATGTTAGCTTTTAAAAAGAATATTGTTAATGATCATATCAATCAAGTTTAAGCCAACTAACATTGTCTTGTTTTTCGTCATTGATTCTATGAAAAAATAATAATAATAAACCAATAAATCTTTTTCTGTTGTCAAAAACATCTTCCATATAGTTTAACAAATTTATTGAAAGTAAATACAATGTTTGATCTTGTTTGTAATCGAATTGACTCTATTCAATGTTAACATAAACTTTAGAGAACATATTTAGAAAACTAATGATCATTTTGAAGAGACGAGAAATGCTCATAGAATCATGATTCTTCTGCATAATATACATAGGCATTCCATCATTGAATTTTCAGTGCATGTGGTACATTGGCTTAGATAAACGTACATTTATTTAAAAAGCTTATTTTTTTATAAATGCCCCAATTATCTCTTGATGCCAAAGATATCTCTTTTGAAATTATGAAAAGTATTTTAGAGTATTTCAATTAAATCGAATATAATCAAGCATAATTTCTTCATTGTGATATTGATTTAGCATGAATATGTATATATATATACATAACGCCTGAAGAAACGTACTAATAAGCTTCATCTAGAGCTTCTAGGAATTGAGTCGAGATGAAATGCTTGTTTCGATCCAAATATTTTCACGTACGAGCATCAAATATGATTCGCTTGCATATCTTAACGTCGTTATTTTTTTTCTTCTACATAACAGAAAATCTTCTTGTCAGATAGTAAAGTGTAAGCGTTTTTTTCTGTTTTTATTTAGTAGATCATTTTTAACAGAGACTAAAGTGACGCGAATATGTCTTCTCTTGTAAACTATGAGTTTGAATAATTAATAATAAGAAAATATATGTTAATTGAATATAAAACTGTTTCTAATTATAGACGTAATTCGTATATACGGAGAAAATTTCTTGCTTAGTTTCGCAAAGGTTTCTAGCTAAAGGTCGGTAAATACTTCGAATTTATTCATAGACACTCAAGAATCGGACAAGACTTTGATTCAATACATTTTTACAATCACTTTTCATTCAGTTTGATTTCATTTTGGTATTCTTATCGATCTAAATTCAATGGACCGAAAAACAAAGTGATGTTCAGCGATTGAAAGAATAATTTTTCTGATTTGAATTTTTCATTAATTTCTTTTTCATGTGACAGGTTTCGTGATTGAGAAATTCATCTATGTCGAAAAAATGAATCAGTCAGTAGCAAGAAAGTTTACATAGAAGTCTATCTGATGTTTATCATGTAGAAAAGAAACGAATATTAAATAAACAATATCGTTTCTTCTTCAACCTTTGCTATCTCATATCTTCAGTGCAGTGCAAGATAATGACCTGAACAGCAAATGCTTAATAGAAATCTCTTGTGTATCACATTTGAGACTTTAGAGACTCTACGAGAAGTTCTTATCGTCCTTCGTTCATCTCTTGTATATTGATACGTCTTAAAAGGCAACTGGTGAACTCTTTATAATTCGATATCTTATGAATTCATCGCAGCTTTGTATGTTTCTTTATTGCCGAAGTTCATAAAAGCACTACACAACAAGAATTCGAGAATGATGAAAACATTTTATTATTGTTGGATTATACACTAACAACTAGTTGTTTACAGTTTTTTTTAGAAATACAAAGAAAAATGGCGATTTACTATAAGTAATGTTCGAGAATCATATTTCAATTCGAAGTACCATTGATTACACATGTTTACAAGCAGAGATATTAAATCTACGAAGACAATATGAAAGAAAAACGCAGTCTCGCATGATTTGAAATAACCAAATTTTCACAATTTAATGATGATTGACTTCTCGAGAAAATTTCGTTAGTGTATCTTCATTAATATAAATTTTCCTATTCTCGAAAACCTCTAATTTTTAAATTACAGATTTCAACTAATTATCTCACCACTATATGTACGGAAGAATAAAGATGAATGTATATCAATGTCTTATTTTATTTTGATTTACACTCATGGGTATTTTTAATCTTTAGAACGTGTGTCACTCCAATGGATAATTGTGCATCATAGTGCAATGCAGATTGTTTTAATAATGTTGTTCTCTTTGTTCTAGACAGTTTAATTTCTGCTTGTATTCAGTGTTCTTATTCATCGATTGTTCGTGAAATGATGAGAAACAAGAACAAAGTTTGTCTACAGCAATATATACGATAATGATATTAGCTACGTGGAGACCTATTAGAATGTATATCGTGTCTATTTTAAGATATAATGAACTTCTTCAATCAATTGTCATGAGACTGACTGGCACGTTCGTTCACCAAATTTCTGTACAATGGTAGTAATCCATTCTGAAACAGAAATGATTTATCTTTTTGTTTATTTCACAATGATGCGAACGAGCGAACATGAAAGTGACAACATTACTAAATAGTATATCAGTCAATTAATCAGCAATCATCATTTTCCAGTTTGTCAATGAATCTTCTGACCATATGAAACATTACGAAGAGGAAAAATCTTCTAAGACTCCGTATGAATGAGAAAAAATTTTGATTTCATTAGCAGATTTGCCAATTCTATGTTGTACTAAGATTAGATTTAATTGCATGAGAACAGTCAATAAATTAAATGTTTATATGTCATTCTTCACTTCCCGTCTGTATAATATGTTTAATCATTATACTATTGCTGTACGGGGTTGAATAAGATAGTGCAAAAATCTATTTCTTCCAATTAATATTTATTGGAGACTAGAACGATTCAATTCATTCACTTTTCATCATCAATAACTCAGGTAGTATATGCTTTACTTTTTTATTTCGTTCTCAAAACTCTTCAGGTGTAGTCATCCGATTTCCATCATCTTTTGTCAATACATATCAAGCAGTGCTCTCCTAGGTGGATTCGAATAACTTATTGATCCTTAACTCCTGTTTATCGAATTTTCGTGACAGGTTTTGCACGTGGATCGATTATTGTGAGCTAGATTCCATGGCTATTTTCAAAACTCAACATTTTCATCGAAGTTTCCAAGGAATTTTACCAGAGAAGTAAACAATATCGAAAGAAAAAATATAATAATATTCGAATCCAAAGGAAATGCTTGTTGAGATTGACTCATCGATGGACTTATGCTGCACTTTTTTAATATTAACACATTTGTATCGTAAGAACAAAGATAAATCTTCTTTCATTTATCTATTACCATTATGATTCAAGCGAAAACTTTTCTTAATGCATAAAAATGATAAAGTATTGTGTGAAGATGGATCTATTGTAATTTATATTTTTCAGTTTCGCAGAACGTAATTCATCTACGAACAGAAAATTTCTCTAAATAATAGAAAATTTCACTACGAAGAGTTAAATAGTTCTCTTCTTTGGGTGGGTTCACCTGAAAGGAAAAAAGATGCTTACAAATCAATCTCAAATAAAAATCGATGTAATTCTACCATATTCTTTTTTTTATCTATAATTCTAACAAAAAGCATTTTCTGAATAATTTGATTGCCATCGCATGAACGAACAATTAAAAATTTGCATTTTGTCGTCAGATCTCAAGAAAATAAAAATAGAACAGATACTTAAAAATATATTTCTTGATTATTAAATATTATTTGATAAAAAATAAGATCGTTCTGAGTTTTTTTTTATCAATATTTCTGAATAAAAAATATAACGATAAATGGGAATGAAGATAAAAACAAACGACATGAAATTTCGACGATTCAACGAATTCGAGAACGAGTAAATTGCACAATAGCAGCAACGACTGCTCCAAGGCATACCAATTTAAATGATATTGATGCATAGTTCGAAAATGATGAACCCACTTTTGTTGATTTGTCATCAATTGTTCTAAAAGTAAATAGAAGAATTGTTCTATATGAATAAAAACGACCAACAAAATTCGATGAAACTTTACATATTCATTAATTGTTGAATATCATCTATAGTTGACTGATTCCATTGTTTAACAATGCCTTGCACATGACCAATGCCAACAACACCAACAACCGTCGGTGGAACAAAACCAGTTTCATGTGTTTCAATAGGAATTCTTTGTGCACATTTTCTTAATGAATACGCTAAAAATTGATCACGTTCAGTTATAAAGACTCGAGATAATTCTGGATATTGATCACTCATTTCTAACAATAATTTTTCAAGCATGTCTTGTTCCATACATTTTTCAACATCTTCATTTCTAGAAAGAAAATTATTCATGTTTTTTTTGAAATTAATAAATTTAGAGCCAAAGAATCAACATCAACAAACGTTATTTTATCTCGGGTTGTCAATAAGGTCCAAACTAAACGAATTTTTTTCCAAGTCGATAAAGAATTGATGGCACGCTTTAATGTTATACCAACTGGACGATCGCCAAGGACTAGATTGCAGCCAGGTACTTTTAGAGCCTGTATATTCAACATTTCTACTTATGAGATCAATAAACACAAAAGAAAATCTTGTTTACTTCACGAAAAGCTGCTCGAAATTCTCCACCAGGTGCCATGCCTAGCTGTTTTGTTAAATGAGCTGTCATACTTAATAAAAGCACATGAATTATTCCATGTATAGCTCCATTCTAAAAATAAATTCCATAATTTCATTGATACATAAATCAAGTTTTGCGTCTATTTCAGTGAGTATTGGTTTTGGTTATTTTCGGCTTCTACTTTGAGAAGAAATCGTAATAATAATTTACATGTACTCAAGGACAAAGAAGAAGCGACATGACTTCAAATCTAATCGTATCATAAACTTGGTGCTTGCTAGAGAACTACAAAAGTAAGAAATTCTGACAAAAATGTATGAAATCCTTCGCACTACATGAAGTGAAAATCTCATTTATGATGAGAATATTATGAAGTCTCATAGGGGTAGAGCTTTGTGGTACTAGTAATACAGGTACTGGTGTTTTGGCACCAGTATCATTAAGAAAAATTTCTCGATCAGAACCTATGATTGACTGAATAAATTGGAAGTACGAGCATTGAGAAATGACTGACAGATATAACACGGTTAGATCAGGAACAAATTATTCTTGACCAGAACAGAAAATATTTAGCCCCAACATATCAGCACTAGATAGAACTCCGCACAGATCTTCAGATTAGAATAATATCACATAAAACTGTGAGATACAGTTCTAATCAATCGAATATCGATCGAGGCCTATATCATTTTAGTCACGAAACCAAGTACACACATGATGAACTTAGAGGGTGAGGGGTGAAAATCTTATGTTCATCTTCGTCGCTAATTTGTTCATTCTATAGGTGGTACCTTATTTATCTACGCTTCATTTATTCATGGGAAAAATGCTATGACCATAGTTAATATATTGAAAAACTCCGTATAGAATTCGATCTTGTCATATAGCAACGATAAGAAAAATAATCATTTCAATAAGAGCAAAGCGTTTCTTATATAGTCAATAAATAAATCTTACTGCTTTAATTATGGCTCGAAGTTTGGCAAAGTTGATTTCTGATGCTTCTTTCATTAATGTGTTTTCATCTAATGAAAGAATATTAACCTAGATATTCAATAACATGTTAGATACCTTCGACGAACAAAACAAGAATAATAAAACTTACACGACTTTGACATAATTCAACCATAACCACGTCAGGTTGGGTCATTTCAATTATCTATTAGAATTTTTAAATTTTCCATGTCGATACTTATTTAGAAAAAAGAAAACATACTTCTGCTACTTCACGTTGACTTTTTTCACTAGAAATTTAAGAATTTAGTAGAAATGAAAATAAAGCAACAATTGAATACCTGAAATGTGCTGTTCCAACAAGATACACTGTACCATTTGTTGTTTCATCTTGAAGTATCGTTATTGTTTCGGGTAACTCTGATGATTGAGGATGTTTTCGTTTTGGTAGTTTTTTAGCTTTCAAAAAATGATCGTAACTTGTTACAGTTGGCAATGATAGATCGTCAATTTCGATATCGTCTTGTTCAGGTTCAAGATTATTTTCACCTTCCGATTGAATTTCATGTTCATCAGTATCAGTTGTTTCCATATTTATATCTACAAGAAAGAAAGTTTTCTTTGTTTTTTGATTTTTCTATTCATTTCAAAAAATATCATTTGTTTTTTATTGTATTTCTTCTATCAAATATATACAAAAAAAAAGAAGGAGAAATTTCATTGGACGATCAGGAAGATTTCTTTCAATCGGTATAAAACATGATTTTATTTTGATTATATTCGAGGCTGTAATTGGCGTAGTCGTTTATTTTCCGCTCTAAGACGTTCGATTTCATCGATTAATTGAGCATTTAATGAATGAGATTCAATCTGATTCAATAAATCATTCTAAAATGATTATTTTTTCATTCATTAAATATCAAAAATAAATCGTTAAATTCTAAATATTAATTTACTCGTAGTCGTTCTAATTCAACAATAAAATTCATGTGCATTGACAA
This sequence comes from Rotaria macrura, assembly GCA_900239685.1. Classification (NCBI taxonomy): domain Eukaryota; kingdom Metazoa; phylum Rotifera; class Eurotatoria; order Philodinida; family Philodinidae; genus Rotaria; species Rotaria macrura. The sequence continues at coordinate 303,395 of OENT01000022.1, forward strand.
TTTCGTGCGATTAAGATCTTCTTTAAAATCTTCACGTAAAGCATTTACTCGGTTATCTAACATAATTTTTAATGAGTCATCAATATCATTTACATTTACATTTGTTCGATCTAAATTTGCCAGATATTGTTTTATATTTGTCATTAGTAATCATATTGAAATATAACTGAAGAAGAAATACGTACTGTGCCCATTTTCCATCGGAGATCGAACAGAGACACCACATAATTTTGTAAAATCTTCAAAGCTCATACAATCGTTAGTACTTACTGTTGATATGGACTAAAATTAAATATTCAACTTTTCTTCTCTCTCAAATACCTATCATTTGATTACTTTCTGTTCATAGCGATCATTAAAATCTATAGATATGAGATTATATGAGATAATCGGATCAAAAAATAAAACTTACATTGTCGTGGAGATGACATATCTTAAAAATGAAAAACGAAAAATTCAATTTTCAAATTTACTGAAAAACGATTGCAGAACATAGAAGATCTTCAAATCATAAATTATTCAAGTTGTTCTGTTTAAGGGTTTCTCATATTGGCATGTATGAGATCCTGAAAAGTAGCAGTTTATTTCTCAGGAAAAGCTTTTTAATTCATATCGTCTGATAGCTACGATAAAATCAAACCGTTCAGTTAAGTCAGCTGACTGACTGCACAAAGTGCAATTGACAGACTTAACTGCTTTTCACTAACTTTAGGTATCATGGTCAACTCTTCAGCCGCCCAACGCATATGTCATGATTCAAGTCAACAACTCGTTCTCAGTACTTGAACATCGTTTTCAGTGGATAAAAAAAGCTTAGCAAATCGTGAGAAAGTGACGAGTACATATCTTATATTTGTTTTCATAGTTCAGAAGCATTCTGGAAATGTAAGATATGCAGAAAACTATGTGGTAATGTATGATTCAATTTCAAGCGGCTATTGATATCTTACACGTTGTGTGTATAGACGTCTGGGTTACTTAATAACGTCTGAATGTGACTTGTATGGATGAAATACGAAGAAGGCAATGATGAACAACTGAAACTTTCCGTACATCACCACTGGTTATTCAAATTCGTTATCTCTCGCTTTTCAGTTGAGTCATGGTAGTTGAGTGCGACTAAAATTTACGATGACTTCCTCTATTTGAGTGTAGAGATTTTGAAATGGCAAATTTCACACAGAGTCATTTTCTACTATCTTTCAGACTCATGCGATCAGTCGACTTCTCTATCTGACCTTGGGTCGAATGGAAATCTAGTTTCTTCGTCTTTTCAGAATATGATTTCTAGAGATGGCATGAACCAAACTAGCGCAATGACTTGCATAAAAAAGACACGTTCTTTTTTAAGTTATTACTACTCTTCTTCTAAAAGGTATCCTCAGATATATTTTAGAAAGAGCAAAATTAAAACTCACTCACACTATATATATACACATATGTAATCATTTGTGTAATCGGGACATCATACTTATTCATGTGTCTCTGTATCCTTCAACTCTCGGCATTCTATTTTTGTACCGTGTTCGTTTTGTGTTACGAAATTCACATACACGTGCAACTTTCTGAACGAACCACAATACGTGACACACACATAGATTACACGGAAGTAATCACTTAACTAATCCGAACATTGTGATGTGTACTTTGCGATAGAAAATTCCGTTTCCTTTCATCTTTATCTTTCTGTCAATACGTATTATCATAAATGATCTTCTTTTATTTGACATCGAATACGAAAAAACCAACATCATCATTTTTCGAAATTGAACTTCTTCAAGACTAATATCCGTTTCGAATTTTTTTACAAGAGGATGCGTGTTTTTGCAATAAGTTCCATTGAAAAAAGCCAGAAAATGTTAGTTTTCACTGTTTGACAGAGGAGATTAAACTACATCGAATGACAATGAAAACGATTTTTTTGACAGGTTATTTTAAGATCTGATGATCAAACTTTTCAAAAGTGTCAAGCCACTTGTATAGGTTAACAAGGTGACTTTTTTTGTCAACAAGTCTGCAAAAAAAAGCGTAGTAAAATCCAAACAACTCAGGATTGACCAACTAATTTAATGTGATGCTCATATAAATTATTGAACTGTAGTTAAAAACATTGATACACTAATCAATATAAACGTTCTGAAATGTTTTGTTTTACAAGTTCACGGATGAGTCTGAGAAATCGTGTCAAAAAAGTTCAATGATTGTTATTCGATGTAGTTTTGTTTTCTCTTTCATTCCATAACAGCTACACATCTCTAATTTGTTCCCACTAACAACTATTTCAAACATAATCTCTATTCTTTTGTTTTGAAATGAATATTAGTTGTTAAAATTTTGAGTTTTACACGAATCTACAAGAAGACATGTCAGTAGGTGTCTAAAACGTTCAACTAATATGTTGAAAACCATAGTTTCATTCTGTTTGTCTGTAAAAAAGAAGAACTTAAAAAGTAAAAGAATTTTGCCTAAAAGCAGACATACAATTTTTAATTGTAATTACAGATTGCATTCAAAGAGCAGAAGGAACATTTTAAAATGAAAATTTTAACCATCGATACATCGCTAGTTGAATATAAAGCAGTAAATATGTTGTATTCAATTGTATGAGATCGACAATTCTTACCGCTTTTCATTTAAATAATCTACTTATATTCTTTCAATACGAATGATGATGACTAAAGAATTAATTTATTTTATTACTTGAATAATGATTCCAAGTAATATGGATAATTCATACATTCATGATTATCTAAGCAATCGTTTCTAACCAACTAATGAAACATTACATATGAAGAAACATAGTTAACAATAGTTCTTTCGACTGCGAACTTTTCCTTCTGATTTTTTATCTTTAGCTTCATGTCGTCGTTTATAGATATATGAGATATTTTCTTCGACATCGTTCAATCGACAACTTCTTATACATAAATACAGACAAAAATCAATTTTTTATTCGTCTAATCTAATCAATGACTCCCAAATGATCCCATTCACTCTTCTATTGATTGTTCACAATGAAATAAGTATGAAAATAAAATCTCTGTCGTGTATTCTAGAAATCCTATGCGATTCTTGAATTACCCATAGAACAGAAACTTTCTGCATAATAGACTACATTCTTACGAAACGGAATCTTATTTTTTCTTTCTCGTTAGCTTCGAGTACCACGCATAAAAAAATTCTACTAGCCTGAACTTTTCAATAGAATATAAGTTTTCTCTGTCAATTTATTGATATTCAAAGAAATAAATGGTAACTTGTTACAGAAAGGTCACAAGCATTAAATCTTATTGAAAAGTTCATCGTCTTTTAAGGGTCGACAAACCGACCTTGAGAACAAACTCAAAAATAATTGTTTACCCAATAATGAACGACTGACATTGGGATCAAATATTGAGAAAAACTTTCATAATTCAACTTAGAAGATTCATTGAAACGAACCATTTGAGACTTCTGCTAGTGTCATCCGCATTTTCTCTTAAGCTCAACATAAGTTCGAATGTAAGGTAACAATTTGAGTGATTATATTCCTCGTTAATTGTGAATATGAATCAATCAATCAATAAAGACAACAAAGATTAGAGAATGATAGCAAACATACGTACTTGAATCGACATTCGACGAATTATCGGTAATAACGGTCGTTGTATTAAGTTTATTAATTGTTGTTGATGAAAGTGATGATAGTGATCTTTCACGTGATTGTCCTGTTCGAGGTTGCGTTCCATATGAACGATTTGCTGGTGTTTGCTCATCAGTAGGTGTTGTACTTTGCATTGATGATGATGATGTATGACGAGAACGTGTTGTCTGTTGAGCAAATGTACTCAATCCTTTGTTTGTCTATAAATATGGTATTCTATTTAGATTTTTTCTTATTATTAAACTACAAATAAATTACAAACCTCTTGTAAAAGTGTCGTTGGTCTTTGAATATTTGTTGTTTGTCCTGCTTCAAACTTAACAGAATAGACATTTCCGTGGTCAGCATTGACTAAGTGAGCTAATCTAGTTTTTGGATCACGTAAATCATAAACTGCTGCACTTTGACCCATAGTTCCCACAGCAACTAATGAACCATTTGGATGAAAATCAACACTTGTTAACGGTGCATAGATACTTATGGTCGATAAAATCCTTTGAATTATATTATTCATGAATTAAATGCCGTGTGTTGTTTATTTTTAATGATGCAGTCTTACTTTTGTTGTACGACATCGAAACAACATAATGATCCATCCATGCCTGATGTCACGAGAAAAGCATCATGGTGAGGAGAAAAAGATAGATCAGTTGCTGGTGCTTTATGTGAATGAATGGATATGATCAATTCTTTCAAGCGATAATTCCATAATGAAAGTAATCCATCATTCGATGTCGTTGCTATTAATTCTTTATGTGGAGACCATTTTATTGACGATACTGGACCGAGCTAAATCATCTTTTTTTGAATTAATATCTTCTATTTTTCAACCAATTACTTCAAACAATACCTTATTTGCATTCTTTGTCGTAAATGCAGCAAATGTTTGTTTTGTTAATTGATTATAAAGAAAAACGTTTCCTTTACGTGTTCCTGCAGCAACATATGAATCTCCATTACCCCAACATATACATTCCATCGGACTTTGATCAACACTCTACAAACGATGATTTTCAACTATATTCTCATCGAATTATTTCCAATCAAAAACTTACATTAAATGTTTGAGCGATTCTTCCTGAATTGACATCCCAGATTTGTGCTTGACAATCTTCATTTGTTATGCTTAAATATTTTCCTGACATACTAAATGAACAACATTGAGCTTTCGTCTAAATCAAAAACAAGAATTCATTTATCTCTCAAAATATATATACTCTTTTTATCTTACTGTTGAAAGTTCAACAGATTTATTCTTTTGTAAATCATATAATTGTACACGTCCTGTTTGTCTATATGTAAAAACAAGATAGTTAGCTGAAATGGAAAAACGAAACAATTAAAATCAAAAGACATTGTCGGGTGATTGAATTGTACAGTTATCTTTTTTCCAATCGATTGATTTAATTGTATCTGATGATGGTGTATGATCCTGACCGAAATCTTTAACTATCGAGTAATCATGACTATTCCATATTTGTAAAATATTACTGCAGGTAGCCAACATCCTTTCTGTTCTTTTGTTTATCTCACAATCGGTTTAATAGTAGTTAAATCCAAATCTATTGTTTATTTATTTATTATTTTTGTTACATTGTAGGAAATTCATGCATTTTAATTGATTTAAGTGAAAAATTGTTGAGAAAAAAAAATATCTTTATACATACGTTTTATTTAAAGAAATATAGTGACCTCTATCAAATTTTTAAATTAATTTTAATTGGTGAAGAAGATGGATGATGACCTTCTCGTTTTTTTGTTCCTTTTCTTTTTTTTTTATATGAATGTCACATTAATCGATTTAAAAAGAAAGACGATTTAATTGTTTGTCTCGAATGGAGTGGTCTTGGTTTCTATCTTCGTTATTATTCCTTATTTCAAGCCGTTTCGCATCAACACAATTCAGTCTCTACGATCAAAAAGTGATTCCGTTCAGTATTTATAATACAGATGGCAATCCAAATAATATCATAACGAACAGTAAGAATTCATTTTATTGAAAATCTCGAAAAAACTTTGAATTTCATAGTCATATACACGAGGTTTTAATTAGATGTTCATATTAAGTTAAAAACGATGCTACACTGAAACGAGCAATGTTGAGATCTTCTTTTCTTATTGTTCTTGCTATTAAATACGTCGATGTTATTGTACTAATCGAAGTCTAACGAAAAATATTCATCTTACATTCAAAAAGTTATTCCTTTCTTTTTCAAGAAAAGATTTCACATGAATTCGATTCATCAAAAAGGTTAATTTGTCATATTTTTGAAAGGTTACTTAGCCGAAGAATGTTGTTTCATAATAGAACATCTCTATCTAGATTCCAATTAAAACGAACCATCTTTTCCCCGTATGAATAGTACACCTTTGCCGATATGAAAGGTTACGTTTCTTTTTCGTTGGATGCACTTCACCAACATACACTAGTTGCTTCATTCACTGTCACATATCAATCGAAAATCAATGAACGACCATTCTCAATTGTGACATTGATTTTCACATGAAAAAAACATCACTATTTGATTGATTGTGAGAAGAAACGTAAAAGTTTGTTTTCCTTCTAATTTTCAGTGTTACGTTGTTTTTATTTGTATCTCTGATCAATAAATGTGTCTGCCGATAAAATTTACAGTCATTTCAAAAATGTCAACCAAGATGTCGAGATGCAACATCGGCAATAAAATGTCCTTGATGAATAGTTTCAAGTAAAAAAATCTGTACCCTAAAATATGATTATCTCTAGTAGGAAGCTTTCAAAGAAAATAGTCGAGCATTCCATGTTCGTACGTGAAAAGGGGAATCAAAAGTTCATAAGACAAGAGCTATGTTTTTGAATTGAAACAGCTCGATCTAGTGTGTTCAAGAAAATTTCATGAGAATGACGATCATTAACAAATTGTTTATCTATGATCATCTCGGTTAACCCTATCGAAAAGCAATAGAATATGACTCATTACTAGCAATTTTATAATGATATTCTTGTTATTCATTTTATCATGAAGTGCTAACATTGAACAATAGGTTATTTTTAGAGATAAATGTCTTCTTTTTGTTTTCATTCTTAATAGTTCGTTGGTGCTGTGTAAATGAACGTGAATATGCAAAATGTTCTGCATGGGGGAATGCATTATTATCATCGAACATAACACTATCATCACTTGCTTGTGTTCCTGGCTCAGATAAATTTGATTGTTATAGAAAAATATTTAATGATGAAGCTGATTTAATGACAGCTGATTCAGGTGAAATCAGTACAGCTGGCAGATATTATAATCTAGTACCTATAGCCAATGAACTTTATTCGCCTATGTTTAATGGTAAAATAAAATTTAAATTGTGATCCTTTCATTCTAAAACCAAATTTGTACAGGTCCATCAGCAAATACATATTATTCCGTTGCTGTTGTCCATGCCGGTTCATCAATAAATTTGAATAATTTGCAAGGTGCTCGTTCGTGTCATTCATCTGTTGGCTCGTCATCCGGATGGAATCAACCAATATCGCAATTGTTACTTGATCGTCGTTTGAATATAATCGATTGTAATAATCATGTTAAATCAGCAGCATTACTATTTGGTTCTATGTGTGCACCTGATGCATTAAATAGACAATTCAATCCAACAGGTGACAATCCATCGACTGTTTGTGATCTATGTAAAGGTACAAATGGAAACACATTTTGTACGAATCAAGATCCATACGCAGGCAATATTGGAGCTTTGATGTGTTTGAACCAACACGGTGATATTGCTTTCGTACGACATACAGCTTTGATAGAAATACAAGTACGTGATCCAGCATTTCCTATTGATAAATTTCAATTATTATGTACCAATGGGCAACGTCTACCATGGCAACAATTTCAAATATGTAATTGGGTAAATTATTTTTCGTTGTTAATATTATTTCAACTCATCAATTTTTTTAAATTTTCAATCAAAGGGCATCGCGCCTGCATCAGCTGTACTTGTATCACATCGTCGTCCAAAACAACTACGTGATATCTATAGAAAAGTATTAGTTGATTCAGCCCGATTTTTCTCGATGCAAAATCCATCATTTCAATTATTTAATTCTCAACGTTTCCAATCGAGTGATTTACTTTTTTCCGATGCTGCTATTGATTTTAACTTACTTGGCGATCGAACATCCTACTCTGATTATCTTGGTATGTAATCACAATTTTTTTCTCTTGTTTTTCTCCTATATCATACTTGCTGTTAATCGATTTTAATATCATTGATCGTCTTTATAAGAATTCTTTTCTTGGCAACAGAAAGACATACAGTTATGAATATTGCTAATCGGATAAACAACTTTAATTGTAAATGAATTTTTAACTTAATAAGATGTATGATTATTGTCAAATTAATGTTCATATCAAGATGCAAACAGATTTTGGTCCTTCAAGATAGACACTTTATGCTATTTATTTTTCACATGAACTTTCACTTAGAAAAATGCAGCTAGTTGGAGTTGTGTTTGTTCAATTCATTTCATGCACCCTATGACATACGATATCTCCTTGCCTTAATTGAATTAGAATACTTTGATTAGATTTAAGGAAAACATGCTGAATTTGTAAAAATCAGATGTTTTCGGGAATTCTCCATTCTAACTAATAATTATGGTTTTAGCGTATATTGACTCTAGATTGAAATTTATAGAAAAGATTCATTGCAATGACGGAGTTTCGTCAGATTATAAATGATGCTATGCATTTCGGTCATAAAAAATATCTGAGTTCGATCCAATATTTCGATTAAAAAAAGATACGTGTTAGTTAATACTTGAATTTACTCTAATAATCATGAAGAAGAGTTCCTTTCTGTCGCAGCTATACAATTCCATTGGGATGTCCTCAAAAGCGTGATCAATATATTTCAAACAGGAAACTTATTCAAATGATCAATCGCTATTAAAGTCGAACTGATTGCATAAAGGAGTAACAAATGACAAATTAGCTATATCAACACAATGAATTTTCATGAGTGTTTTGTCTAGCATTATATTATTTTTATTGTAATTAGCTAAACCTTTACACAAAGTGAATACCAAGCTTCTGTCAGACGATCGGGATTATCAGATAGGCAATACTATTATGTGTTGGACTTTTCAAAATTTTCTACTAATAATTATATGTGTTCGTATAGAAAATTTTAAGTTGAGAAGCCGTCGTTCGATTCGTTGTTATTTTCTATATACTAGACTAAAATTAACAGCGAAACACCTATTATGCTTTTGCAGCGAAGGAGCTGTAGAAGAGAGAACATCTTAGTATTTGAAGCACTTTGTTTAATACGGAATTCTAAACTATGGATCGAGTCTTAATAGTGAAATCAATCAATTGATTAGTAAAATACCTGTCCGTCATGAAATAATGTAGATTGATAAGGCTAATTACTCATGTAAGTAGGGATATTGGACGTTTTTTCAATTTATTGTCTTGTGTCTTTTAGGTGGTGAATATTTAAAAACTTTATATCGTTTATACGAATGTCCATTACGTGTGCTACGTTGGTGTGTATTGTCAATGTATGAGAAAGAAAAATGTCGTTTGATGAAAAATGCATTTGCACGTAAAAGTATCAAGCCAGATGTTGATTGTGTATCAGCTAAAAATGCTATGGAATGTATGTCGAAAATTCGTAAAGGCATAGCTGATATAATAACAGTGGATGCGGCTGATGCTTATCGGGCTCAGCGTTATTATGAATTAATCCCATTAGCTGCTGAAGACTATGGTGTTGATATGGAATATAATGTTATGTATGCTGTTGCCGTTGCTAAACGTACTGATTTAACAAGTAATTTATGGAATTTACGTGGTAAAACTATATGTTCAACAGCTATGGGAGATCTTGCTGGGTGGCATGTTCCAGTTGATTATTTACATGCAATTAAAGAACTATTCATTACGAATTGTCATATAAATAAAGTTGCTGGTTTGTAGACATCATTTAAAAATAATAAACAAAATAAAATGATTCGATTGGTTTCGTTTTATTTAGGTGAATATTTCGGTCGTAGTTGTGTACCAGGTGCTCTCGATGATGATTATAATAAATTAAAAACAAATCCACGTGCACTATGTCTAAAATGTTATGCAAAAGGTTCAGATTATTGTTCACGTTCACATCGAGAAATGTTTTATGGAAGTTCCGGAGCGTTTCGTTGTTTAACTGAAGGTCAGTTTGATCGATGATGTGTTTTTTTACCGAGAAAGACTTTATTTTTATTTTTCACATTGAACAAACAATAGGAACTGGTGGTCATGTTGCATTTGTTATGCATACAGCAGTAATATCAAATACTGATGGACGAAATGTTGATCAATGGGCTCGTCCATTACGAGCAATTGATTTTGAATTACTATGTAAAAATGGTACACGTAAAACAATTGAATCGTATAAAAGCTGTCATTTACTTCGAGTTCCAGCAAGAGTTTTAATGACATCAAGTTTGATATTTTTCTTTTAAGTTTTTCTTTTATGTAAAGAGAAAATATTTTCTCATTAGGTTTAATGCCTGATTTGAATAGACTTTATATATGGAATATGCTCAATTTTGCTCAACAATTATTTGGATCTGATACGTATGTCATTCAAAGTTTTGTTTTTGTCAAACTCTGAGTTATTGGAAACATACATTTATATATGTCTTGTTTTATTTATTTTTTGTGTAGAAATAAAGAATTTACAATGTTTGACTCGTTTTATGAGCATCCAGATTTATTATTTCTTGATGCAACAGTTACATTAACACGTTTAACAACAAGTCTAGATGAATATCTTGGTCCAGATGTCATACAACTATTAATGCGTACAGATCCACGAATGTGTAATTCAGCTTCATTCCGTTTTATTTCATACTCTCTCATTTTATTATCCATTTTTTATATTTTATGATTCAATTGAGATGAATCTCTTGTAAAAAAATCAAATGAAGAAGGATACTTGTATACATTCCACTTTGTTTTCTTTTTTGTTTTTTTTTCCTTATTCAATTTCGACAATAATGAACATTCCGTCTGTTTTACTTGCTATATGTATATTAGTTTTTCTTTGTTTGTTTTTCCTCGTTTAAATTTTGTCAGTTTCCATGAAAGATTCTTCTTTTTTAACGCTTTCTTTGAACTATTCTCTTCCTTTGCGTCACATAAGAAAGAAATTGATAACATTTGATATTAATCTACAACACACTATTATCGTATTGATAGAGTGAATTTATATTATAGATAAATCATAATCACTTGAACAATGTTTAAGGTAAACTATCGAATTTATTTCGTTCGATTGACGACTTGGCAATAAGTAGAATCAAGTTCAATGGACAAAACAAGATTACTTGTATTTTTGTTAAGAATATTGGTCAATTATTTTGAAAAAAGAAAGAACTTTCTCTATAAAGAGAAATTCATCGTAGAAAAGTCACTAGTTGTCGCAAAACGGAAATGTATTACATTTTGATTCTGTACTTGCGATCAGAATGAATGAGGTTCATAAATAAGAAATTTAGAGTCACGAACGAAGATGTCAGTTGTATAGCATGGTGTTGATTTTTGTCTTGTTAGATGGAAAATTTACAGTGTATTTTCTACGATAACAATAAATGAAATTCATATTGCATACATAGATAAATTTCGTTGACAATGAAGATTTTGACTCGAATCATAAATTTTAGACATAAGTATCATCTAGGCAAGTGTATTTGTATTTTTTAAAATCTCATTCATAAAAGTATCGATGAATAGGAACATGAAAACTTGCGAAGAATATATCTAATTCCCAACAAATGTTCGATGAAACGTTTTAAAATATGAAGTCATTTTTCCACTTAGAACATTTTCAATTGACGAATGAACAATAGTGCTTCAAAACAAATCTTTTTCTAGAGACATTGAAATCTTTGTCGTGTAGAAAAAAGAAATTCATTTTATTAATTAACAGAAGGCTGTCGGTTTAAACAATGTTCATCGAGAGTTGTTGAATATTTAAAATTTTTAATGTTGAAAAATTATGTGTCTGCGTTCCATGCCATTCCAGAGTTAACTTGAAGAAAGGTCAAGTCAAATCTCAATATTTAATGAATCTACGTTTAGTGAACTGACATAATCTCGATATTTCTATTGGTCATTAGTAAATGTAAAATGTAGCAGTCTTTAAAGAATTTTGATCAAACACCTGAAAAAAAAACACTTTTCTCACTAGTCACAAAAAAATGCATTTCATTTATATAGCGTCTATTTGGTTATTCATAAACCTGTCGACGAAATACAAAATGTACTCCACATTAGAACACAAAACTGCATTCTCACAAGTCAAATTAATTAATTTTTAAGTAATATCTATCTTATTTGTTACTACAGAAGTTAGTTTTATGATCTGTCGAGTAAATTTCGATTTAACTTTTACCATTTTACAATATCCATGTCATTTTTTCCTATTAGAAACTTTAATAGTGAAAAGAGCCCTATCACAATGATTAACAACGAAGTTTTGAATAACGATTCATCATTCATCAATGCATCTTTTGCTTCTAAATCAGATGTATCGTAGAATGAAATTTTCAAACAGATTTTTATCAAAAAAGAGTTTTCGATCTAATTTTATTGACAAATAAAAAATGAGGTGACACCATACTTTAACCGAAATAGACCGGATTGTTTTATATGCCAATGAGATGTTTGTCTAATTGAAAAATGAAACTTTAATATCAAGATTGTTTGATTAAGAAGAATACTTTTCAAGTGAAATATTTATTGAATGATTTCCGCGAATGGCTATATGTTGATTTTGTCGAAGAAGAACGAACAACGAACGAATAAATGATACTAGTGTTCAGATTCATCTTCGCTTATATCGAGAATATGCTAATTAATCTCTCAAAATGTTGGGTCGAAAATGGTTAATGAAAAATTACTCTTCAAAGAAGAAAAAGATCTAATTGGAGTAGTTTTTCTATGCAACTAACACATAGCTAGTGAAGAATATATATGCTGTTGAGTAAACATTTAAGCATCAATCAAATTAATAGATAAACAGGAAAAACATCCTATTCGTTTCGATCAATCAAATATTAACTGTTAGTATTTAATAACCGAATCTTCAAAATAAATTCTTGATTTGTTTTCATTAGTAAAAATTTATTAAAACTTACGAAGAAGTTCTTTTATTTTAATGAAATAAAAAACTTCAAATTAACTCTCATTGGATAAATAGTGTTTTAAAATCGTGTTAAAGTTATTTATTACAATGGTTGAATAAAACATTCTATGTTACTCCTAGTTTCATATTTAACAGAGAAAACTTTAAGCAAAAGTACATTTCGTTTACTCATGTCGGTATTACCAAATAGAAATTTTCGTGAAGTTCGAGATTTTTTTTATATCTATGAAATGAATTCAGTATGACATTTCGAAAATTGTTAAGAACTCCAATGAGAATAAATGAATTTTTGCACACAGCCTTCTAATTTGATGCAAGCTAGTATTTTATGAAAAGCATTTGAAATGATCGATAACTTGTAAGTAGATGTTATTTGATATTAACACCATTGACCAGGTCGATTGGTATTTTTTTCTTCTACAAGAAAAAGTCAATAGTGTTTCTTTTTAATTCATTTCTATGTACAAACTCCAGAGTAAGATTCAACTATTTTCTGTTGTAAAGCAAGTCTCACGTCCATTAGCATTAGAAACATTGCCAATTTTGAAATAAAACTCAACTCTAGCTAGACAATGATATTTATTGATCAAATCCTTTTTTCTTTGTTATCATCTTATCATTAAAGTAAGAAACAAGATGAACGGATTCCATTATGTAATAACATTCGATAATAGTCATGAATAAACAGACGAGAAGCATGTGCGTCGTTAATGACGAATAGCTTCGCGAAAAACAACCTTGGTAGCACTCAAGATACTCCTGTATCTTGAATAGACATTGGACAACTCCAAAAGCGTGAAAGTTTACTTTTTGATTTAAGATCATAACTAGATTTGAATGAATATCTAACTTGATTTCAAATTAGCATTCTCTTGTACCTTTGCAATGTTTTATATTATGTTATATCAAATAAAAATTTTGTTCAAGATGAAATAATCAGTTGGATTGTTCTGTAATTTTAGATGTCTCAGCAGACAAAAAAAGTACGATGTTCTTTGGAATAAATTTCCAAGAAGATGATCGTAAGCCATTGTAATTATGATTTATGAAGAAAATATGCCTTGATTTGATATCTGCCAATTATATGACATATTACCTTAATTACTCTTTGATGACTCAAATCAAGATCATTAACGAATAGGTTGCGCATAACCTTCTTGTGAGTGACCTTCAATTTTCTTTTATGAAACAAACTTAACAGCGTTTTTTGAAATTTTTTTTGTTCTTCAAAAATTTATATTATCCAATAAATCAAGACTAAAAATTACTAGGAGAAAAAAACAAATAATTCAGCGTTGTTTTGTTTTTCAGATACAGAACTTCGATGATATTGATATTAATTTTGTGCTGTTTTAAGACATGGTGGAAATTTCGGAAATGCCTTACATAAATGTGATTGAAAGGAATGACAATCGATTTGTTCAGGTTTCGGTATTTCCGTTGTAGGTTTCTTTTTAGAACATGATGAATATGTAGTTTTAAGATTATTTAATAATTCTTGGCATTTCTTTTCTTTCCCATGACGAACACAGTATTCACCGCGTGTACGCAATTCTTCAGGATTGACTGGAACTTTAACAAATTCTTCGGTATTTATTGCTTCAGTTTTTGATATCTTTACCGTTGTTGTTGATGTTGTAGTTATTTTTTTTATTAGAGTAGATGCTTTTGTCACTGTTGTTTTTATTGGTGACTCTTTTGGAACAGTTGTTGGTACCTTGGTTGTTTTAACTACTTTAGCCTTTGCTGCTGGTTTTGTTGTTTTGATTGATTTGGGTTTAGTCGATAATTTTTGTGTTGTTGATAGAGTTGTTGAAGGAATCTTAGTGGATACAGATTGACCACAAGATGATGGAAAGACCGCACATAATTTTGTTTTAATACTTTGACAAACTAGAAATTGGTCTGCTGATATTATTATTTGACATTTTTTAATAATGTCATAAAATTTTGCTTTTATTTCTATACAATCAGCATTTGATGGATCTCGTTCACATTTTTCACGAAGTGGACGATATTTTTCATATTCATCACCTTGGCTTATGACGAAAAGAATACAAAAACTTACCATGCTAAGTAAACGCATCTTGTTTAACAAACAAATGATGTTTCTTTTGATCGTAGCCGGTTCTTCTTCGCTATCAACTGTTAATAAATCGATTCGAGTCTTATCTAATCATTTTCTATGTACGAAGAAAAAAATGAAACATGATGCCATATAGAACAACAAAGAAATGATAGATATTGATATTGAAGGATTATTGATAAACACATGCTTGTTTTTATTAAAATTTAAAAAGAATAGCTTGCTGGAATTTTTACGAGCGATTCTTAATTAAATTGAATCAATTATTTCAGATGGTGTCTAATCGACAAATGTGCAACATGATTTCGTACCAATCGGTGATTCTTATTTCATGATTTGTTAGTATTTTGTACTTGTAAATATCAACAAAAATAAAATGTCGTCACTAAATAAAAAAACTCCATTAAAAATGATAAATGAAGATATCGTGCACAAAAAAGAATTCAATTCAAGTGGTATCTTTTACATTCCACGACGTATTATTGTTGCTGTATTAACATCATTCGGTTTACTTCTTTTAACTGTTATACAAACCAATTTCTCTATAACAAATTCATTAATATTAAATCCATATGATTCAAAAGATATTCCTATCGATGACGATCAATTATTAGATAAGGTTTTTCAATATTGATTCAAGGAAAATCAGTTTCATCGAATTCTTTTGATTTTGTATGTGTTTTTTTTCTCAGGCATCAAAACTAAATTGGACATCAGTTGAATTAGGTTATCTCAATTCAGTATTTTATCTTGGCTATATCTTAACACATATTCCATCTGGTTTTCTTGTTCATAAACTATCAGCAACGAAGTATTTTTCTTCATCATTTTTCAATGAAATTTTTACATGGATTGTTATTGATTTAGAATATTTCTATTTCCATTAATGATATTATTTATTCTTAATTTATTAATACCATTATCATTAAGTACAATAACATCAACTTACAAGTTAAATTATTATTTAACTGGTCTTATTCGATTAATTCAAGGACTGTGCGCAGTAAATATATTTTTTCCTATTATCGATTTAGTTTAATTATCATTGATCTGAAATAGGGTTGTGCTTTTCCATCATCACATGGTATTCTTGCGAATTGGTGTCCACCAAGTGAACGTGGACGAATGGGAGGTTTCATTTATACAGGTACAAATTTGCACTTGTGAATGAAAGAGCATATCAATACATCAATAATTTCTTTCGATATTTGTTTACGCAAAGGTCTCTATGCTGGTCCAGTTGTCGGATTTTTCTTGGGTGGTTACGTAGCTAAGTATGCCGGACATTATTCGATATATTATGTAACAGGTATGTTAAATATTGAAGACAGCATGGTTTTCGTTAATCATTATTTGTTGGCCCTTCTTATTCTAAAGGATGGAATTGATTTAAAGATTTTTGCTATTTATGTTTACATTTTGGCGAAATGAATTCATATATTTTTTAATCGGATGGGGTTAGTATGCTTGCTATTTACTGTTCAAACTAATGCATTATTGCTTGTGCTTCGTAATTATAAATATTCCATCTTATTTAAAAGGAAAAAAAACGAAATTGATCATAAATGTAATATTTGTAGCTATTCTTGGTTTACTATGGTCCTTGGCATTCGCTTTTTTCATATATGAAACGCCTAACGAACATCCAACAATATCTGAAGAAGAATTAATTTATATTGAAAAAAGTATCGCTGATGTTAAATCTTTATATAATGAAAAAGAAACAAATTCCATGCGTCATATTCCATGGAAAACAATTCTAGTATCATTGCCAGTTTGGGCTATATGTTCAGCACATTTTGCACGTGGATGGACATTCTATTTGCTATTAACAAATCAACCAGCTTTTTTAAATGCATTCGGTTTTGGTGTTACAGAAAATGGAACACTTGGCTCATTGCCACATATTATGAAAGTTATTGTTGCTCTTTGTAGTGGATTTATTGCTGATTACATGCGTTTAAATTTATTCTGGTCAACAACTAATGTTAGGAAAATTATGACTTGCACCGGTAGACATATTGGCTTATTGGCAAATAGATTTCATTTTCGTATGATTCTTTTTCTTAATAGGATATATAATGGAAGGTACATGTCTCCTAATAATGTGTCATCTAACAAATCCATACGCAGGAATAGCATTACTGACGATTGGTGTTGGTTCAAGTGGTTTAATGGTATCTGGATGGCATTTAAATCATCAGGATTTAGCTCCACGTTATGCATCCGTTTTAGCTGGTTTTACTGCTGTTATTGGTACATCAGCTGGCATAATTAGTCCGATCGTTGCTGGCCTTCTTACTGAACAGCAGGTTTCTAGAATACGAATTTGAAAATGTAATACACTGAAATTTGTCGATTTGCTTTTTTCAAAAGGATTTGATTGGATGGCGTCGTGTATTCACAATAGCTGCACTCATTCTTTACACAGCCTCATTATTTTACATGATATTTGCATCGGGTGAATTACAATCATGGGCAATACCAAGTCAACGAGAACAAAATATAAGATTAACTTCTGAAAAATTACCATCATTTTTTGATTCGTTTGAGTATAATGTTCAAGAAGGAGTTCATTCAAGAAAGCACGACACAAACAATGAAAAACAATCGACGGTGAATCATGACAATTGAACACTTATTAATAAACCGATGATTCGACTACACTTTAACATGGCTTATGAATTCTTATTTCTATTTTTTTGGTCGAACGAGCTTTAATATTTAATTTTCGAATGTTAACATGGTGGGATATCGAATATTTTATTTTCTTCCATTTATTTAATAAAATTGAGGGAATTATTTTATCAGAAGTTAATTCTATCAGATTTATATGTCAACGAATAAGTAACGTAAGAAATAATTATTTAATATGAGGGTACAAAGGTTTATTTTCATCTAACACAAGAATCATTGAATTCACTACTACCACCATCTGTTTGATCTTATTGAGAGGAGAGCAAAAACCAGAACAATTCTTCTCATTCGTGCGTGTGGTGAACATACGACTACTTGACTACTTTATTTACACATATGCAACATAGTATTTACTGAAAACATTGAAAATGCAGACAATAACCTAAAAAAGTCGTCCACATATTGATTTTAAAGCCATTAGCATTGTTTAAAAGAATGTCAAGGAGAGCCTTACTTCTGTTATTGAGATGTCAATCTTACGAAATTCATATTTTTCGTTGTTCTTAATGGAATATCCTAGTTGTTGTGACTTTCATGCTTTGATACTAGATGATTAGCTTTAGATTACAAGTTAAGTGTTAATTTATCTAGAATTATTCTTCTACATATAGATTTTCTTTTAACAAACGTCTATTATATTTTTTTAAGGTTTTATTTCAACCCTAGGTCATCTAGTCTAGAGTAGACCTGTAATAAATACATATATCACAGTGAGATTTGTCTTACCAGCTGTGATAGTAAAAAATAAAATAGAAAAAAGATCGAGGCCAAATAGCCCGTAGTCAGATTACAGGTGTTTTTCCATGATAATGTTCTACAAAATTTATGAAAGAAAATTTTTAGTAAGTATTTACTATCATTCAGTGATTGTAATTCAAGTAAGAGGTAAAACATTACAAGAATCGATTAGTGTGGGGTTAGATGTGTTACTACGACTGTAGATGGAGATTATTGTAGTCTTAACAGAATCTTGAATTATGCATACACTTTTCAAGATCTGTCTACGACATGTTAGACACGTAATACCACATGTGTTTGATGTGTAACATTCATCAATGATCAAACTGTGTCTGTATTATGTATGTTCCTATTTTCACTTTTGATTCTTGTTCGAAACCTATAATTGGAAATAGGAAAGTTTTCCTGTTGTTGCATGAGAATTCTATTTTATTTCATCGAAAAATAGAAAATTAGTACCTGGTTTGAAGATGTCACTGAAATTTTTCAGAAACCTTTACTGAAAGAACTACTTATCATTCCATACATCAACATATTTAGCATTATTGGGATTGTTTTTATTTCACATTTTTGAATTTCTGAATATGTGACATTTTATTGATAAATGATAGAATACGATGAAAAGTCCTAAGATTAGATGAGTCTTTGGAAGATTGGAAAACAACCAAGTTTATGTTATGCACAGAAATAGACGATCATGGAATCAAATACCCAAGAAGGCTATTGCTAAAGCGTAATTGTACGTTTGAATGAATTTTTTCCAATAAAAAACAGCTGTACAAGGCCTTTCAATGCCTAGATGATAATCGATCGTTTTCAAATCCTTTTACAATGTTGAACATGAACTATCTATGATCATAAAAATCGAGTAAATGCAAATGATAATGCCATATACATTCTAAAAATGATACGCTCTATGTAGAAATTGAGCGTGAAAGTCATTATATTCATGCAAAACATAGAAATCAGATTATTCGTAAACAACACCACTACAAAATTAATTATATGCAAAAAAAACCAACGAAAATTCTGGTTCGTAAGCGACATTTTCTATTATGTTGTTCTATCGTAGCAGTTAAATGCAAAATCTATTGCGACGTTACCAAACTTCAGCATGCCACTCTGTATTTGTGCGCAACTCAAGTTTATCTTTACTCACTTTTGAAAATTTACTATTGAGAGGCGAAATATGAATAATTCTAACACCTTGGAATGAGGGAAACAGTTTTCGAATTGGTAAATAACGAAGCTATTGAGAATGAGCTACTTTCCAAGCTGCATTTCATTGAGTATTATTTTGAACTTAAAGTGTCAATACAGAAAAGATATACCGATCGCAACCATATGATAATGACCGACAAACAAATCTGCTACATGTGCATTTGTATACGTAAAGATCTCTATTGGCAATACTCTGCACTAAATTGTATTTGGATGCTATGAAATCGAAGTAACTTACAGTAATCTTTTGAAGAAAATCTTAATTAGGAGTTGATAGAACGAGTGTATATACAAACGAAGGAGAAGCATATCGTGCAAATCAATTCGAAACGTTCGGTATCACTGAGATGAGGTTTTTCATCTTTGTCAACATTGAGGAAATTCTAATAGATTCAAATGTCTAGTATAAATTCAGTAGGTACAACAATCTTTTCGATAGGTTAATTCTTTATTTTTTGTTAACAATTTTTTTGATAGTTACCTCAGACTTGTTTCCTTCTTTGAAATAAAGGGTCTAATCTGAAAAATTATTTATTGTGTGAATATATCTGCAAAGGGCGAAAAGATAACAAAAAAGTAGTGAAATATCATATTGACATTGACATTGATATTATTTGTGAAGATTACGAGCATTATGTGATGAATAATGAAGAGAAGTTTGACATCTGAAAAATTTTACGACAAATTTTACAAACGACTCAGGTCGGTTGATCCAATTGCCAAACCCCATTGGATCACATCGGATCCGATAGGAATCCGTTGGAAGATGTCAGAATCCTGACTACTGGATTACAAAAGGACGTTATCGGATGCCTGAATGAACGTGGCTCTAATTGAAACACCAGGATTCTGACACTTTCCGACATCCTATAGCATCCTATTGAACAGCTTCGTCCTGGACAATCGTAGACACCCGCCAATATATATCTATCTAAAGATCTTGAGGTTTGATACGACAAGCTTTAGTATCTTACTGCATGAACAACGTGAGATTAATATATTCAAATGATGGCTACAATCTTCTTTTCAATTAATCAAAAGCTGACACAGTCTTTCATAAAAGGGACTCAGTCTACATCGTTAGATAGACGCTACTATTTAAATGAATG
The DNA here is from genome assembly GCA_900239685.1 of Rotaria macrura. Taxonomy (NCBI): domain Eukaryota; kingdom Metazoa; phylum Rotifera; class Eurotatoria; order Philodinida; family Philodinidae; genus Rotaria; species Rotaria macrura. Next base: position 324,060 of record OENT01000022.1, read on the forward strand.
TCCAATAATTATTCGAGAACACTATTGCTTTCTCCGCAGCTAATACGCGTTAAAATATAGTTTCTACATTTGGGAAACCCAAGAGCGCTTGTTTTCTCTAATGTATCTTATGGAATTTCTTAATATGTGTCATTATTACTAAGTGCATCTGTTCTTTCTGGCAATCAACTTTAAGACGACTGATTAGTACTCGTTCAAAATAAGAGATTTCTCAAGTGATACTTTTAAATAAAAGTTAACCAGATAGACTTTATAAATACGTAATCAATTAAAATGAAGTATTAATTCGTCTTATTACTTATACTAGAGCAAATTAAAAGTCTTGTGTATTGATAAAATTTATTGGTAAATTCATCAAAAGAATAATTTCTTTTTTCTTTCACTTCAATTCATTATCAATGTTCTGCAACAGATGAATCACATTTGGAAAATATTAAAAAAATAGAACTTTAGCAAACAAGATTCCACGGTTCTGTATTGAAGTAAAGATGCATAGCAGTGAATCCACCGATTTCGTCAAAAAATGATTTTAAGCACGTTGGCACGATTCTCATAAAATTCTGAACATTCATAAGAAAATAACAGATAGGAAGTTTATTTCAGTAAAATTTGTGATACTAACCGCTACTGCCGGAAAAGGTACTTGTTCTGTTCGTTGTGAATATTCATATTTGCCAGCAAGACCCCATCCAAACCCTGTCAATTTGCCTTGATTGTACATGACAAATACGGGAAATATTTCGTCACATTCTTTGTCGAGTCGATTATCATACCAATAATGAATACCTGAAGAGAAGTCGATGAAAAACGAAATTACTTCTAATCCAATAGTGATATTTTACCCATGGAGGGATAGCACGAGCCCTTCACCCATTTTGTTGTATTAATTGTACTTTCATATAATGGTGTATGAACTGAATCACGGATAGGATCAGGTCCATTTTGTAACCAAAGGCCCGTGCCTGTACCCTCGAGTTTAATATTAGTTTCGTTGCGACCCGACGTACAAATGGTACGTGGATCAACAAAGTAGGCGGTCAATACGTAAGCGTCAACCCCTGCTACTTTAGCACCATTGTACATTTTCTGTGTGTCGAATTTATAGTACTGTGTTTTGGCCATGGATACTGGAAGCTTTAAAAAGAATTGATATTCGTAAAAATATAAATTCAACAACTCACCGCCAGTTGTACTCCAGCAAGGCTACCTTGTATATCATAGATCAACACAACAGCAATATCATTATCTTTGACGAAGCGTTGTCCGAGAAATTGTCCTTCTATAAAAAAAAATTGAACTAAGCCACAAGAATATGTGTTCAACTAACATTTACCTTCGCATTGAGAAGAAATACCAACAAAACCTTCGTTCTTTGCATCAATAGCGGTCAGAGGTTGTGGAACGAAATGATTTTTACTAAGAGGATTCGGACCCCACGTCAATTTAAACGTGTCCCAGGCAGGTTCAGAACTGCTACGAACAACGGAGAGGCACTGCCCTAAAAGGCACATGACACTTTTTACATTCGATTGTAACACTTTCTACGACATACATGCGCTGAAGAATCCAATCAAGATAAATAGAAGATACTTCATTGCGATAATCTTGTCAAACTTTCTTACAATTCTGAAAATAGAATAGAGCGATGGTTTTTCTATTTGGTAAAAACACGAAAATGATAAAACGACTCTTCGAACAGCGCATATGTAAAGCCTCTCAAAACAAAATGATTGATTGATTGTTGTTATTATAGAGTCAAAGCTTAGGGATTAAGTCACAAGCGAAGTCATAGTGTATTCATCTTTAAATAATGACTTGACAAAAATCAAAAGATGAGCAACTCGAATTTCGTCCAACCACTAGGCATATCGTTTTTCAAACGAAAGCGGAAAGTCAAGTGAACAATTAGCGATAAAGAGTGATTGGATCCACATCATCTATTTATAATTTTGTTATCAAAAGAGTTACGATGATAAATGTCAACTGGCGTCACAATTGGGTAAGATAATGTTACTCAGTAACTTCACTCTCAATATGTAAGCTGATGAGTAGGTTCGAAACACACGAAAAAGTATTTCGCTATCACATAGAACAACATATTTGATTTTGGATTTTTCTTAATCAGAAACGACCGACTTTTGCAGAAAGAGTACTTTTTATTCATGAATGATTTCGCTCTCTGAAAGAATGTAGGGAGCAGTAAAATATCATTAATACTTTGTCTACGTGATTGAATTCAAAGAAATCATATATGACCAAACCAATGCTGTTAATTGTAAAATGTCTATGGAAAATGAATAGCAATCAAACACAGTATCTAATCATTGCTAGAACTACCAAAGGAAATTGTTCTGTACAAAAACATTTAGAACTGTCTAAAAGTCTCCGCCTAAGATCGTTCAATAACTATTTATTAAAAATTTGAAGTATCTATTCGAAATACACAACATAGATTCGCTAAAGTTAAATAACATTGGGCTATCGAACATTATCTTCGTTGATCATTATTCATATTACAGAGTATTAACGATCCAAGAAATTTACATTGTGTATATATGAGCTGAACTGATTTACTCGCTTCAAATTATGAAATAGAGAGCCAAACATGGCGATGTGGAGACGATATATTTTCTTGTTTAGATAAGACTCGAAGTTTGAACCGGAACGAAAACTTTCTGAAGACGATCTTAACTTCGAAAAAAACTCATCGATCTCTACAACATTACGTGAATCTTATTACTCTTTCAGGTCTACTCTGTGGTGATGCACTGCTCATTGATTCTCATTGATGATGTTAACGAATTGGTGAATATTCATTAATGTTGAGCAATATCAATGAAAGCGTAGATTATCATTGTGAAAGGTAAAAATTACATTGATTGAAAATTGTTGTTCTCATGAATTTTGGTATTTGTTCGAATGAAAACAAATATTCAGAGTGCAACCATAGATTTTTATTGAATAGCACCTGTATATCTTTCAATAATTGATCGATTGCTTCGGTAATTTAACCTTCAAATAGCAACAAATGACATTCGAATTATTTATTTTGTCAGCGAAATGTCAGTGGGAGAAGCAGAAATTCCAGACAGGTTCAAGTTCATTGTACTATTGGCCTTATTCTGATACTAATCAACTACATGTGGATTAACGAATCATGACCAAATTTAAAAATTGAGACATTGCCAAGGCTCAGAAGAGATATGTGCATACTGGTTGTCCTCGATGTCTGACCAACTAGTTGATTGTCAAAAAAATTAAAATGAAAAGAGAAAGTACAACTATAAATCGCAGATTAAGTGACTGAGTAAATTAACAATTTTTCTCCATAGGTAATAAAGATGATACTAGCTAAACGTGCAGAATACGGTCAGAAAAATACGAAAAACGTTTCGAAAGTGAATTAAATAACTGACAACTAATATTGATAGATGTAACGAAGAATAATCTTCGTGCAGAGCAATAGTGTCATCAAGTAAGCTTCTACTTGAATCTACTGTAGGCAATACGTAGATATTGTATAGTAATCAAGTGAATTCTGTAAATGTGTTTGTCTATTTGAATAAAGCTTGCAGTACATGCTCGGTAAAATTTTGTTAACTTTTGTATATGACTGTTAGGATTGATGCCAGGATGGTTTTGTATTGTTTTAAAACATCTTTTAAATCACTCGAAACCTCTCATTCAGAGATATGAGTCATCAAGATCACCATAAAACTTTGAATGCACGATGTTTCGAATTAGAAGATGCTGGATCATCGGTCTTGTGTAAAAGTACAGAGTTTCATGGGAACCCAATCATCATTGGTAATATCTGGTAGAAACACGCACAGAAAATGTACGAGGATTATGTGTACCTCACAAGTGATTTATTGAATTTTAGAAATCATAAATAGTATCGGTGAAAATACCTCAGCATTTTCAGTTGGAAACCTTTAAAATGGCATATTTTAATGTCAATATTATAAATTAAGTTTGAATTTTTCGAGAAATGATCTATCTATGAGACAATCTATTCCTTAAAAAGTACCATTTTTCAAAATGTGTCATTCCATAAAAAGATGTTTCATTTCGAAAAGGGATTCTTTTTCAGTCTGACATTGCCTAGCAGATTTACAATAATTCAATATTTAAACTATGTTGCTTTTATTGGTTGCCATTCAATGTTTTATTTATAAGTTCAGACGATAAGATGAAACTACCTATAGCAGTGAGACTAAGGATATGATGGGAAAAGGCAGAAAGGAAAAAAATACAAATGCCGAAAACGTGAGTATATTGAAGTACAAGTCTACCTCACTCAGAATTCAATCTTACATTTTCATTTTCATTTTCATCTCATATTCTTGTTATCGATATTTTTCCTTGTTGCCATTTCCCCTCCATTCGAACTAAACTCCTCCTAGTTCCATCCTCTTGACGTCACTGATTCGACCTTGATACATTTGTATGACATATTGTCTTTCTCCGAACTGTATGATGTATTGATTACATTTTTTCCTGATCCATCTTCCAACAAGAACAGCAATACAAATGATATCAATTGACAACTAAAAAACACATAGTAACACGAAATATTCATTGATGTACTACATACGAGAAGGACATTTTTGGCTTGATGAAAAGCGAAAAAAATCATGGCTTCCATGTGATATGTGGTGAAACACCAGTTCGGATGTCAGTGTTTTATTTTATCTCGATCGACATTCGCAACTCTAAAAAGGTGTTATACGGAATTGCGACCGATCAAAGTTTTCATCACAAGTTGCACTACAGTTAATTTTTTTCTTGTGTAGAAATATTCGAGCGAGAACAAGATTGATTGATCAGAATTGACAAATTTTTCAAATATATCTATTTTAGTTGTTATTTGAACCGAGTTTCGTTCAAACGAATTGAGCGCTGAGTCGATTAATTGTTTTGAATTATTTATCTTGTCTTCTTACAAAAACTAACCTGTCATTTCGAAAACCCACGTCTGGAAACCTTTCAATTAAACCTGCATCCAAATGATAAAAAAGTGTTTTCATCATGACGAGTCATATCAGTTACAACATGAAATGTGTCTTAATTTTTTAAACGCCGTCCAAAAGGTGATCGAAGAAATGAAAAAGCAATTTGGGATTGTTGATTTTGGAATAAAATGTACATCTAAATTATGATATTTTTGCTTCTTCTGTTTGTGTCATCGTATGTAATGACCCATTTATTTTAACATGCTCTCTTGCATACTCTGTTGAGTTGGTTGCTCTTCTCAAATCTTTTTAAATGTCCACGATTTACTAAGCGATCTACAAATATCATGTATCAATCATGTAGTAAACGCACAGTGTCTGATGCAACAGCTTGTTTAAATGTGCATGAATCTCGCACAACGAATTGTGAAGTACGACTCCATTCTTTAGGCACGTTGATTATTTCTTAAAACATTATTGAATATCATGTTTTCAAAGTATTTATCAGCAAACAAATTGACGACATAACACACGAGGCATACAACAAATGTTAGATTTGCTACATGCAGAAAAGTGCTTGAGGTAAGATAATTATCTGTTGAAAATGGCGATGATTATTAAATTTAGGAAACCAGCATCTTGCAATTCAAAGTCATGTGTACAGCTTTTTATGTGTCTAGCGAGAAAAAATGGAATTAATTTTTTTTCTATCATGAATTATTTTCTTCCTTCACTATGCCAGAAATGTTGTGTATTATTTTGTCAATGTCATTGTACGACCAGTAAAAGCCATTTGTTTTGTTTTGCATATTGATCACTTCTTCATCATGCAGATAGATGGTTTCTATGTATATGAATGAATAGGTGGGTGTTTTCAACATATTTGCAAAATACAATAAAATAATTTCAATGAAATTTTTGTCTCAAAATGCGGTGTAATTTTTCTTTATATAAAGATAGCGAAAAAGAATATATGTCATGCGTCAATATTCAATTCGTTCTGTCGATATTATTATTATGTATCGAAATGCACAATGTTTACACTGTAATTTAGAACTGTAAACTCAGAAGTGTCAATAAGACATCGGCTATGTCTCGCTACAAATAAAGTCGATCAAGAAAACTATTTGTTTGCCATTCTCGAAATTAATGTACATATGTACTACATTACCGACGTTTCACAATAAACCAGTAATCTGTTTTTCTTCCATTACTGTTCCATTTTTATTGTGATCAGGTTAAATTTGGTTCTATCAACTTAGCCGTTGTCACTCTACAGAACCAAATGTAAATAATTCTTCTAGAGTAAATGATGACACAGTTATAGATCAGAAATTCTAGAAGTCGAAATGTAAAAAACTTTAAATTTACGAAGTTTTCAAACTTCTACAGCAAGATATAAATAGCGTGAATCGTCCACTGTGGCTAGTATAGAATCTTCTATTACAATCATATTTTGAGGTTACATTTAACTAAAGCTCTTCGAGTGAGGATTACTATTTATTTTATCTTTTTCTTTCGAAGAAAACGATCTTAAAGCATGTTCATTTCACAAAGCAGGAATGCTTGCAGTTCATTGCAAAATCAAGTGTTTTTTAATTTCCTTTTGAATATCTAAAGTATAAGTGCTCACTATCACATGATTATGTCTCGGAAGTTAAAATATAGTGATTGCAGTATCAAGTCATAGCACATCATGCGCATTGTAGTATTTAATGGTATTTTGAAGGAAACTGAATTTTTACACCGGCGCCTGTTAATTGTGAAGCATACGTTTGTAATGTATTAGAACGAAGAGAGTTGGAAGTACTGCTTCGTAAATGAATTCTCTAAAACCAAGAGAATTTCATTCGATAAAACTTCCGTATAAATCTTCAAGAATAAATCAACGAAAGATTCCATTTTTCGAAGTCTTGCGTTTCTGATCAATAAATATGTCAAAGCTCGCTCTAGAAAAATTATTTACATGCAATTCTTTAGATAATTCAATCGTGGTTGTAATAAACGAAGGAGTTTACTTCGATATCGCATGAAGCATAAATAATGCATTGAGGAAATACCAAATACTGAGTTATTTTGACCTATTCATTATACGCACTTTTCAAAATTTTTTTCTTCTTGAACATTAAAATTGTTTCTCTTTGCAACATTGATTCGATACTATTAAAAAATATATATACCTACCGTAAACTCGGATCTTTTTGTTAATGTATTTATTGCGCTAAATAACCCGTCAATATTTTTAGTCTTGTACTCTTCTGATACAAAATACACCACGAGACACGACAGTCTGGTGGCTCGTCGTCCCATGGCCGAGAGGTGTTTGATATAGATATTTTTTCCATATTGACAGATTTTCCATATTAGCTTGAGACATTTTAAATAAATGAGAAGAAAAGCTTCTTAGTATTTCTGCATATCTCTTGTTCTACAGCTCATCTTCCGTATGCCATAGAAGTATTTTATTTGGATTAATTATTCAAAAAAAAAACTGAACTATTGAGCAGACTCTAGTGATGGCAACTCAAACTTAAGTCTATCCTACTATTTTTAATCATTGTTAAGTACTGTTTTTCAAAAAATGAACTTTTCTTGATGATCTTATTAGTTAATAAACAGTTTCTTGCTTATCTGATGCCCCAGAATAATAACGCTGACGTAAATGTTAATAAGTTATAACGACAAAAACAATGTGAAAAATCTCACCCCACGTCCTTCTTTTTTCTCAAATCAGTGTTTTTCTCTCAATAAAGATATCCAAGATCTACATGAAAAGATTGGGTACATCAATTCCGTTTAGAATCCAAACGGATTTTTCTAAAAGCAACGTTGTAAACCTTTTCAGACAAAATCATATCAAATAATTGCGAAAACGAGCGAGAATAACAAGAGATATCTGTTTATATGGAACTACCATAAAATACTGCAATGGAACTTCAACACTATAATGATCATGTTCATCCATTTTGGACTGATTAAGTATAGAAGTTTTTGATTTCAATTTCAATTCTGAGGCAGTTCGGATACGAAAGTTTTTTTGTATGCTTAAATCAACGTCCCGATAGCCTGTTGTGATGAAAGAAAATAGTTGATAACACTTTTCTGCGATCCTAGAAACTCTTAACTGTCGAATCCAATTTTCTGAATTCTATCTGAAAGGGTTTTCAAAGAGCTGCGATCATTCTATATTTTACTAAATCGATTTTATACATAATAGTTAATAAAGTATACAGTTGCGAATCATCAGGATTAAGACTACACCTTTCATTGTGAACTGAAAAATATTACCGATGTCAGATTAAATCATGACTAAATTGATTGAGATCGATAGAGATAATTCGATATTGTATGGAGTTAATCCGAGCATTTCAATGATGTGATATCTGGTCAGTGTATGTAATTATAATCAAGAGTAAATTCCCATACAGAACAACAACAAACAGTTTTGAACCTAATATTTAAAATTGTGACATTCTCTTTTATTCATTCCAAATTCTAATTATTCTCTTCTTCAATATAAATGATACCTTATCTTCTATTCACTTATTTATTTTTCAAATTAGAAAACTAAAATCACTAAATATTCACCTCCCAAAAAAGTCAACATGAATAAATCGAGCGACAATCTCGAGTATCAACGACGAAAAACCATCGTTAGTCCATTATTATTGTGTTCATGTCTGATCGGCTTCTTCATTATGGAAGTGCAAAGTCGAATACATAGATGTCTCAATTGTCGTCGAAATGACGGCGACGTCGAAACATAAATGTAAAATGGCAAAGCCGTATTAAAGTACATGATAAAAGATTGTACCATATAGTTGATAAATGATTCGATTTGTTTGCGTTCTCCACTCTTGATCAACTGGTTTGTTGCCATACTGTAGATAAGATAAACTGAAAATGGCATCGTACTCACAACGTAGAATATCACTTCAATATAAACCATGATCATTAGATCACGATCACATTTTCGAAGTAAATTGTTCGAGGGTGCAATTTCTTGATCTTCTCTCACAGGTTGAATACGATTGCGTAGTTCGTTCAAAGTTCTCACAACTAATATGCTGAATATTAGTATTAGTACAGATGGAAGAAGTCCAGAGAATATCATGTAGTAAACGGTATAAATCATTAAATGAAATTCATTGAATATGTTACATGATCCATTTTGGATTGTACGTGCCCAACCGAAGAAAATTACAACTGCTAACCAGAAAGCGGCGCACATGATGATCAGATAAATAGCCAGTTTCCGACTACTAAATGAACGTATTCGAAAGTTAGTACTACAAATGGCGTAACGATCGATGCATGCAAGAACTTTGTATGATCGCATCATTTGAAAAAATGCATGTCGAATATAAAATTGAATTTTGCAAGCGATCACATACTGAGTACTGATATCAGCATGATCTAACGAGTATATGATTGGAATAATTCCGACATCGAGACAAATCAAATTACATAGAGTCATGAATAATAAGTAAAGCGAGCAAGGATTGTTTCTTTGTTTAGATTGTGAAAAAATAGTTAAGAGTAATAGGTTGCCGATATTTCCGAAAACGACGTATGTGGTCATACCATAACGTGTTAGAATTTGTTGAACAACTGATAGGTAAGATACAGAAATTGTCATGTCTGGTGATTCGATGTGAAAATTAAAATATCAGGAAAAGAAATTGATGAGCAAACAACGTAGTAGTGGATTGGTTACGTTTGTAGAGATGGATACAAGTTTCGGTTAAAGAAACGTGGAACCATCTCTGCGGCAGAGAATACTTCTCTTTATCAATATCTTATATTTTTCTTTCGTGAGAAAACGTTTTCCTATGAAAAGAATGTCTTACGAAGAATTTTGCGCGAGTACATTCGAGTTAAGTATGTATTTCACAAAGTAACAATCGTTATAGTGAAAATGAAAGGCCAAGTATGATTTTGTGATGATTATTACGTTCTTTCAATTAGTGAATAATGGTTTTAACAGAAGAGAGTGGATTTTTCTTCATCATTGGAAGCCGAAGAAAAGAAATGATGAGATGAATCAGTCATTTATAGGATTCATTGAATGCTTAGCACTATACTCTCTGCGAGATACGTCAAAATATTAAAAAGATGATGAGGATACATCGACTAGTGAAATGTCATGTCATGCTTCATTTCTACAACGAACTAAAGAATGAATACGGTGATTGAAGATTCTAATTGTAGCAGACATACTAAAAACAAGTAGGCACACAAATTAATAGTTATGGTTTTTATTGTTTAGATACCTAAAGAATTACTTGAAAGCAAGCAAATTAAACTGTATTGGATCCATCAGCAGGCAGTCGTCAGTATTTTTCAAGATGTCCATTTCGATTTTGAGTAACATTAGGTCAATATCAGTCTTTTTCTATTCGAATCGGATCAAAATCAGTTTTACTTCTTAGTAGTCTCAATATTTTTCTTATCATGTTTTCGTAAGCTATGTTGAATACATTTCAATAAAGGCAGTTTTTTCTTCAATAATGCACACTCTTTTCTCTTTCAAAATCATTTAATAGTGAACTGGGTGAGTTAGGTTTTCAAACGGTTAAAATCATTGATTTAAAAATTATCAACTGTGTGAAATCTTACGATATCGATTACTAGTTAAAAGAATCGACTTATTGCTCATCTCTCAATGTTCTATGATTATATTCGAATGGAAATATACGAGACCTTGCAGATTTTCAACACAATTTAAACAGTAGTGCTTAATAATGAAAATGTGTTTGTTTGTTTCTTGTACAAAAAAAAGAACATTCGTCGCTTCCAATGTAAAATTGTATTTTTTCTAGATCATACACAGAGTAACAAAACAGTAGTTAAGTATTTTCATCAATTAGTTTCATCAACGATACAAAAATACATAGAAAGTTCTATGCTAAAATATTCTGTTAATACATCTGTATACGTTGATCCTTCGTATTCGTCCACATGTTTGCCAAGACATAAGTTGACTTCACTGAGACGATCTTTCTTCATGGAACATAATATCATGAAACATAATCTTTACTCACAGTTTGTTGTTCTGAGATTATGTTTTGTAATATTTGAATTCGCTTAAAAGTCTTTCATTTGAGACAATCGAGACTACACTGTTAAACAAATATTAAGAAACTTTTCGAACATTTTTTTAAACGATAGTTTATAGTCAATGCTTTAAATAAATTTCTGATATCGTTCAAATCAACAATGTTCCGCTTTACGATTTGAATCTGAAAAAACTAAAATTCACTACACTCTATGCTACAAACGATAGTAGTACATTTTTTTCTTGATGTTTTCGAGAAATTGAATTGTAATTTATTTCTTTGTTCAATGAGTATCATTTTAAAGATCTGTACTAAAAAAAAGCAATCAACAGTCTTTCATTTTGTCATTTATGTTGATGACATTTTTTTGGAAAATAACTCGATAATGTTTTGGTCTAAGAAAGAAATTGATTTCAATCGTTGAGAAAAAACAGCATTTCAAAAGCTTGTACTCACATCGGTATGAAAAACTTATTCAATCATTGAAAGTGTATAAGTTCTAAATTCAAATAGTTGTTAAAATTTACAAACAAGGTTAGAAACGAGTACTCTACATACTTCAACATTAGTATCGAGAATCGTATGTTACTCAAATATATATATATATATATTATATAGAGATAAAGGATCATACTTTCAAAAATATCAATTTCAGTTTATTAATTCTTTTCGGATTTCCTAGCTGAGTGATTGAATGAGCTGAATGCGATAAAACTATTGAGAAAGAGTGATAGTGTGAAAAATTTAAACAACATAAAATCTTTGAAAAACTTTTCTATGTTTTACGGATAGTGTACTTAGAAAATCATTGTCACATGTTTTACAAAGAGTAATCAACCCATTTTGGGAAGATATATTAATAGTTTCACCAGATTAACCTTGATTAGATTAAAGATTCTTGGATATATCTTTCACTATAAGTGGTATTCAAACAGATAGATGGTTAACTAACCTTAACTATTTATTAACACTCATCGTAATTTCTTCCACTACAATGGTCAATAGTTAGAAACTATCCTCTGATTCTAACATTAACAATACAATAAAGCTCTTTCAAAGCTAAAACAAACGACGGATGTAGTCAATAATGTCACGAGTCTTTCGTTGACCCAGTAATGTTTTAGTGAATCAATACTATTCAGGAGATAAATTATTACTCAGTTCAAGTACTTACCTCTCGACTTTTGGAATTCTAAAATTGTTTCCACACAGATAAAAAAAGGTTCTACTATGATTAACTTACTAATTATTTGGTCGACAGTATTTATTACATGACGATTTTTCATTCATGTAAAATCGTTTCAAAATCGAACCATGATTGAAACACTTTATCTATGGAAAGTATTAGCACTATAATCAGTGATGTTTACAATAAGTAATACCTCATCAATACCTTTAAAATCGATGAGCCAATAGCGATGTTCAACTAAATAGTTCCCTTTGTCAATCATGACAAAGATAATGAATCTAATTGAAATCAAAAGGTGGCACTTGAATTAGGAATGCATAAGACTGAGTTGGTCTCGCCTGATATAGTTGTAGGTTTACATGTTGGAACTAACCATCGAATTCTGAATCATTGAGATCGATTAGGTTTCATTTTCAGTGTGAATAGAACTTTACTAGAAATAGGAATTTGATTTGGTGCATCTCTAGTGAATAACGATCATACATCATTCAGCCGTTTCTAAGAAAATTCCTTGAAACATAAGATTAACAAGAACAAGTTCTTTGAACTTGATGGATTATATCAATATTGTTGTCTAGTAATAAGCCATTAAACACCGATCAAATTAAAGATCACATTTTCACTTAAGATAAATATTTCTTCTTATTACTGTGATCGATTTCTCTTCTCAATTCAATGCTAGATTTCTATTTAAAAAAATCTAATAATCGATCTTACGTACCCACGTTTGAGATACCTTTGAAAATTTCATCAATTTTCAATCTTGAACTAAATTCGGTAGAGACCATTTTCTTAATTTCACATGATTTCCATTCGTTTTTAAGATTTGTCATCTTTCGTTTTAAAAACATGGTGAAGCACTTTTTGAAATCACATACTTCATAAGTTTTCTTTTTAATCACAAGTATATAAATGAGAATATACATCGGTATCTTTATCTATCTTATGCACTGAATAAGGAATATCACAATACCAATTAGATATTCATAACCAATACTGAGAGTGACAATTTTCATTCATGAGTTCGAGAATAATACAAATAGATAATCTAGACTAAGAACATGAAAATATCCAATATCGCAATTCGTTGTCAGCATATTTTATTTTATATATTGGGCCATAACTAAACCTTTGGCTGCATAATGAGTTTCATTTGTGAATCGCTTCATTTTAAATGGAACACTACATTATTTAGTTAATATTTCTTCATCATGAAATTGAAGACGGAAGCATTCTATAATTCTAAATTGTATCAATGTTTACAAGAGGAGTATTTTGAGATAGATAAGTACAATGATGTCAATGCACTGATAACATTCCTCATTCTCGGTTCAGTTCCCAAAAATTTCAGTTTTTGTAAAGAGCAGTTGCGGGGATTGTGTATCAGTTGCATGAGAAAATATATCTTCAATTACTACTAATGTCTACTTTTTTCTGTTCAGTCAGCTATGTCATAAACTGTTATCGGAATTATTTCATGTTCCATATCAATCGAACACATGCATGAAGTAAATGATGAATTTTTCATGAGATGGCTAGACTAGTCTTGTAATTAATAAGCAAAATAGTTTTAAAAAACGGCGAATGCGTGCATGTATCCATCATTGCAAATAGATCAAGCGATCTTTTAACTCTTTACCTCGATTAAATTGATTCTGAGCTAAATAAATGTCATAGTGCTTTCAAAGAAAATGTTAGCTGATCTTTTTTTTCGAATATCGAAACATAAAGTCAACAACTATCAGTACGCATTTCTCAAATTGGCATAGAGCAATCGAAATATTCGAGTTTCAAGGCTATTAAAGTACAGACTCAGCAAGTACAATATGATTCTCACATAACTACTGTTTTGTTGAAAAGTGGATTGACTTTACACATAACTAATTTGTTCATTAAATTGAATGATTTTTCAATAAAAAACCAGTCACAAAATTTAAATCTATTCGCCATTTTTTCAAGTTTGACAACACCCACAAGCACACTCCGTATGTTGCACTTAGAATTAACTCAGGCTCAATAATAGTTTTCAATAATGAGGCAAGCAATCTATTGCCGATATCAACTTGTGCATAAGTAAAAACTAATCCTACTTATTTGTTGTATTTCTAATTCCATCATCTGATTTTGAACTCACATGTAAATTACTAGATAATAATTGTATAAGTATATAGAAAAAATGTGTACTAAATCTCAAAAAACATATCCAATCCACTTGAGATTATTGATTTACAATTTAAATTCTCTTGTTATAAATATGAACTTTGAAAGGATAAAAATGAATGCGAAATTCTGATCTTCTAAAACGGAGATGAGAAATATATATACATATATATACAGATTATTTTACAAGAACATTGAAGGTTGATCCTCATCCATTTCGAATAGATGATTAATCGATTGGAAAAAGAACTTGAAAGCAATGAAAGAAATTATTTAACTGAAAAAAAAATGACACATTTTGTTTGACCTGTTCGAGTTATAACTTTTCTGTACATTATATTTTATCGTCAGATTGCTAAATGAATTGCTATGATTTGGAATTCTATCCGTTAGTTGAAGATTTACTGATATTTTGATTGTATTATTTGCAATATAACAATGATTTTATACATGAAACATGTGAGAGATTGATAATTGAATAAATAACTCCTGAAACAAAGTTATAAAATACAACGATGATCCATCCGAGAGAAAGAATGAAATGAACTCTGCAAAAGAAAACTTGTTACTCATTAAGAGAAACTATTTACAGAAGTTATTCTATACATTTACACTCACAATCACGTATGTTATAACAGACAAATGTGTCTACTTTATCTAATAACAATAAGAAGATAGGTTGATCAGATATAGAAATGACGCATTTCAATTTATTCTGTTGCAAATATTCTAAATTTATCATTTTCAAAAATACATTCAATTCGATGAAAGCATGAAGAGATTTGATGAATATCATTTTGTTTACCAGTTCTATCAGTTTTAATCAAATATTCTTTAAAAAAGCAATCGAATCGAGATAATTCATGTAGTCGATGAACAATAGTATGAGCTACATGAATAAATGGCATGCGACATAATGTTTGCAAATATAGTTGTTTTACACAGGGCGTATAACTAAGAATAGCATCAATTTGGTCGAGTCGTAATTCAACATCATCTGTCCACAATGTAAGTCGTTCGAGTTTATGTTTGAATGATGAGGAACAGATCAGTGTATCATTGAAATTATGTATGATTTGCATTTGAAAATGTTTTAAATTTGGACAAGATTGAAGAACATTTTCAATAGTCATAAATTGATTACAACGAACCGATACTATCTCCATCGAATATGATATTAACCAAGATTTGCAACATAAACTATCAATGTAACCTACATTGACATAACGAATGCACGGAAATCGATTAGAAAATATATCACTAAGTAACTCCATCGGTGGTTTATAATCACTTTTGAATATCAATGATAAATTAACAAGATTTGGCATTATTTCAGGTCGAATCTGTTTAATATGATATGCATTTCGATTGTATAATATTAATGAACGTATATTAGAAAAAAGACTTAAATCGCATTGTTTTGACGTATCAATTATTAATTTTATTATTTGATATCGATAATATGTAATTAGTAGTAGATCAATATTGTCGTCAACGATCAATGATAGATTATCACGCGTTAGCACTAAATGATTTAGGCGGTAATTGAGATTAGTAAAAGCACAATGTGTTTCTTTAATTGTTAAGTAATCAAATATATCGAGTAACAGCTCATTTGGAAGATCTTCAAATCGAACCTTTCCTAACAAAAAATATTCATCAAAATTCAATAGATATCAAATCAAAAACGTAAAATAGTACCATTCATGTATAAAGATTGCGAAAAACGATTTCCTACTGCTTCATGTAATCTTTGTTGTTCTACGAATGATAATTCGACAGCGATAACTTTACTCCCAGTACGCATAAAGAAAACTTCGAACCGTTAGAGTTCTGATTTTCTCTTGCACTCGGTTATCTAGACACTATAGTGTAAGTGATCGAGACATATATAAAGTCGATAGTCATACAATGTCAATAGATCTTTGTAATTCATCTCTGTAGTTTTTGCAAAGAATCCAAAAGGATTTTTTTCCTTCATTCGAATGTAGAAAAGCAGTATGTCTTACGAATTTCTACGATCATATTGACTGTACGACTACAAGAACATGAACATAGATGACTTTAACTCTTAGAATAGGACATATTGAGAGAAGGCGTGATTCTTAATTTAGTAAACGATACTTTCCGATCAAAGTTAATGAAATGATGTGTGCTGTCAAGTGAAGAAAATTCAAAGAAGTTTGTCCATAGCATTGTATTACGGGGAATCCAATTTGATACTTGAGGGTAAATATTTTTTATGTATGTTTTAGTGCGTGAATTAAACATAAAAATTAATCTTACATCAAATGATCGTCATGAAATAGTGAAAAAAAATTGTTTATATAATAAAATCATACTTGATTCATTTTTTTGAGATAATTTTAGCCCATACAGATTGATCGCAAACATTGGTTCATTGTTACTTGACTTTGAAACATTAATACGGTTTCGAAGAGTTTTATTACGCGTTCGATACATAAATTGACAACGGAACTTTTCACACTGATGTTTTAAGCCTAAAAAAGGAAGAAGAATTCTTCATCGAAATGTATATCGTCGAATAAAATCATTGACCTTTAAATATGACTCGTCCTCTTTGATATTTTTCTTCATGTTCTACAAAACATACGTCATTTACGAATGTTGATTGTGCTGATTTAAACATTGATGATTGTGCTAATGTACAAATAGTATTACTATTCTCCAACTGTAAAACATAATATTGTTCTTCGATAGTTGAGATAGTCGACAGGAATTCATTTGTGTTCAATGCTAAAATACCAAGATGAAAGACAACATAATGTTAAAAGGACGACAGTCAACATTCAATTACATGATCTATCAAAGACAGGTTTTAGGTGTTGAACCGTTGGAAGACCAGCATGTATACTCATATTATTCGATTTATAATGTTGATATGTCGCTGGACTACAAACAAGAAAATGAACTGGAAGATGTAAATCTTTTCTAAAACGTTCTGCTATCTGGTCAGATGTTTCTTGTTCGATATTAATACCATTCAAAGAAATCAATCGATCAAAATCTCTCATACCAGATCGATAGGATAGTGTCGATTGATCATTATCAAATAATCGAATGTAATGAAATCGATCTTGTTTATGATAACATCGATAGAATCCAATTAATTGATCTGTTGTATTCCGTTGTATTGTACACAATCGAATATCATCTTTGTCATATAAAACATTTGTATTTTCATCAATAGTTCCATTATCTAAATTTGAAGCGATACATCAATATTGGATTCCCAATACTTCATTTTCGGGAATTCTCCTCGAACAGGTATTTTTTTCTGGAATATTCGAAGTTTTAAAATCGAATTCGATTATTCGATCCTTTTTTAAAATATAGAATTTCTTTGAGAAATTATGTTTTCTAACATAAAAATAATAATAGACTTATGATTCGATAATAAATACCGTAATGTTGTTCATACCAGGATTGTAATGATCGAGGTGGATCAGTTCCCCATCCTGACATAGAACATATTTTTCCTTGATCATCACGATATTGGATAACACAACCAAATTCAGTACAGTTCAATACTTTACCTACTGGTTGACTTTTGATATGAGCAATATTATTAAATGGTACAAGAATATAAAGCCATGCAGGTATTCCTTCATTTTTACCTCGTATAATGAACGGAATATCAAGCCATGTTTGTTTTGTTAATGGTAGTTTCGGTTTGCTTTCATTTGATTTTGACATAGCCTGAAAAACAATACTTTTCTAGACGTTAATCTATGGAAAATAGGTACCCGAAATTTGCCATACAATTTCGCCATAGTTAAAGTGATCGTCAATGTTAACACATAACGCAAGAGATGTTTGGCAAATATTATGATAATGTCAAAAAAATGTTGACTGTGTTCACGATTACAGAATACATTTGATATTCGTCAAGATTGCCTTTATCCCTTTTATTTCTTATATCACTCAATGAAAAAGAATGTTTGTGCCTCGATTATAGGTATTAAAGTAAAATTTCTTTTTGCTATTGAGACTCCTTCACAAATGATAATCGTCAAACTAATCCCATAGTAAACTATATTAAACATTATTGGTTTCAACAAAAAATGAAGGATATATAAATCAATGTTAAATGTTGATATATCATACAATTGAAACGTCAAATGATTATAAAATTTTAGAAAACATTTTCTTTCTTTTTATTATCAATGCATCTAGTTTCTATCAAATCTTAAACGAATAAAATAAGTTAAAAAAGCAAAAGATTAAATTTCCGAAATTGATTCCATTGAACTAATTTGGATGGTTAGTATTCAGACTGATTGATTATTTTCTCAATTGATACCCAAAAAATTAAAAGCTTGTCAACTTCTATAAAAGTTATGTTGTTACTTTTTTCGACATAGGTTTTTCAGTTATGTTGAAATATGTGAGAAATAACAAATTTGTGGAGTCACTAAGTTGCACCACATTACTCGTTAGCTTTTATTGTATTTGATAAACTATGACACATTTTTATTTGGTTCTCAATTTTCTAAGCTGATTAAATGGATCCATAATAATGTCACATGACGAAATTCTGAGTGTCCATTAGAACTAATGAAAATCGTATTTCTTGTGAAAGAATTTTTCGAAATGACGGAATTCTAGAGCCACTAGCTTCATAGAGTATTACACAAATATTTGAGTTATAAAATAAATTTTTCAAATTCTTCTTATCTGACTTCGAAAATCCTAAATCACAATGTAAGGGAACTACTCCGTTTTTCTTTTCATCATTCTTAGGTATTTAGCATGCTTAGATGTATTCAATTTTCATAAATATTGATCTTTCATGTACGTATTCGCTCATTCTTCACTCAAATTCATCAAATGTTCAGTTAGTGAAAAACTATCTATTTTCTGAACTTAACATTGAACTACATTCAAGAAATTTTCTTTTTTCTCATGTACTTTGTACTCTTGTTTGTATTATTCTGTTACTTAAATAGCAATAGTTATCCTTCGTTAATTATCTTCCATCGTGAATATTTGAAAACATAAGATCAGTATTTTATTGACGGACCAGAGTGAATATCTCTTCAGAATAGTTCTCGTGTCTGTTGCCACCAGTTGACAATTTTTGCTTTCTAACAATGCAAAATGCTTAATAGTAGAGTTTTTTTTAACCGAATGTGTTATTGCAAGAAGTACGACATTTTTAGCGTTTGCTCGTTTAGTTTTATACATGAATGAAAGAGCTTTTCATTTAATATTTGTTACCGATGTTCGTATGGTAGACTTGAATCATATTCTCATTTTCGAGCATAAATTGAAAATCACTTATATGAATTTTGATTGATTTTTAATATATATTGTTCGAAAAAAAGAATAATCTGAAGGCTCGAACTTTAGTCTTTCTCTGATCATCATATTGATTGAATATATTCATCTCTATTTCGAATTAGTACCACTTTGTACATTTGTTTTTGATATTGAATTTTATTTTTTCAATCTCATAGGCTGTAGCTTTCAGTTCATATGCTGAATTTCTAATTCTATTTTTCTTCTTACTCAACTGTCATTAACAGAGTTCATATTCTAAACGGGTGTACTTTGAAAGTGGAATTGTAATGATGAGAGACAACTAGATATCAAAGAACAGGAAAGAGACACATTATTGACAAGCAGAACTATTTATTTCATGTAACAAAAAAAAGAAATACGCAAAAGCAATGTTTAAACAAACACATCACGAACCACTCATTTAACACTCGCCATTAGAATGAAGATAAGAGCAAAAATGATGAGAAATTCAATGGAATAATAAATGTCTTTGGCTGTAATTGTTACTCTTCGTTGCTAAGTACGAATCGAGGGTTTTTATTTAAGCACTACGGCGGGTTAGTTCATTAATAATGCAAAACAAAATTAAATAACGGATTAATATGTAATATGTCAAATATTTGATCGCTAGTGATAAAACTCACAAGAACTCTCTGATCTAGATTGATAATCTTTAGAATGCTTCCAAGACGACTTAATCCGTGACCGCTATGCCATCTAAACAAAAACGTGGTAATTACTACTTGTAGAAAAAGTATCATATACTGCTCAATATCATTTACAATTCCATATACGTCTCCGTACATTGCCCTTAACTGCATACATTTTTGATTAAAGCTTGAAGTTAGTTGTGCGTTTCACTATTTCGGTTAAAATAACATTTGGGTATGGATGCACGCGAAAAGTAGATATTCATCTCTTTTCATGTGGTATCTGTGCGCAATTAGGAATCTGCACACATATTAATTCTAATGTAGATTGTTCAGAATCATCGAAAAAAAAAGCAGTAATGATTGAAGCATCTATTACTGAACAAAGCAAAGATGATTTAAAAAACACAGCGAAACGTTTGTCAGAATCTAGTTAATGAATCAGAATTTTCGAATCAATAGAAGTGATCGGTCAATGTAAATCTGACTATATTAAAGATCAACATAGTCTTTGAACTGGTATATCAGCCTTCTTTGTTTTTGATTATATGCAAGATGGTAACTAGGATCATGACCTATTTTCAGTTCTGCGTCTAAAGAAAATTCAATTTCGCAGCTACATGATTGACTTTCTTCCATCCTGATGCCACAAATGTAGTTAAGTGGCACGCATGAGTGTTTGTTTCTTTTAATGTATTTTACTCATTGCTGTTTTGCCGTTAAGACAAAAGTCAAATGATACACATATGTATATATAAACATTGATCGTACAGCCAGATGCCTACCCGTTGTTTATTTCAGATTTTAAATCTCTATCACTTAAACGTCGATGGCTACATACGAGTTCTTGAAAATGTTACTCGTTTTTGGTTATATCGATTTCAAAATTCATACTTCGAAAATTCTAATAGAAAAAAATGACTATTTATACTACTTTTGTTCATTTCTTTACTCTTTTAGCAATGCTGAGTACATTAAAAATTACAGTCTTAAACTTTGATTGTGTTCATAATTTACGACTGAGCATTCGACAGAAACGATTCGAAACATGATTCTGACCATTAGAGCAAGATTCAATTGTAATCTTTCGTACCACATCAAGATGACATGAAAAAAAAACATTTAATTTTGGTATTCATCTTAGGTGTTCTGAGAATATTCTCTTTTTTTTTAATTCAGACATTCGTAAACAAAACATTAGTGAAATGGCCTCTTATTAACAAGAAGAATACTTATGATTGAAAGTATCCATTGTATTTGAGTAAGTATTTTCTGTTCTTCCAAGCTTCGTAGCATCACTTGTTCATTTACTTTAACGTAGTCCATATTGAAGCGTAGATAACTCAACTAATCAAATTTAACTTAAATTATACTATATTCAGAATCAGAATATGGACACTGCGACTAATGGCTTTATGTTGAGTTTTATGGGCTGAGTTCATCATGTTTTTATGGCACATGAAATTCATTATTCAATTATCTAGGAGCATTGAAAGAAAAATCTCTAGTTTCTCGAACCTGATCACAGAGTTGAAAGGATAAGAGTTTTATAAGCCCATATGGACGATTCGAAAAGCTTCATATAGACTAACTAAATTGGTTTTAATCACTCCACTTACTTCTTATGAGCGAGAATCAATACGCATGTCTTTATGCAAGGATTTGTCTTTCTGAAAATTTGATTTTTTCTTTTCTGACGTATCTTCGACAGTCTCGTTCTTTTATAGCAAATTTTCACCACAACGAATCATAACTTTAACTGGAGGTCTCGCACATCTACTTGGTGCCTTTTTTCTATCGAATCTATGCATTTGGTTCTTGAATCAGACTCTGAAACTATCGTTTATGTAGCTCGGCTACTCTCTATTTGCCGTAGAACCACTAATAGTAAGTAATCCATGAGTTAAAAACCCTTTCCAGTATCTAGTATTCATTTTTATGAAATTTATATGCAAAAACAACAGTTAGTTATGAAAGTATACCCAGGACGAAGGTGGGCAACCGGATCACTTCAATACTGATACAGTTCAATCGGAAGTAACTGGATGTCCAGTGACCCAGAATTCGATTTAAAATCCGACTGGATACAAATAATGTTTCATAGATTTCTATCAGTTTTCGTCGGATTCCTAAAAGCCCGATGAAATTGGGACCAAATTCCAGGTCTCTTGCTTCTTCAATCTAGGCAACCGTGAAGCGTTTCGAATGCTATTCAGTATTTTGATCGGCAATTATTTAGTGTGATGATATGATAAAAACTGCGGCATTACATTTATTAAACGTGCTTCAGCTCTTAAAAAAATGTGCCTCTATTGTCATACAAAGAATTTATGTCGGCCGACTATCGAAAACTCTTTCAGTCGATCAATCAAGTGAAGTGAACAAGTTTTCATGGATATGAGAATGCTTGTTCAACAATGAGTCAATAGTATTTCTTATTCAAATGACCGTTTATATGATTTTCTTTTCTATGTAAGAAAAACATCCTGTTAAACAGCACTTTATTTTCGAAACTTCTTTTTCTTTATTAGTATCATCTTTTTTACTTCGTCATTAGAAAGAGTTGTTATTATTTTTATCGCAAACTTTTTGTTTCGAGATCTTATATAGTCTTCGCTTTAGAACAGTGGTAAGCATGTCGAATTTTCGGTTCAATCTTCTTACTTTAATGGGAAATATGTTGCATTTAGCTCAACTTCAAAGTAAGTCTAGTGGCTTGCAATCAGCAGCGAATGTATCTACCAATGGTTTCGAATTTGTTCCTATCGATCAACGAAACCTTCTATTATTTGAGGTTACTGGTAATTCACTGATGTCTTGTTTTAAAGTGTGCCATTCAAGTCCCAGCTGTCGTATTTTTGATTTCGATAATCAATCACATCGTTGCCGTATCTTCGAAGGTAATATAAATACTATGGGTTCGATTGTCATCTCGTCGTCGACGAAGTCTCGTGTTGGATCAATTAAACTCTGGTCGGAACAATTTGCTAGTTACGGTCAATCATGTTCATTTTGCCAAGAAACTCGATACTTAACATGTATGAACGGTACTTGTCGATGTCAAGAACACACATATTTTGATGGGTCAATATGTCAAAGTCAAAAACTACTTGGATTTTATTGTCATATGACTAGTGAATGTCGTCTGGATTTAAATTATACATGTCTATTTAGTCAAAAATGTGGTGGTAAGCATCCTTAACTATGTTAATAAGCGAAAATCAGTCTACAGTCAATATTGGCATTGATAGTAAAAAAATGATTTGATAAAACATTTGGAAATTGATTTACGATAAAAATTCGATTCATTAAGTGTCGTTTCTTTAGTTGAGAATGCAGATCATTTAATGAAGTTCTACATATATCATTGGCATTTAGAATATATTTTTAGTCAATATGATACGATCAACATGATCTAATTGTTCTTATGGAAATAGTTTACAAAACTTCAACTGTTCATTTTCATTTTTCAGAGGCATCAATGCCATTGGTAAAAAACGTGGGTGGGTATGGTAATGGTATCGCAGGAACTGCTCTTAATGCTCTTAGCAGTCCAACAGGAATAGCCATGGACATACACAATTCACTGTATATTTCTGATTATGTCAATCACAGAGTGATCAAGTTGCAACAAGGATCGTTAAATGGTTCTATTATTGCTGGCACTGGCGTAGCTGGTAGCGGTAGCAATCAATTGAATGGACCAACAGGTTTATATGTAGATTCTTCCTTAAATGTTTATGTTGTTGACAGCAATAATTATCGTATAATGCAGTGGCAAAATAGCTCATCTATTGGTATTAAAGTTGCTGGAACTGGTGCATCTGGAAGCACAATGCTAACGTTTTCTATAGCATTTGGATTGTTTGTTGATCAACAAGGGAATATTTATGTTGCTGATACTTTTAATCATCGAGTACTGAAGTTTACACCAGGCATCCCTAGTGCTGTCTTAGTAGCAGGTACTGGAACAGCTGGAAGTAGTAATCAGCAGCTCAATACGCCCTATGGTATTTACTTTGACGATCTTAATTCGTATCTGTATGTTGCTGATTATGGCAACCATCGAGTTCAACGTTATAGTGTGGGCGTGTCAGCGAATGGTACTACAATAGCAGGTGGAAATGGAGCAGGATCAGGAAGTCAGCAGCTACATTCTCCATATTCGCTATCAGTTTCTAAAACAACGAATGATATCTATATATCTGATTCTGGCAACAACCGTATACAACGTTGGATTTTGGGTGCAATAAGTGGAGTGACCTTAGCAGGCAACGGTGCATTGATTAGTAATTACTCGATATCTTTATCAGGTGGTACCCAGGTCGAGTAAAACGGACACCGTTACGGCGTCGTTTACGGTCGTAGACGACAAGGATACGTTGTAATTACTGCCGTTTACGATGAAAATACGGCTCGTTACGGCGCCGTATTACCCCGTTTTAACAGGGGCAGTAATACGGACGCATTTCTCCGTACCGTATACGGGGATGTAAACGGCCGTTAATGAAGAATTACAGTGGCCGTATACAGATAGTATTCTCTATTGTGTACGGCAGTAAACGATCTGTTTTCCCGTAGTTTTTTGAGACCTCGCCCCACGTCTTTTGCAAGGGATAAACATTTAATATGATCGAAAGTAAATTTATTAAATAAAAATAAATAAATGAAATTACAATAAAAAAAATAATTTACAATAAAAATAAAATACATGAAAAGTTTCAACAAATTAAATAAAACTTAGAATGAAAGGGAAAATTCAAAGAAAATCTAAAATTAGATTAAAATTAAAAATTAAGTAAAATTCAAAGAAAAGAAAATCTAAAATTAGATAAAACTGATGGGAAGATCGAAATATAATAGAATCTAAAATATGATAAAAATTAAGTAAAGTAAAAGAATAAATTTGAAATTAAATAATATAAAAAACTTCTAGTTACCGTTAGTCGACTCCATACCCTAACATAACCTAACGAATTTAAAATGTACAAAGAAGAGAAATAAAGCATTCGAGCTGTAATCACATATATACAGTGATTGGTGTAATTTATGCGCATATTACAGAGTAGGAGAGAGGGCGCTGTCATTCACGTGAAAGAGAGCAGAATAAAAATAAAGCGCAATAATATGTACAGTTCGAACAAGAACTAAGAAAAAAGGCATAAGTATCCTAGTAAAATGTGTTCTCAGATGGTCTGGCACCGTGTGGTAAATACGATTGAAATACGGGTGGTTTGTCATGACCGTTACGCTATCGTTTGCAATGGTCCGTAAACGACCATCCTAAATACGGCCGCATTTGCCTGTGATGATCTCGTATACGACAATTCGTAAACGATCGCCCGTCACGACTATCGTATTTCACCGTAATTGTGTCGTTTACGACCGTTTACGGATCGTTCTACTCGACCTGGGTATGGATGTTAAGTTAAGCTTAAATGATATGTATCTTTACGTAAGTGAAACTGTTTATAACACGGTTTGGTGCTTTAAACTCGTTTAAAGGCTCTTAATTATTCATTGATTCGTTGTATACTTACAGACTTATTTGGCTTGATTGTATTTGAAATGCCCAACATTTCTATAGTTCTACCGATATTAATGGCACGCTACAACAATTTCCCTACTTTTTCTCTCTGTTTTCTCTCCATTTTTTGTAATCTAGATGTTCGTCTCTATCTCTGTTGTCGTCTATCCTCTACAGACATGTACGGAATGTGCAATAAACATATTCTGGCCATGTGAAGTAGTCAAATAAATATCAGTGCCGATGGTGGCGGAAAACTAATTCAATGCAGTTTGTCGTTACATTTCGACCTTGGCTAGTGAATCCTTACCAATTCTGAATCGAAGTCGATCCATGTGAGAACCTATAAAAATTCAAAATGATAGTTCACCCTTCGACAATATACAACTTAATGAAGACGGGTGGTAAATAATATTGATCGATGTAAGGAAGGTACGACCCATGTGAAAATATTTTGCATTGCAAGCTGTTTTTCAGCAGCTTCAAGTCGCTTTGTTCTATATAAGTCGCTAAAAAGTGCTTAAACATGCATATAATAAGCTCCTAAAAGCAGATTTCTGTGGAAAGTGGCTTAATTCTGCTTAGAAAATCATTTTCAAATTTTTTTTCAGCGCTTATGACCCTACTTGCTTAAAAGCGCTGTCGGCTTTTTGAATCTAAGCCATTTACAGTGCTTATGATCAGAAATATTTAACGGTGTGGCAAATGTTTTGACTTTAAGCACTAATCAGCGTTTTATTAAGCATTTTAATCCCAGTTGAATGAATCCGATACCGAATCCGATCGGATCCTACGATCCGATGAAATCTTATGGGAATCCAGGTTGTGGAAACAGTAACGGATCCGACGGAAGAAACCTATTTTCTTATTTGTGTACGAATTTAGCATTTAATCCCAATAGTGGAGGCTTGTTTTATCATACAATGAAATCCAATCGGATTCCGATAGTAGGATTCGATAAAATACAATACTAGGGATCCGAATCTCGGATCGCAACCAGGAATCCGATGGGATTTTGTCGGATAAGAAAAACTCCGATAGAAACATGACCGGATCCGACACGCATCCGATCGGGTCCAATGGTCGGAATGATTCTCCTGGGATGTTGTAAAACCTAGAAATGAGCAATGTCTTCTGAAGCGCTTGAATTTATATTTGAGCAATATTTTTATTTGGTATCCTCTTTTAAAATCTAAACAATACTTTCATCTAGAGAAATATAGAATTAGATGTATTTTTTATTCATGACGTTATAAATAATTTTTTATTCTGACGAAGCCATAAAATTACTCATTCATAATCGACTTTACTATAGACCTACCCAGGTCCGAGACGTACGGCGGGAACCGGCCGGATCCACTGTTATTCCCACGAATTCCGGAAGCGGGTTTCCGAAATCGGTTCCGGCTTCCGGTTGCGGCTTACTTCCCACCAATTCCTGGCACCGGAGCGTATCCACGGCTACGGTTACTGTTTCCTACACGGGATCCGTCGACGGAAAACACCGTTTCTAAGCCAGGACCACATACGGCCCTCATCCGACCGTTTCCGGAATGGATACCAGTAACGGAAAATGCCATTTTCCCATCGGGACAGAACACGGCTCAGGTCTGACCGTTTCCAGTAAGCTCCCGAAAACTACTCTGGCCCTTTCCGAAACAGAGCTAAATACTCGGACTTATTAAGCAAAGTTCTCCGTATTTCGAAGCCCGATTTTGACTTATTTTTTACAAAGCCTGCAACAACATCAAAAGGTACCCTGGGAGCAATTAACATTCTCGTGAAACATTATACATTTCTCTCCAGAACTGTTTTTGTCTCGGAAAAGGGGAATGTTTGGTTCGAAGACCTAAAAATCAGATTCTTAGAGTTTTACAAACAGAAAACGCTATATGTAAGAACACCACACATGTTAAAAAGCAGCGTTTTGCGACTTTCTTGAGTCTTCAATCAATGTAAGTGACGCTTCTAAAGTCTCAAAATGACCTATCATTTCAAATTTTTATCGAAGTAATTTGTAATGCACACTAATGCACTGAAAACAATATGACTCTAAGTAACACATGTAAAATTTTCACGCGAACCCATAAAAGTATGGTAAACTATTCATTTCATCGACATAGACCTTAAAATGAAGGATTTAGAAAAAAAGATCCCAAGAAAGACCATTAAAGGTCTTTTTTTGTAAAATGCTGATTTGAGTATCTAGGATTAGTAGAAATGAGAATTTAGTATTCGATGTGATCTTTTTCTAGCGGAGGCCTGATTTTGCAAGAAGAAATAATCTGCTCGGAAGACAGTCAATCCCGACTGTTTTCCGTTGCTTCTTTTTCGGAGTATTATATTTTCCGGTTGGAACCTGGCATAGTTCCGGTAGGTTCCTGGCTGATCCGAGGTGTTTCCATGAAGTTTCCGGTCTTCGGAAGTGACCGAAATATTCAGGCTCGGGATACGGATGATTCCGGCCGGAAATACACGAGAACCGGCAGGAAGAAGCCGGAAAATATCCCGTTTGCTGCGGGTTCCGGCCGGATCCGGGCTCCGGAACGAACCACCTGTGTTACCATGTAGGTTCTGTTATAAAGGATCCGCTTATCTATGTGATTTGGTATGGAAATCGGACAGGGAATAACGGAACAACAATCATGAAAAAGCTTTTTGGAGGTCTTGGCTTAACTTCCTGGTGGAGCATTACAAGAGAATATAATTACACATCACCAATTCCACATGATGAATCAGCAACAGATCACTATTCACAAGGCGCACACCTGACACAAGCATCTGCATTTTCTATAGTTCAACGGGCAATCAACTCGTCCACTTTACCAAATGACACGAATGGAATATATTTCTTATTGAACTCTGCTGATTGTATCGAAACCCTGTTCTGTTCACCTGCTTGTGGTTGGCATCACTATGAAGTTAAGTCGAATCGGATATACGGTTAGATAGGAAACCAGAATATTGGTGTCTCGATTCTTGCTCTTATCAAAATGTTTCAACTAATGAAAATGAACGAGCAGATGTAATGTTTAATCTTATTGTCCGTGCAACAGCTGACGCATCCTCGAATCCACACCTCAATGCTTTGCATGATTCATATTGTACAGTAAACGTTGACAAATGTGCTTGGACATTCGGCCATACGTTCTCTCTATCGAATGGTGCATTATAGAATATGATTGTTCATGATTCCAAGTCTTTGATTCAAGAGAATAGGCGTTTATATATCCAAAACTGTACCATGTCGAAGACGATCGTTTTATCTTACATAGCCTTTATGACATTGAGTAATCGAAAAAGACGATTAGAAACTCTTAACTTCCCTCTTCCTTACAACTTTCGAGCCACAAATATTCATCAGAATATTTTAGCATATCCTTAGGACTCAGCTACAGTCTTATCAATGAGGATTGGAACACAACTCATTTTTCATTCAAATTTATTTTATTCAAATATTTTCGTTCAAAATACCAACAAAGTTTATAACGTCACTAATACATAAACCATGACAATCCTATTCGATTATTTTTGCGCGAATCATCATTTCAGAGCTAAATTAATGACCAGAATGGATTGATACTTCATTATCTTTATCCTGGGTGAGCGGTTTACAGACATACATTTAATAGTGTCTGTATATGTGTGAGTATGTGAGCGTGAGTTTGGCTGCGACTTGGTGCCAATACGAAAGAATAAAAGATCTATATCCTCATTTGTTGTGAATCTAGTGAAAGGCTGGTTAAGTGATGCAGATGTAGTTGTGGGCTAAGGTACAAAGAAGTCAGATCCACATTAATATACACACCCCGATAGCTAACTAATTTGGTTTCTTTTCAAGTATAAATAATGCTGTTAGAGCAGATATATGTAGATATTGTAATTTTAATCCTTTTAAATTGAATTCAAAATTTTAAGTTATTGTTAGCATACCAACAATTATCACACTGAAAAGATATAATAATTCATCTGGACGTCATTTATTGATACAGCCTTTCCTACATTTATGTTTCGGTTTGGACGAACTCCATATCAGTCTTAAGGAACTATCGTGAAAGAGTGACTATTACACTGAAAAAAAATCAAGTGTCACATGAAACCTCTGAGGTTTCGTCAAGTTTTACTATACAATATAAGTGTCCGTAGGATCATACGAAACCTGTGAGAAGTTTAGCAATATCCAAGGTTTTGTAAAATTCTTTATAGAGTTTTAAAATACAACAATGTTTCGTCCCAAACCCTTTGAATTTGCGTTACTCTTGAGGTTTGGTCAAAAACCCTTTCGAGTTTCGTATACAAAATGTTTTGTAATT
Source organism: Rotaria macrura (assembly GCA_900239685.1). NCBI lineage: Eukaryota > Metazoa > Rotifera > Eurotatoria > Philodinida > Philodinidae > Rotaria > Rotaria macrura. Next base: position 354,217 of record OENT01000022.1, read on the forward strand.
ATGCTTCGTGTAGAATTAGGGTTACGAAGTAACCATTACCAAGTCGTTACATTTCCAAGTAGCTGGTAACTTGTCCGTTATCAGTTGCGTGCTTACTGTAACCGGCCGCTACGAGTTACTGGGTAACGGAGTAACAGGTTGAACCACTCCTCTAATAAGCATATACGAAAGGTTTCAAGAAAGATTGCGAAATTCTATACAGTTCAACCAAAGTGTATCAGGCTCGGGAATGCATTTGTGAAATCCCTATTTTCACGATTTTCAGTTCATATTTTCCGAGAAAAACATTTTTTTTCACAAAAACTTGAAGTGTTTCATTCAAATTATTTTGTTTCTCACAAAACCAGTTTCTGCATTCAGAGATAGATTTTTAAAAAAGAAGAGTGAAAGTGAACATAATAAACAATCCTGTATCAGACTCAGATTCCCTGAGCCTGATTTGCTTTACGCAAACTTTTTAGAATTTGATTTTTTCCCTGAAAACCTACTTTGCTGATAATTGGAGGAATCATTGATTCCGTCATTCAGATACCATTGCCTTGTACCTTGTAACGGAAATGTTACCAGCTACTTGATGAAATATTGCATTTCTAGTTAGATCAGTTGTCAGATGAGCAGATAATAATGGTGAGTTCGATTTTGATGGTTAAAACCTGATGAAACATTTTATTTGTATTTAGATCATGTTCTAGGCGAACAAATAAGAATGGTGAGTTTGACTTTAGAAGTTAGAATAGGATGAAATTTTCTTTTTCTACTTAGATCAAACATCCCATGCCAATCGTTTTGCCCACTGGAACCTGATGAACTAGCAGAAAAAACGCCGGAAAATTCCGGTATTCTGTAAGAATGCACATGAAGTCACTGGAACATGGAAGTAGTCTCGTGGCCACAAACTTTCCTGATTTTTTCTAATACGTTCCGAGCAAGTTGTTGTGTCTTTCCGCAAGAAGTGGCACAAATTATGGGAAAACAGTTGGGAAAGTTTGTGTACGAAATATTGCTTCCATGTTCCAGCGATATCATGTGTTTTGCTATAGGATACAGTGATTCACTATTACTTTTCTGTCGGTTTTCACACGGCCCAGTTCGTTTTAGAAAGCGGGAGGTTTTAGCACTAAATGCTGGTGGAGAAATACTTCCACAGTGGAGCATAGCATTCGGCGAAACTTACATAAAATGTTAAATCGTGAATTGTAAAGAATTCCAAGTACGGAAGGCTCTTTATCAGCTATTAAAAATGAAGAATTTTTGCGAAACCTAATTTCTACGAAACGTAAAAGGATTTTGATTTCGTTGCAAAAATCGGAACCCTTTAGGGTTTCGTGTGGCACCTTTTCTTCTTTTAGTGTAGTCAATGTGGAATTGTGTGTGATCCAGGGTTGTAATTGTAATTAGTGATGTTAATCAGTCTGTGCGACTTGGTGCTCTAAAAATTAGTATCATAGTTTACATTTTTTTTCAATTCTAAACATATTCGCTAGAAGTTGGGAAAATCAAGACGGGAAGTCAGGAATTTTTCGGAGTTCTGTACTTGCTGGATAGAACTGGCAAAAAGCTACAGGAAATTGTGCGAAAACCTGGACCCTTAAAAAATTCAGTATTACAACGTTTTCTTTAGAGAGCAGAGAGTGCTATGAACATGTATCCGTACTAGTTCAAAGTTCCACTATCATCTAGTTGCTGGGATGCCGGACAGAAAAAACAACCAAAATACGAAACGCACACTCAACTCCAATGTGCTAACGTCCTAATGCTAATAGAGACGAGCGTGAAGTGATCGTATTTTTCCTATTTTCAAAATTTCTCGAGGAACCCCGCACGTCTCCTTCTTATCGTTACACATCATTTCTTTGGAAATGCGCTTCCAATTTAGAACTGGATATCCTAAGATTAAGGTGCACAGCGAAAACTTTAATGATAGAAATCAATATTTCGAAAATCAGTCATATTTGATGCGAGATATAAAGTCGAGAACACAGTCTATAGTCTTGTCGTTCTTCCCTCGAAAATAAGCGTTACATTCAAGTAATATTGGGAGCCTCCATTTACACTAATATTCACTTTTTAATATCTTCCTTTTGAAGTTCAGTGATGAATCGATTGAAGAATTCAAAAAAAAGATGTTGCTGTCTCGAATAAACAAAATTTATTTTTAAAATGATAAAAATCAAGAAAACATGGAATTATGCAAATCATCTAATTCGAGTTGCCTTTGTTTAATGCGTTCCTTTTGTTTCTTGTATTGCTCGTAATCTTGATCATCAGTTGGTAATTCAATTCTACACATAGGACATGAATTAACTAAATTGAGCCACTGAACTATACATTTTGTACAGTATTTATGATGGCATGGTAATTCTGCAGTGGAATTTAATTGAAATTCTTTCAAACAAATCGCACACTTTTCATCATGATTAAAATTATTGGTCACAGGTAAATTTTCAATGATGCTTTTAGCTGCTGGTGGCTGTTTTCTGCCATCAACGTGACCAAATAAACGTTCGAATTCCATTTGAAATTCTGCACCAATACCACTATCTAATAGCAGACGTGCTAAATCTAGTAAATGATTTGGCTCTTGTCCTGATTCTAGTGGTTCGCAATTGTGTTCATCAAAATATGATGCCATCTAAAACAACACTATTTCTTTTCAACACTCACGACTGTATTGAAATAAAAAATGAAATAAGCATACGTCATACCAACTCTAAACGAACGATTGACACTAGAAGCGTATTCTCCTTGGTCTAAAAACCATCCAATCAGTAATTAATAAAGATGCGACATCTCTGACGTTCAACAATTAGAACATATAGCAATAACGCCACGAAATGTTACCAACTGTTTCAATTTTTAGACTATGACTAAGAAGCGATCATTGTATGAAACATAGGTGAAACGTGACTCAAAAACGTAGTCTCACTCATGTAAGTTCAAGAGCAGTGTTTCTAACGTTAAGTACCCCAAGCAGAAGCAAAGTACACAGGTCACCATCGATTTTGGAAAAGTACCGTGTTTCGCACTTTGAAAAAAAACGAAGTACCCTCAGAGTACTTTGGAAAATAAAAATCTTCTTTGTTTGATTTCTCACGCCATTATTATCAAACTGTCCAGAATCCTCTTATTTATGTTTAGACATGTTTTACTCGTAGCTGGAGCTGAGAAATTTTCTTTATTTAACTCGAATTCATTTTCGATTCTCCATTTAGATTTAGATTTGTCAAATACATATCTTATTCATTTGTTTTGGTTTCATAATTATCTCTTTTTTGATTCGTTTTCTTCAAATTCAGAAATCTATTTATTTGATACTATACAAGAAAAAATGAAGTGAGTAACATAAACATATAAATTTTTCTTTTTTTTCGTCTTATATATATCACAGTAAAGTACTTAATTGAGAAGTACCACTTAAACGTGTTTAGATATGTGTACATATTTTTGTTATTTATAAATGTTGTAGTTTTTTATTTTATTTTCTTTTGAACAAGAATAAATTTCTAATAAAAGACTGATTCAAAGATAACTCTGTATTTTGTTTTCTTTATTAGTTTTAATCTATGGTACTTTGAGGTACTTAATTACCTAAAACAAAGTACCAATAGATAGTTTGTTAATAAGTATAAAGTACCCATTTGTACTTACTTTTCGATTTCCATTAGAAACGCTCTTTAAGAGTTCTACATCAATCGTGAATTAATGCGCGATAAGCATGGATAATCATGTGTTCTAATCAACACGAAATTCATATCGAACAATGCTGAAATTAGATTCTTCAATAATGACTATTCGAACGTCACATGAACGTACTATGAGACCATAACAACATGAAGATGATTGTTATTTTCAATAGAAATATAAACAGAATGTCTGATGAGACATTTTTCAAATCAACCAGCAGTTATATGTTCGAGGAAATGTGTTTGTAGCGGAGCTGTCCACAGGGTAACATTTTGTACCCTGCCCTGCCATACCCTGCCCTGTTGTAAAAGAATGAATTTTAAGATTCACCCTGCCCCTGCCCTATACGCTGTTCGGTTCTCTGACCAAGGCAGGGTACCCGGCTGAATTGACGTACTGTCTATAGTGTAATTTTCGATAAATTTCAAAATAAAAAGGCATTTTTCTCATTGTGCCATAGAACATTTTTTTTAATTTAAATTAAGTTAATTATGCAATAATTGTAACTTCCAGTCAAAATAACATAATACATAAGCATGAAACAAGAAGAAAAGTGAATGATACAATATGCATAACTTAGACTCACAAGTTTACTATAGAACTTCAGTTGAACAAAATGTATAAAAAATAAGAGCCGAAAATCATATTACCACAATGAGCAAGAAAAAGACGAACAAGAGAAAGATAATTGATTTTTTATATGGATGTTTTTCCGCTGATCTAACTAATAAAATGTTTTGCTCTACTTGTACACCCATAATGAAATACATGATAAAATTTGAAAGAGCTAATCACACCAATACGTTCAAAATTGTTATTTTTATTTTTAACAGTCACATATCCAAAAGAACGTCACCATGAAGCCAATTTTTTTGTTAATTCATGGTTTTCAAGTCGAACATTTTGATTTTTACTTAATAACATTCGTTGTAATTATTCAGTAGTATAGGTGTTTGAAGAAGATAAACCAGAAACATTCGAAAGACAAGATGAAGATGGTTTTGGTGTAGTAGTGCTATCACGAGTAGAAATCAAACAAATATCATCACATGAATCAAGCGATATAGAGCTCATGGTGTAATGTTTTGTTAAAGTCCAGGTCGAACGATATGGTCCATATACGCTCCGTATTCGGGCAGTATTTCAGACCGCATCATCATGAAAAAATGTCGTTTTACGGCCGTACAATGTGGCAATACGCCCCAGTATACGTTACCGTTAGGGGGCACAGTAATACGGAGCTGTATTGTCACGCTACACGGCCTTAAAACTATCTATTTTAATGATGCTACGGTCCCTGATTCGGTGCCCGCTATACGGCCCGTATACAGGGCGTATCGTTAGAGCTGGGAATACTTGAACAATAAATTTTAATACATTCTTCTATGGTCACTTTATATAACTGTTTTCATTCTACCATGTTGGTTCCGTGGTCATTGTACAGAGGAGCTCCTATGATTACCAGTTGGTATAGCTTTCTATAGTCTAGTTTTTATTTTCAACTCTACGAAACTAAACTAAGCATGTTTTTTAAACTGAAATTCAAACACTGGGTTTTTATTTTGCAGGGCAACGCTATCACCCTGCCCTGTTCTACAACTTTCCCTGATCTACCCTGCCCTGAAACAGGACAGGGTAAAATTAACTTTTTCCCCTGTCCTGCTTCAGACAGGGCAGGACACAGGGTACATTACAGTGTAATCCTGCCCTGTGGACACCTTTAATTTGTATTCATCTGCAAAGAAACTGATATATCATTCTAAAGATTATTTGCCGATAATTTTCAGAATAAAACGTACAATAGTGATTGATTTCAATGAAACTATACCAATTGTTCATATAATTTCATGGAGCTCAAGATTTCTGATGATTGATTACAATCACTGGAATGTGCTTGAATTATATCGATAGTTATTATGAATGAAATATTTTATTCTTAGTGTTTAATCGTTCATCGAAATTATTCTGCAAGGCATCATATAGGCAATCAAAAAGTCATCGGAGTAATTTCGATCAAACTGACTACAATACATGGTACACAAAAACAGCCCCATTCTATTTGGACGAAATTTGTTTGGATATTTATATTTTGAAAATTATCTTGAATATGAAATTTATTTCAATTAAAACTGAAAATATTTCACGAAGAGTGACGATTTAAGCATAATAACATTTTTTCACATCCATCGGATAATCAAATTCTGAATCGGGTATTTTATGTAAACTCCAATCAGTGTATTTTATTAGGTCAGTGGAAACCAATTCACCTGTGTAAAGATCGTATAGTTTACTGACGAGTTTTATTGGGGTTAAATCGACTTGTCTAATGTATAACCGATTTTTAACAGTATATCCTATGGCTGTTGAATTATATTCTAAAGACCATACTAAACAGGCACCATCACAATCGTCATCGAAAATTAATGAATCATAAGTTTTATTTTCACCACCGTAACCTTTGACGATACCTCCCCAGTAATCCATGTAATCATAGGGTCCGCCTCGATTTGCAATACATTGAACTGGAAAAGATTGGAAATTGAATGAATAGGTCAGACCCTCAACACGTAGATATAAATCTTGACTACCAACTAAAGATTGATTGACGTCATGTGATAGTCCAGAAGACGACCATTTACCTAATTTTTTATCAATAGCATAGTGGCGTTGAAAATAATTATTCCTTGTCACATTGATTCGATAGCGAATTGGATTAGGAATTTGACTTGTTGTTAAGTTGATTAATATTAAACTCAATAGAAGAACTGTGACAATCAACAAAGCTTGCTTCATTACAGTTTGCTTTTTTGTGTTTCTTTGCAAAGAATATTAAAAAAACACATCCTTATATTGTATCATCTGACAGGTGTCGGCGTATTAACTTTTTATGATATCAAATAACCAATAAAAACAAGATCTATCGTCATTTTAAGCAAGTTACTCTTGCAAAATGCATGTCACAATGATTTCTTCGACTCTTTTTCACTGAATATTTGAAAGAGTAAAATTTTTCAGTAACAATATTGTTTTTCTTCTACTTTGCAGCTTGCATCCATCAGAAACCAAGTATGTCTTTGTTTTGGATTTTGATTGAAAATCCCTCATCATTTTCTGTTAGAAGCATAGCTCCATGTTGTAAATAAGTGTACTAATCACGATGGATTTACAATGCAAAGCTGAGAGAAAAATTGTTCTCATGGCATACATTTTTACAATCGATCGACTTCTTTGTAGTACTGATTAGATATAGAGTGGTCGACCCTAATTCCATCACGAAATTGAAATCTTTAAAAGAGCTTTAAATATATCAACTTCGCGATGTCTGTTTCAAATAATTTTTTGATTCCGGAATAGACAAAGCATTTCTCTATCGATTCATGTATTTTTGATCAAAAAAAAATAAGATATGAGGGAGGAGTGATAAAAAAAAGAGACCTACTCTCTTTTTTTGTTCCGTTCTGCTCTATTCCTAATTACATCGTTCCAGCGAAAATACATGGAGTACACGAAAGAAACCTGTTTTCAGCTTGAAAAACATCCTTTCTTTCATTGAAACTCCGGTCATTAGATTCATCACGTTGAGCTCTATCGAATCATGTCCTTTTCGCTATTTTTAAATCTAACTTTCATCTCTTTTTTATGAAAAAGAATCAATTTTTCATGTGATGTAATAATGTCGAGTAACTTTATTCGATTGTATGTAAAAACGCCGAAAAAAAAAACGTCGAAAGAAATAACATCGAATAAGAATGTCGAAAGAAAAAATGTCGAAGAAAAAAATATCGAAAGAAAAAACGTCGAAAGAAGATCAGAAGCGTGTCGGTGTGACTCCTGTTCTCACTCATACCCACACCCTGCTGGTGATTGTATTGTTTGTTCATTTGTATTTTCTATCAAGTCGATACTCTAGAA